>VXBD01005361.1:102020-174615 GCA_013399975.1 Indicator maculatus
AAAAGAAAAGAAAAGAAAAGAAAAGAAAAGAAAAGAAAAGAAAAGAAAAGAAAAGAAAAGAAAAGAAAAGAAGAAAGAGAGAAATCCAAGTCAGGGAAAATATTTGCTGCAAAAACGCAGAGCTTAAAAAAGAGAAAGTGCCTTAGGAGCCCTTTTCCACTGTCATCATTTGTTAAGGAGTAGGTCGATCAGAGCACTGTGTACCAGTGTGGGACTGCATTTGATGCTCTGTCATTCAAAGGGATGCAGTGTGTTTTTTTTTTATCAGGGGTGTGAATGATACGAAATCTCTCTTTTCAAATGTGCTCCTCCTACTGTTACATCAACTGTACAGTTGTAGACAAAGTTAAAGTAACTCTAAACAGTAATGTTTTCAGCCAATAATGTCTTGAATTCTTTTTCCCTATTTTTTTTTTTTATCTTGTAATAGGTAAGTTCAGATCACCCCATAACCAGAGTGTAATGAAATTGTCAACATTTTCTTCATTTCTTCTTTTCCTGACAAATGGTGTGAACATATCACCTTTTTCTCTTAATGGAAAACCTAACTGGAATACATCAAAATGCTATTAGGTTTTTCATTTTCTACCACAATTTAATGCTGGGGAATGCATGCAACCTTCATCTGCACACGACTGTAAAATATTCCCTGTCCCTGATAAAATGACTGCAATGGAAAATCAAGCAGAATTGTTCTCTGTTTTGTATTGCTATTCCTTTGTTACAGTCTCTCTCTCTCTGACTGTGTGTAGGAGGATTATCAGGGCTACACAAATATACATGGGTGGTATTACCCAAAATGTGCTAAAAAAACCCAGGAGGGGAAAATGGTTAATGTGCAAACATCTGCAATTAAGAAGGTTGTCGGTGTCAGCGCCGCTCTGCTACGCACGGCGCGGCTTCCAAAATAAAAACAGTGGAGCCAAGAATGCATTTAATCTGACATTGCAGGAGAGCTGGGTTTCAATACTATCTAGAAAACAGAGAAAAAGATCAAACACCCTCCTCCCCAGGGAAATGTCCGTAACCTATACGTTGTTTAATTCATTTTGTCATGAGTTAAACCAATAGTGAGATATAAAATAAATCCAGGCTTGCATACGTAATGTAAGTCAACACAGAGCCTAAGAATGAAATCCTTCATCTATGATATTACACCTCACAAGATCAAATCATGCTCCTTTTGCAGGCAATTTCTTGCAGTGGGAGCAGAATCAGGCCCTTGCATCACTGGAAAAATCCATGCCAGGGTGCAGAAAAAAAAATAAATTGTTATTGTAACCTAAGTGCAAAATGAATAACTGTGATAGCAAATTTCCTCAGTGACACAGTGTGCTAAATAAAATCAACAATACTTTTTATGCTCCTACCATGTCTTATCTATTTGAAAACTGGGGGGGAAAAAATAGCACTTGTCTATGTGGCAATTAATTTATTTTTTTTTTTTTTGTCTCTAAAGCAGTTTTAGTAAGTAAAATGGGACTTCTTCACCAAGTTTTATGAATAAATAGGCACACCATGGAAGGAATATCCATATTAGAATCTGGCCTTTGTCTAAAGATATTGTTTTCTGCCTAGGGTGATTCTATGCCTATTCTATTTCTGTGCAGACTTAAACACACATTTCAGACTGAGCCTTTCTGTTAAAACAAATGAAGGAATCAGATAGGAAATGCAACTTTATTTGATCCCACCTGGAAAATCCTACCCAAAGCATAATATTTTCGCTGCCCTTTTTTTCACACAACACATATTTTTTTTTAAAACAATTACAAAAAATCAAATTCTTCCATAGTGTTTTCAATGTACAATAACATTGAATTGGGTGAGTTACTTAGTGGTTAAAATTTCTTCAGTTAAAACAAAAGCAGCAAAAATTAATAGATGTTCAGGGTTTTTTTCTCTGGGTTAAGTACTGTCCATTCTGAAAACTAGATGTTGCTAGGAAGAGAAGATAGATTTTTGAATTATAGTAACTGAACTGGAATGATGCTGATTATAATAATATGATAAAAATAATAATTATGATAATATGATAAAATATGATAAAAATATGATAAAAAGCAACAATAATAAAAACAAGAATGATGCCATTTAAGTGAAGGCAGTGCTGCTTTAATGGATGACTTCACAAGCAGCACTTCCAGTTGTCAGTTAGCAGCACCTAGATCTGGTCCACTGAGGCTGCAGGAGCAGCTGTAGACAGGTGTCCTACCCTTCTCCATGCTCATCAGTGAGCTGCTGCTATTGTCTCAGCCAGAGACATTGTCAGCCCCTAGGAAAACCAGAGATCAAATGTAGAGGTCATTAGCTAGCACCTTTTGGTCCTGCTATAATAACATCCCGATTGCATACATGGCAATTTACATAGCATTACCCATTATGCTTTGTGCTGCAATTTTGCTTTTGGAGGTCACTCTAACTTGATTAACTCTCTCTTAAGAGTGCCTTTTGGAAGCATCAAAGCCCCCACATTTACACATTTCACTCTGTTCCAGGTTGGCAGCTTCCTTGAAACTAAGTTGTTGTGTTGAATTGCACTGAAAGACATGAAAATACAACCATTAAAAAAAAACCCCAAACCCAAAACATTAAAATCCATAAGGCAAAGCCCCAAACCTTCCATAACAAAATGTCCAATTAAAACCAGTGAGGTGGTCTTGATAAGCTTCCAGCCTTCCTGAATTTGCAAACCTCAGTAGATATTTTTAATTGCCTTTTTTTTCTTTTCTTTTCTTTTCTTTTCTTTTCTTTTCTTTTCTTTTCTTTTCTTTTCTTTTCTTTTCTTTTCTTTTCTTTTCTTTTCTTTTCTTTTCTTTTCTTTTCTTTTCTTTTCTTTCTTTTCTTTTCCTTTCCTTTCCTTTCCTTTCCTTTCCTTTCCTTTCCTTTCCTTTCCTTTCCTTTCCTTTCCTTTCCTTTCCTTTCCTTTCCTTTCCTTTCCTTTCCTTTCCTTCCTCCCCTGTGTTATTTGTTGTATCTGTAATCAGACACAGGGACTCCCTGCCTCTCTTGTTCATTTCCTTCAGCCTTAGCTGCTCACAGTGGATGCTCCTTCCATGAGGTATCTGTCAGATTTTGGGATTCTATAGCCATTATCCAGATGGATAGCAGTTATCAGAGCTCAAAATACACATGTGTTTCTTAAATATTAGCTGTCAGGGTGTGATAAGTTGTGTTGGATCCTATGATGCAAAAGGGAGCACAGAGCCCAGTGGGGCTCAGCGTTAAGAGAGCAGATTGAGCTCCATGACAGAGGAGGGAGGCAGCACCCACACACAGTACACTGCCAGAGAGGCACACAAGCACTACTGGGGCTCAGTGTTCAATGGAAATCTGTTCAGATTGTCCAACATCCTGAGCTTTTGTTTGCCAGCAGAATTACAACAAAAATCTGGGGTTACGTCTGATAAGGTGGATCGAATTCGCTGGAAATTTTGAATCATCAGTTAAAGACAACAGGCAGAAAAGGTTAAAATACTGCAGAGAAATGCAGAAATAAAGGAAGGAACAAGTGGCTGCTGCCCTGTGTTGTAGAGGAGGGAGGGGACAATCCTGCTCTGTGATGCATTGTGTAGGACAGTTGTCCACCAAAGCTTTAGGAGGTGTCTGGAAAATGATCCACAGCACATCTACTGAATCGATATGAAACTCTTCTGACTTTGGAATATGAACGGACTCATTTTGGTTCAGGATGACTTCTCATCCTAAAAAAAAAAAAAAAAAAAAAAAAAAAAAAGAAGAATCAGAAGATTTGGATTACACTTTTTTTCTTGTTGCTGTTGTTAATTTTTATTTTTACTTATTTACCAGCAAGCCTGAATGTTGTCAGTGCTTCAGAGGCATCACGCACCCACGCATGCATGTATGTGCATAATAGCACCATTGTAGCCCCTCAGTCCCATCTTTCTTCTGAGCTCCCCAAATAATCTCAAAACATTTTAGGCATTCTTTTCTGCAGGAATTTGCATGTTAATGCAGTCTAATTGGCTACTCTTGTAGCCATTAATGCTATCTGCACTATTCAGATATCTTTAATAAAGAAGCTGTAGAGCAGTTGTGGGCTCTTTAATGGGGACTTTAAAAGTATATAATTATCCCTTTGTGCACACAAACTAACAGAAACACTTTTATACTGGCAGAGGATTGCTGCTAGAAATTTTTTTTTTTTGGGTTATTATTATTATTTCTCTACAAGGTAGTGGTGAAGAATCACTTCCAGTGAGCTAAAATGTGGTATTTTAATTAAGTGGAAAACTTGAAAAAGGGAAGCTTTTTGCAAAGGGGGCTGGATTGCTTCTTACAACCTTTCTCAAAAAAGGCAGTGTTAAAACAAACCTCCCACTTTTACTTTCAAAAGGGAGGAGAAAGAGAAAAAAAAAAAAAGAAGAAAAAAAACACAATAAAAAAAATCCAAAGCTAAAGGTAATCTCTCCATTAGTATTATTAAAAGTGTTCAGCTTTCTTCACATGCTTTAGAAGCAGGCATACTTGTCAGGAGCATCACATTTGCAGGCACTGTCACAGCTCCTGAAGGCTCTGGTGAAGGCAGGGAAGTGCGCTGGCAGTCACTGCGAGCAGCCTTTGGGGAACAATAGCCCTTACCTAGGCTGTGCCCAGCTATTCACAAACACGAGTTGCTTTATTATCCTCCCTGCTCGCTTTAGTGCTCGGAGAGTGCTTGACCCAGCCTCATTTTTTGAAGTACTGTCACTAGTTCTAAACACCTTTTTCATTCCCTTTGGGTTAAGCTAATTTGACTGCTGCGGTGTTCACCAAAGTAAGACTGAATTCAGTGTGTAGCATCCAACAACACCTTCTACTGCTAGGGAGAGAAATCTTCTTTCTGAGGACCTTCCAGGGTTTGTTTTTTTTTTTCCTGTGCATGCACACGTTTGATCATTTGTCTTCTTCTGAAAGAACACTCTAAAAATTATTTCATTACCTTGACAGATCCCTGTTGACAACGATTCTATGTAAAAAGCTGTTGCTATTAAGACAATAGCAAAAAAAAAGGGAGGGGGAAGTAACTGAGGATTTGCAGAACAATGGTGACAGTGTCATCAGTGCCACAAACTTCTCAAGCATGTCAGGAGCACTCAGCAAGAACAATGTGGGACACCCTTACAAAAGCCTTGTCTAACTAGGAAGTAGTTTCTGTTTGGATTTCACTGTGTTGTTTTGGCAATTAATCTGCTCTAGGTTGGTTGCCTTGTGGAATAAAAATACATTTTTATCATGTGTGTTCCCATCTTCTCTCTGGATCCCTCATGCAGGGTGATGGAGAGCAGGATGAATTTGCATGGCCGTGCTTTGCTCTGTAAATGCCATGGCTGCAGCATAATCAAGCTGAATAAGTAATCAGCCAGGAGAGTGTTTTCAGATCTTTTTTTTTTCCTTAGGTCAAGTAAGTCCCTAACTGACATACTGTTATAGGATTAGGCAAGATCTAACTAGGTTTGGCATCTAATCTGCTTGAGACATTGGTTCATTTTTTCCCATCATTTCTATCCATAGGGAGGCAAGGTCATGGAATATGTAGACAGAGCAGACTGTACTTGTGCATGAAGAATAAGACAAGGGGATCAGAGGGAGTCTGACACCATTCCATTCTGGGCATTGTGAAAGAAGAGCTACTGCTGCAGCCACTGTTCTGAGGGCAGCTGCTGGACGTGTGCAGAGTGCAGGATTCCTTAGCTGACCAGTTCCTTATCTGCCTAGAGCTAAACAATCACATTCCATGGGTGCCAAGAACAACATCCTCCCGTTGGCACCCTGTGATTGGAACCTGCTTGACAGGCTGGCACCTCTTGTTGGGAAAAGATTTTAGCTTAGATATGTGGTTGGGTTTTACTGGTGAAGGGATTGATAGCAAAGAGTAATTAAACAGCCACTCTGAGCAAGAGTTGCTTCAGTTAGAGACTTAGGTTAGGAGCAGCCTGGGGGACTTAGGGCAGCTGGAGGCTTCTGCCTCTGTTAGTTATCTACTTCTGGCTAGGGCTTTGGTGTAGGGATGCTGCTAGGGATATGCTCAGGACTTCAGTTAGCTGCTTCATCTGTTAAGGGCTTCCAGGACTTCTGCTGTAAATGGCACTCTGAGGCTCTGTAATGCTGAGGATTCTACAACACAGCAATAAAGGACTTCTGAAAAGACTTCTGAGATTCTCTACTCTGTGCATTTCTGGAATCTCATTGCAACAGGTTCCTGCCTTCATTCATCACTCAGTGGCCCCCAAACCAGGGGAAACAATGACCTACCTCTTGCCAAGTGATGAAACAGGCTTTCTAGGGGCAACAAGCCACATGCAGGTCTTGGTAGGTGGCATAGCAAGCCAGAAATGCCATCCTAGTTTCAATGTTCGGGAGGTGAAACACAGGAGTGACAGCCAATGCCTCTGTACCCTTTAAAAATATTCATTTCCTGCTCTTGAAAAAGGGAGAAGCTAAACCCACCTCAGCTCCTCTGTGTTTCACATGACCAAATAGGCATGAGAAGGTGAAAATATGAGAAATGAATCCCAATGTGTCTCTGAACATGCTGCTCAATTCTTCCTGCTTAAAAGCTCTAAAAGCAGGTGCACAAATACCTGGTCAAATTAAAAATACAGTTCAATAATTGTATTTCTCATAAAGATACTCTGCTGAATGCATTCTTATCTTCAGAAGCTGGAAAAAAGAATAGATGGGTATCTGCAAAACTGACAGAACTGACTCTCTGATTACAATCAAAATAATTACTGGATTACAATGAAAATAATTACTGTGCAAGGTAGGTTGTGTAGAACATGGAAGAATCAAGATTTTCTCACTAGGCATCCACAATGGAATCCTCCCAAAAGGAAATCTGAATGAGTGTCTCCAGCAAACAACCAGAATCCAGGGCCAAAATGACCCTTGAGAGCAGCTCAGTGAAACGATTCACCTCAGGGCAGATGTTTGGGGAGAAGAGTTAACGCCACTGAGCACAGCACTGAAAGTCAGTGATGGAAATAGGTCTGGGTGAACTGTTTTAAAAACCAGCAGGCAAGGGCTAGATTCCCCTGGTGATGAAGTTCTGTGTATCCCTATGAAGTGCTCAGATGCATTTGAGAAGAATGATTCCCCTTTTATCTGCTGCTGGCACTCAATGTAGAGACAAAGCAGAACAAAAATCAAAAGGTTCATCAACATTTGCAGCCTCCTTAAAAGACTCTTTTTTAACATCATTCTGCATAAGAAGTGAACCTTGTGCACACGAACTGGCTTGGTGGAATCCCTCTCAGAACGTTCCCTGGCAGGAATATGGGAAAAGTCACAATATTTTTTCTCTTCATTAAAGTAATTTCCACTTAGAAAAAGCTCCAGCCAAATGTGTACCCAGGGCACCAACTGGAAACAGCTTTTTACCTGCAGAAGATATTGCTTTAGGTATGCAGCAGGATAGAGGAGGGGGGAAAAAATATAAGCATGTCAACCTCATTTCTGCCTCCCCTGGAAAACAATCCATATCAATGACACAGACTGAAATTGCTGAGATATTCTGCTCAAGTTCCACTGTATGAAAAGAAGCCTGAGATTTAATATGCTGGAATTCTGTATTTTCTCTTGTCATGGCCACTGGAAGAGGATGGCTCCTTCCAGCTCGCCGCTGTGAGTTACTTCTGGAAAATAAAGTGCAAAGGATGCAGTTCTGCCTCTCACATGCTGCACCTGGCTTGTGGCTAAAGATAACAGATCCGGCCACCTCAGCTTCCCCTTCTTCTTTTCTTCAGATGACTTAATTCATCATGAGCAGGGAAAGCAATAAAATATATGGGAGAAGAAAGTGCTGCGGCACGAACATAAAATGTGCCTTTTATATATTCAAATTCATATCCAGTTGGAGGAAATATTCATGACTAATATTAAACTAAGCTCAGAATTAGGCAAAATGCAACAGACATATATTGAAGTGAGCATTTTATTACGTGCTATGTCAGTCAGATTAAAGAAAAGAGTGCATGACACCGACAGGATATTGCATGTATATCAAGCAATCTATTTATATATGACAGGGAGGGTTTGATTTCTGGAAGGAGTGACAACCCAGCCAAATAGCTGCTCGCCTTCAGAATTATTGTAGTCTAAATGTATACCCTTTTGAGCATAATTTTAAATCACAATTAACAAAATCTAGATGAATATGTTTGGGAATCGATCCTGACGTGCAGAGTCCAAGAAGAAGAGGAACCGTCGGTAAAAAGGACGCTGAGAGTCTTTTGAGTGTCGTCAGCACCATGGCTCTGAAAACCTGAATGAAGGCAGCAAAGGATATTTCTCTGGGAATCCCAGAGAAGGTAATTTCATAGAAAGGGACAATTCACCTGATGTGAAAAAAAAAAAAGGAAAAAAATGGCCTTGAAGTAGATGTGGGAGTGGAAAGTTCTATCGAGGCTTTGTGGTTTGTTTTTTTTTTTTTTTTTCTCCCAAAACCAACATGTGAGCTAAAGAAGTGGATCTGCTGTGATTAGCAAAGTCTGATCAGGACATGAGCCCCTTTGCAATAATAAATTGCAGCATCTTAGGTGCTCCACTACTGCCCTGGCCAAGTTGAGGTGTTTGTTTTATTGCATCAGTGTCTCTGGTCATTTGCTCCCTGCTCTGGTGTAACATTGGGTAAATATCTGCAGAGACAGAAGCCTCAGCGCTAGCAGAGAGGTAATTGCTACACCATTTTTAAATAGTCCTCGATAGGAGAAAAAAAAAAAAAAAAAAAACAACCAAACCCCAGAAAAACCAAAGCCACCATAAATAACAGAAAACCTAAAGAAGCAAAGCTGAACCCTCTAACTTCATTACCTGCAAAGATAAAGTTAATTGAAACAGAAATTCTTTGAGTTCACAATCATCACACTTGGATGCTTATACAAGAGGGTGGAAGAAAGGGAAAGAGCAAGCAGTGGTTGATTTCTGCCCTGCTTTTTTTTTTTCCTTTTTTTTTCCCCTCTAGGATTATAATTTGCAATGTTGTTACATGTTCCCAAGGTTATCTAAGCAGCACACATAGAGCCCACCTGAACTGCAATCCCTACAGCAGGCTGCATGAGGGAAGGAGATATTGCACGTGTGACACATCAACCTGCCCGCTCAGGAGCCATGAGCACTACTGGAGCCAAGCCTCCTCTCGCTCTCCTTTTCCACGAGGCTTCAGCAATATCGAGCTGGTGCATTTGGGGGAGCTATAGGACAGATGCAGTCACGGATGGCTTTCTACATCAATAATTTTGAGCTGTATTCCTTCATAACCTTCCCATCTTTGTTCAAAAGGGGGCTTCCATTTTAAATTGCAATCTCTGACTTTTGAAACGGATGGCGAAGCGTCTCGCCGGCAAATTCTTCTGGTTGATTTTTCTTCTCTCTCTCCTTTCTTCTTCCCCTTCTTCCTGTTTTGAAAAGCCATCATGGTAGCATTATGTGGAGGTGAAAGGTACTAGACTGTAAGGCGACAATTAAGCTCCCATTTTTTAGTGGGATTGCTATGGGGATTATGTCTTTAGGAGATGCTAATCGGAGTTGCACACTGATGTTAAAATTCAGCATATATTAGCTCCTTATACCCAGAGATTAAACCATTTCCATGACATGCTGCTAACATCTCATGCTGAATACTTTCTCCTTCCAAGCCTCACTCTACATTAAGCTTGATTACTTGTGGCTTCATAATGCATTTGCTAATATCATCTTAATCCTTCAGTGGCATTATGCTGGGTAACAATGAGGAACGACCCAGATACAGGAGCTGCTGTATCGCAAGATCCAAGGAAGATTTAGTGCATGGAAGCAAAATTATCTGAGGCTGTCATGCTTAAATAATAATTATTAACATCAGCTAAGAAAATCCTGCCCTTTGATTGGATAAAAGCTGCTAAACCCCAGGATGATCTTTACCTTCTTATCTCCAGCTCGAACTTCTTTTCAAAGCAGGTGCTTCCTGTGCCAGATCTTGCCCTGAGAAGCAGCCTGGGCAGATTTGTTTGCTCTTGCACCCTAACCTGAAATGAAAGCAGGTTCTTCTGGTAAATGTTTTCAAGATGAAAGTGCTCCAGCAACAAAGTACATGATTAGGCAACCTTTTGGTGCTAGAAAAGAGGTGTTTTGAAAATGTCACTGCTTTCTCTTTTTTCTTTTTCTTTTTCTTTCCTTTTTTTTTTTCTTTGGTGGTTGAAAAAATTAAGTGCATTTCTGATTCAAATTGAAGTGTCTGTGTGATTAAAAGCGAAGGCAGAATTTCACTGTCCCTACTTGGATGTAGGGAAACAGAGGCCACAGAAATGGAACAAAACTAAACTGGGCTCCTGAATTGGAGAACACTGCCTGCCTGCCTGCCTGTGCTCAGCTCCTGTGTAGTGTTACATGGCTGCTGTGCTTCTCTGCAGGAGTGGCTGCATTTCATTTCATTGCACTCTTTCCCTCCTCTCTGTCTCTCCAGAAAAATGGCTGTTTCAGAATGAGTGGCTTGGGATGGATATAAATGTTTGTTAGTATGGAGTTTGTTCTTAGCAGAGCTTTGTAAGGTTCTGGACATGGTGTGAGAATGTTTGGTTTGGGGAATCCAAGCTGCTCTCTTCATTCTAAGAGGAAACCAGGATTAAGATCTTTGCAGATATGCCCAAGAGATGTAAGAGTTGGATCTACACTGCCTTTTGTAGGACATCTGTAGCTGTCTTCAGGATCTTATCAATTATTGCTCTGGACATCAAGACAGCAATGGAGTTCAAAGCTGCAGCTGGTACGTTGTGAAGAAAGCAGAGCACCACAGGCTTCAGCAAGCACAAGCAGGACACTCAGTTTGATATGATCCCAAATAACATGGGAAAGCAGACTGTCTTCCACCAGAGTTAACAGTGTCTTTGAAGCAAGGCTGCAGATGAAATCCCAGGTGGGCAAAAGGGCTGCTGTCCTCTCCACAACAGCTCTGCCCCACAGGATAGATAAATCCTAACAAGATTCTCTCATCTGAAAAGGATGATGTGTAGCTATTGAGCATGTGATGCTCAGTCCCTCACCTAAGAGGAAGCTCTGCTGCAGTCCAGCCTCTCACCAGGCAGCCTATGGCTAAAAAGGAAACTTCAGTTCAGTCACTCCCTGCCTCGATGTATACATTGATGTAATTTGTCCCCAAACTGTGGATGGTACCTTGACTGGGAAGAGTGGCAGGGACAGCAGCAGATGTTTTAGCCAGTTCTCCTTTTAAAAATTCTGGCTGAGGACATTATTTCAGGTCTCTTCCTGAAATAATGCACATTTGTGTGTCTCAGAGCCACACTGACTGGGCACAGGGAGAGGAATCAGCCTGGTCTGCTTTCTTGCCATGTTAGGACCATGAGTACTTACAGCTGATTCCAACTTCTTCCTAGCAGAGGACCTTCTTTTCTTTTGTGCCTCCCCTTCTCCCAGAGGATTTTTCCCATTAATTTTGAACTCTTTTATTTTGCTGTCTGTGGAAGATGAGCTTGGGCAAAGGGTGCACTGCATGGCTTCGATGGTACCTCTAAACCAGCTATAGCATTGCAATGTCTTGTTCTTACTGAGTATTGAGTTTGGGCAGCATGAACCAGGAGAGAGAGAAGGGGAGGGCTGCAGACAGCCTGCCACTCTTCTGAATTCCTACTGTGTGCAGCTCTGCCTGATGATGTATTTATTCCCTGCTTGGGAAGTAACATTTTACTTGGACAGTGGGAAAGGAGGGGTGCACTTAAATATTCCCATTTGAATTCTTCAGATGAGAAATTAATGTCCCAATGTTGATTCCTTAGAAGCCTGGGGCAGAAAAGGCATAAATGAATGAATGAATAAATATTTATTTATTCAGGCAGTAGTGGGTGCAGGGTTGATCTCTGAAGTATGAAACAACATCATCTCAAAGAAGGAGAGGATCTGTCAGGTCTCATGCTGTAGACATCTGGCAGCTGTGTCATTCTGAGGGCCACACCATGGCCTGGTGCCAGGCACAGCTGATGCACCAGCTGGCTGCACCTGGAAGCCAGAGCTCTGCCAATGCCTCAGTGTGAGCCACTGGGAGCTCTCTGAGTTTGAGCTCACCCCAAGTGCATCCTGCTGCCACAGCTTTGCTTTCATCCCTAGGCCTGCCTCCCACCCTACAGCCCCTACCCCAGGTCAGATGTCTGAACCAGAGAGGCTTAGAGACTGGGTGAAGAAGGAGAAGGACCTAGGAGTGGGACAGAAGTGCCTCACAGCTTTACTATGATTCCATCTGGGGGGGGATTCAGGGGGGGCAGGGGACAACTGTGAGCAGGGCTTGTGCCATCTGTCTTTGGGCACCAGTTTTAAAGATTTGATCACATTCTGTAAAAGCGTTTTGGCTGCCCAGGCTGCTCAGGTGTTGTCTGTTTTTTTATAGGGTAAGAGCAGGTTTGTAGACTCCATTGCATGTTTCCATTATTGAGTGCTGTGGGCCAGTGAAAAAGGAACCTTTGGTGTCACTTGTATGAAAAGTACAGAGTGAGCTGTTTCTATTCAGTGCTTTACTGGTTAACTAGAGCAAGAGAATGGCAAACTTGTAGTGGGCTGTAGAGGCCACCAATGTTAGAAGGGAAGATTAGATACACAAGAAGTGGTCTTGCTCCTTGCACTGCATGTGAGTAAACCCAGAGTGTGACAACAGTGACATTTGCTTTACAGTCAACTGTTTCATCTCTCCATTTCAGAGGAAAACTGAAGCAAATGAGATCGAATCCAAGCATTGATTAATACCTGGAAATCACATTTCTTATTGTCGATCCCAGGATCCCAAGATGTTAAGGGTTGGAAGTGATCTCTGGAGATCATCCAGTCCAACCCCCCTGCCAGAGCAGGACCATAGAATCCAGCACAGGTCACACAGGAACACATCCAGACAGGGATGGAAAGTCTCCAGGGAAGGAAACTGCACAACCTCTCTAGGCAGCCTGCTCCAGTGCTCTGGGACCCTCACAGTGAAGAAGTTCCTCTTCATGTTGAGGTGGAACCTCCTGTACTGTAGTTTCCATCCATTGCCCCTTGTCCTATCCCAGGGTACAACTGAGCAGAGTCTGTGTCCTCCCTCTTGACCCCCAACCCTCAGATATTGATAGACATTGATCAGATCCTCTCTCAGTCTTCTCCTCTCCACACTAAACAGCCCCAGGGCTCTCAGCCTCTCCTCACCAGGCAGTGCTCCAGTCCCTTCAGCATCCTTGCAGCCCTCCCTTGGATTCTCTCCAGCAGATCCCTGTCCCTCTTGAACTGGGGAGCCCAGAGCTGGATGCAATCTTCCAGGTGAGGTCTCACCAGGGCAGAATAGAGGGGGAGGAGAACCTCCCTGGATCTGCTGGACACACTCCTCTGAATGCACCCCAGGCTCCCTTTGGCCTTCTTGGCCACCAGGGCACATTGCTGTCCCATGCAGAACTTGTTGTCCACCAGCACTCCCAGGTCCTTCTCCACAGGGCTGCTCTCCAGCAGCTCACCTCCTAACCTGTACATGACAAACCTGTTAGCTCACACAGAGCAGAAAGGAACTGGGATTCTATGGCTGTGCGGGAAAAAAAAAAGAGCCTGTCTGTGGCTCAGGTTGTGTCTTTTATTTGGCACTAACAATTACAAAATAGTGAGAGCACAAAACTGAGAGGGGGAAAATAGAGGCCAAGGTTTGGATCCAGAACTGGCAAGAAAAAAAGTAGATTTTTAGAGACAGAGGATGTGGCTGAAGAGCTCAGGCACAATACTATAGCCCCTGGAGTCTGAGTCTTTAACAAGGATTTCTTGGCAATTTAGAGGAAAAAAAAAGAAATCATTACCATTTTATCCCAAGGTCATTTGCTTGAGACAATGCTCCCCAGACCTCTTCTGAAACCCACAGCAGTGGAAATTTTGCTTACTTGTGCTGTGCCAGAGAAAGTTCTTTGTACAAGACTCAAAAGAACTGGTGCTTTTCATGTGAGACAGTGCCCAGCCCTCATGCAAGAGGGCTGCCAGGTTCAGCTATGTCTCTCAGATGCTGATAGAGGGTTCACAGGAGAGAAGCTGAGGCAAACAGTACCACAGCTTTCCCCTTCAAAATTAACTCAGCTCCTGATGTCAGTTTCAGTTCAATGGAACCAACTTTTTATAGTACCTTCTCTTTTAAGCTCTCTCCTCATCTGATTGCACATCAAATTTGGCATCTCCACTAGTTAGAATACCCCAGGTCCCCCCTGGACTTATCACCAGCTCTGAGACACACCCAGTCCTACCACATCACCCTCCCAGTCTCCATTCAAGACAGACTGTTCCCTCAACTCCTTCTCAGGGAAGGTGTTTTGTAAAGTTTCTAACCATCAGGAGCATCAGAAGAACACTCTAAAAACAAAGACAAACTCTGACTCTCCACAACATCCTGGTCACCAAGTTGGAGACAAATGGATTTGCTGGGTGGACTGTTCAGTGGGTAAGGAATTGGCTGGATGGTCACATGCAGAGGGTGGTGCTCAGTGGCTTGAAGTCCAGCTGGAGAGCTGTGACAGTGGTGTCCCTCAGGGGTCTGTACTGGGACCTGTGCTTTTTAATATTTTTATCAGTGCTCTAGATAGTGAGATTGAGTGCACCATCAGCAAGTGTACAGATGGCACCAAGCTGAGTGGTGCTGTCAGTACATCAGAGGGACAGGATGGCATCCAGAGGGACCTGGACAGGATGGAGAGGTGGTGCCCAGGTGAACCTCCTGAGGTTCAACAAGAGCAAGTGCAGTGTTCTGCACCTGGGCTGGAGCAATCCTCACTGTCAGTACAGACTGGGGGAGGAGGTGACAGAAAGCAGCCCTGAGGAAAAGGACTTGGGGGTGTTGGTGGATGAGAAGCTGGACAGGAGCAGGCAGTGTGAGCTTGCAGCACAGAAGGCCAATGGCAGCCAAAGGATGCATGGCCAGAGATGGAGAGAGATGATTCTGCCAATTTATTGTGCTCTGGGGAGACCTCAACTGGAGTACTGTGAGCAGATCTAGAGCCCTCAACACAGGAAGGACATGGAGCTGATGGGGCAGGTCCAGAGGAGGGCCACAAAAATGGTCAGAGGGTTGGAGCAGCTCTGCTACAAGGACAGGCTGAGGGAGCTGGAGGTGTTCAGCCTGGAGAAGAGAAGGCTCCAGGGAGACCTAGTAGCGGCCTTCNGAAGGCTCCAGGGAGACCTAGTAGCATCCTGCCAGTACCTGAAGGGGGATAGAGGAAGGATGAGGAGAGTCTGTTTGCAAGGACCTGCAGTGACAGGACAAGGGGCAATGGCTTTAAGCTGAAGAGCAGATTTAGATTGGATATTAGGAACAATTTCTTTTACTATGAGTATGGTGGAGCACTGGAACAGGTTGTCCAGGGAGGTGGTTGAGGCCCCATCCCTGAAGATATTCAAGGTGAGGCTCAACAGGGCTCTGAGCAACCTGATCTAGTTGGGGATTCCCTGCTGACTGAGGAGGGGTTTGGACTGGATGACCTTTGGTGGTCCCTTCCAACCCAGACTATTCTATGATTCTGTGATTCCTGGTTTAATAATTGACATATTTTAAACTAAAATAATGCTAAGAAGGTCCACTTTTGCCACCTGGATGGAATTGCCACTCCATTTTTCTTGCAGGAAGGAATTTCCTTGAAGAAAGTATCCAGATTCAACTTGTAAATGGGACAGCAGGGAGGACACTTTCCAATCTGTACAATGCAGTTCATGTGAAAGGCTCTTCTCAAATGCATAGCAAGAACATGACAGCCACCTGTGGTTCTAAACTCATGTACAGCAGCACATTGATACCTAAGTTGTGAAAACAAGGCTAGTTTTCTTTTCATGTGCACTTTCTCTTCATTAGCAATTAATTGCTATTTAAAATTTGCTGTAATGATCAATCATTTACAATTTTGTCTCAAGCAGACTCTGGCTTACCGAAAGGCTTTTGTTTTATGGTCCTAACCCAGTTCTTGAGCTGGATGAATTTTTTTTTCCATCATACAGCCTGGATTCTCCTCCCAACAGAAGAAATACTAAGAAGATCAAAACAATTGTGTTCAAGTCTTTAATCCCCTTTGTCTTCCTCCAGACTTGGTGTAAGAGACTAAATCTTGTCTCTTTTGATGTAAACCAACAAAGATAAAATCACCTTTGCTCCTTCTTCAGACAACAGCTGCCTGGGCAGGGACTGGGCTGCAGCAAGAGAAGTGTGGCCAGCAGGGCCAGGGAGGGGATTCTCCCCCTCTACTCCACTATGGTGAGACCACACCTGGAGCACTGTGTCCAGTTCTGGAGTCCCTGTTACAAGAAGGATCTGGAGGTGCTGGAAGGTGTCCAGAGAAGGGCCATGAGGATGATCAGAGGGCTGGAGCAGCTCTGATATGGAGACAAACTGAGAGAGTTGGGGTTGTTCAATCTGGAGAAGAGAAGGCTCCCAGGAGACCTTCTTGTGTCCTTCCAGTATCTGAAGGAGGCTCCAAGAAAGCTGGGGAGGGACTTTTTAGGGTGTCAGGGAGTGATGGGATTGGGAGGAATGGAGCAAAACTAGAAGTAGGTAGATTAGATTCAGATGTTAGGAAGAAGTAGTTCCCCATGAGGGTGGTGAGACACTGGCACAGGTTGCCCAGGGAGGTGGTCGAAACTTCTTGCCTGAAGGTTTTTGCAGCCAGGCTGGATGTGGCTGTGAGCAACCTGATGCAAGTGTGAGGTGTCCCTGCCCATGGCAGGGGTGTTGGAACTGGATGATCCTTAAGGTCCCTTCCAACCCTGACAATTCTATGATTCTATGATTCCACCAAGTGCTTTCACACTTATCATACACAAAGATCAATGGACTGGTGGTGAAGACAGTGAAGACTTTCCCCAAAGTTCCAGTGTGCAGCATTAAGCTGATGCCAGTCCTGTAAGGTGTACACAGATGGAGGTGAAACTCTGAATGTTGCAACCAGCAGGCTTGAAAGCTTCTGACCAAAGCATTGTGCTTCTTTCCCTCCAGCTGTGCGTGTCTAATAACGTGTTTCATGATGCTTAAATACCAGCTGCATCCCTCTGCTCCTTGCTACTGAGTGCAGGAGGAATGACTTCATTTGCTGAGGAGCAGCATGCTACAGGCTGGCAGTGAGGGCAGGGCTGCTTTTCCTGGCTCTCTGCTCCTACCCCTGCTGCACCCTTCCCTCCCCCCCAGCTCTGAACATGGATGCCTATAGCACACAGCACACCACTGCCTGTGTTCCTTGGCTCAGGATTTTCATTTCACTACATCATAAGCTACTAACACAACCTTGTCATTGCAATTTGTCACACTTTTTTGTGTGCTCTATATCTGACTGAATTCTCATCTCCCCAGCCCATAGGCTACTAGTCTGGAACAAATCTCTGAAACATAATGGAAAAGGATGAAAAAAACGCCCACAAAACAAAACAAACAAACAAACAAACAAAAATCAAAGCTCTAAAAAAAATAAAAGACCCCCAGCCACCACTTCTCCTCCCAACAGAAGCAAACACATCACTGTGGGCAGTAGCTGTTTCTCCTGGCTCTATATGTGGTGCCAGGTCAACCACGACACATGCTGGCACTTGCTGGGAGCTGAGGCTGTCACTCATAGAATCAGAGAATGGTCAGGGTTGGAAGAGACCTCAAGGATCATCCAGTTCCAACCCCCTGCCATGGGCAGGGACACCTCACAACACAGCAGGTTGCTCACAGCCACATCCAGCCTGGCTGCAAAAACCTCCAGGGGTGAGTCTTCCACCACCTCCCTGGGCAACCTGTGCCAGTGTCTCACCACCCTCATGGGGGACAACTTCTTCCTAACATCCAATCTGAATCTCCCCATTTCTAGTTTTGCTCCATTCCCCCCAATCCTATCACTCCCTGACACCCTAAAGAGTCCCTCCCCAGCTTTGTTGTAGGCCCCTGGGGCCAGCATGAAGGCACCTTCTGAAGAGCAGCTTGGCTTCTCCAGGATTTAAAAGTCTTTTTGCTCCCTTTATCTTCTAGACTTCCCTCTTGATGAATACACAAAATGTTGTGGAGGAAATTCTCAGGGATCAAGTGTGCTGCTTTTTAAGCTGAGCAGCACTGGGAAAGGGAGAAGGCACATACCTCCAGGCTTTGAAGAGAGCAGGGGGGAAAGCACCCGCTGCCATCACCAGTAAATAAGTGACCACAGGAGCAAAGAGATCTAACCCTGCTTTGACCCCACAGATACCTCAGCTTTTAGAGACTTTGATGTGCTTTGAATTTGTCTTAAATAACACTGCTTAGGTTTGCTACCATGACCTGAAGCAGGTCAATTCACCCCACATCTCCCCTGCTGTGCAAAATTAACACTTTTGCATCTCTTTCTGTGAGGACAAAAGCCCCATGTCACCCCCAGATAGAGATGGTTCAAAGAATTGCTGAGGATGCATCAAGCACTTCAGCACTGGCTATGGGACATCAGAAGAAGAATTTTTCCCTGGCCAGCCCCACAGAAAGAGAGACTGCAGCCAAATCAACTCCATGCCAACGACACAGATTAAGATTTTGAATTTTAATTCATTCTTCTTGTACACCCTGTGCCCTCTGTGCCCTTCAGCCAACGTGTGTGATCAAGGGAAACCAGGCAAAAAAAGCTCCATGTCCATGAAATGGGACTCAGAAAATGATACTAGAACCTTGCCATCCAGTGGCTTTAACTGCATTAAACATTGCATCAATTTTATTTTCCCACATGTAATGTGGATTTTTGACACTGCTGAGCTATACAAAGTGTTCAGTGCATTCTGCATCACAGAATTATTGAGGCTGGAAAAGACCTCTGAGATCACCAAGTCCAGCCTATGACCCAACACCACCACATCAGCTAAACCATGCCACCAGGTGCCACATCCAAGCTTTTCTTAAAGACCTCCAGGGATGGTGACTCCACCACCTCCCTGGGCAGTCCATCCCAGTGCCTAATCAGCCTTGCTGTGAGAAGTGCTTCCTAATATCCAACCTAACCCTCCCCTGGCACAGCTTCAGGCCATGCCCTCTTGTCCTGTCACAAGTTGTCTGGGAGCAGAGCCTGACCCCCACCTGCCTACAGCTTCCCTTCAGGTAGTTGTAGAGAGTGAGAAGGTCCCCCCTGAGTCTCCTCTTCTCCAGGCTGAACCCCCCCAGCTCCCTCAGCCTCTCCCCATTAGCCTTTCCCTCCAGCCCCCTCCCCAGTCTGGTTGCTTCCTCTGGACCTGCTCCAGCACCTCAAGATCCTTCCTGCAGTGAGTGCCCAGAGCTGCACACAGTGCTCCAGGTGAGGTCTCCCCAGTGCCCAGGACAGGACAGAATTCCATCCCTGCTCCTGCTGGCCACACTATTCCTGATCCAGGCCAGGATGCCATTGGCCTTCTGTGCCCCCTGGGCACACTGCTGGCTCCTCTCCAGCTGCTGTCACCCAGCACTGTCAGGTCCCTCTCAGTTGGGGTTTGTGCCAAAGAGGAGCCCCAAGACAAAACCAGGAGTGCTCTAAAGCAAATTTCCCTCTCCTGCCCTGCTTGTCTTTACTTTTAATGGTTTTATTTCTTTCCTTCTTTCCATTAGATGCCTTCAGCCTTGTTGCAAGGATTGGGCTTCTGTCAACATGACATGCTAATTTGTCTAATGCCACTTAGTTACATGCAGGTAATTAATTTACTTGCTGGGCATCTGACCCAATTTTCTTTGTTAATTGGCAGGGCAGAGCCTTCTTTTACCCACACATCATTTTTTTCCCTTTTGTTTTCCTTATCATCTTTTTAAGTAGACAATTTCTAACTCAGAAGAAACCTTGTGCATAGTTGCAAACTGTTGCACTTCCTCCTAAGTTGTAGACCACCATGCTTGCAAGTCTGATGTATGCAACAAAAGAGGCATCAGCTCCTCCTGTTAGGAAATTCATCAAGGCAATCAGAAGCTTGCTTGTCCTTACCTCTCAGTGTGTTTTGCTGGGCTGTGTTTTTTCTCAGTGAAAAATCTCAGTGCAGTCCTGCACTGTGTACTGCTGTTGAGAGTGTTTGTCTAGCAAGGGTTATCTCCATGCTGAGCCATCTGCTGCCATTCTCAGAGTAAGGGAGCATTAACACAACCAGAACAAGTGTGTCTGTGTCTGCTTCACTGAGCTGCTGCACCCAAGGCAGCTCCATCCAGAGCACTGGGACATGTTAGGATTACAATCACAGAATTGTTTCGGTTGGAAAGACCTCTGAGAACAACCAGTCCAACCACTGACCTAACACCACCATGGCCATTGAACCATGTGCCAGTGCCATGTCCACACATCTTCTTGAACACCTCCAGGAGAGGGGACTCCATCAGCCCCCTGGGCAGCCTGTTCCAATTCCTGATCACTCTTGAAACAAAGAAATTTTTCCTAATCTCTAACCCAAGCCTCCCCTAGCACTGTTTCAGGCCGTTTCCTCTCATTCTCTCACTTGTTCCTAGGGAGAAGAGGCCAACCCCCACCTCATTGCAACCTCCTTTCACTTTAGGTAGCTATGAGGACTCCAGGAAGAGTTCCACAGTCCCTCAGCCTGTCCTCTGCAGTGAAACAGAGACCTTCAGCAAAGACACACTCAAAGACACTCATCTTATGCCATGCTGGCTTCTCACACAGGCAGTGCTCACTCAGCAGTTAGAGCTTCTGGGGCTAAGCTGTGTCTCTCCACTAGCATGGACCTGAGCCACATAGTTCCCATGTATGTTGCTAGCATACAGAGTTCAGAGCTGTTGTTATGCAAGAAATGTAGGCCCACTACAGTGGAGACCTTTCCAAATTTAGCTTTAGAAATAAATCTTCAATTGCAGGGGAAGAGGATGGTTTAATTCTAGAGGATCTGTAACGAAGGTTGTCATGGTTTGCTTTCAGAGAATGATGGAATTACAGAATGGTGGGGCTGGAAGAGACCTCCAGAGATCATCCAGTCCAACCCCCTGCTAAAGCAGGGTCACCTAGAGCAGGTTGCTCAGAAATGTGTCCAGAGAAGGGCCAGGAGGATGATCAGAGGGCTGGAGCTGCTCTGCTCTGGAGACAGACTGAGAGAGTTGGGGCTGTTCAGTCTGGAGAGGAGAAGGCTCCAAGGAGACCTTCTTGTGGCCTTCCAGTATCTCAAGAGTGCTACAAGAAATCTGGGGAGGGATTTTTTAGGATGTCAGGTAGGGATAGGACTGGGGGGGATTGGAACAAAACTAGAAATGGGGAGATTCAGACTGGGTGTTAGGAAGAAATTCTTCCCCATGAGGGTGGTGAGACACTGGCACAGGTTGCCCAGGGAGGTGGTGGAAGACTCATCCTGGGAGGTTTTTGCAGCCAGGCTGGATGTGGCTGTGAGCAACCTGCTGTAGTGTGAGGTGTCCCTGCCTGTGGCAGGGGGGTTGGAACTGGATGATCCCTGAAGCTCTTTCCAACCCTGACAATTCTATGATTCTATGTCCAGACAGGTCTTGAACATCTCCAGAGAAGAAAACTGTCACTCTTGCTGAACATTGAGAAGATACTTGCAGGCTGCCCTTCTCAGCCTTTCCTTGTCAGAGTGATGCTCCAGGCCCTTTGTCATCCTCCTGACTCTGCTGGACTCTCTCCAGCAGTTCCCTGTCTCTCTTGAGCTGAGGAGCTCAGACTTGGACAGGATATTCCAGGTGTTGCTTCACTAGAGCAGAGTAGAGGGAGAGGAGAACCTCCCTCGACCTGCTGGCCACACTCTTCATGCACCCCAGAATCCCATCAGCCTTCTTGGCAGCAAGAATGTCCATCATACAGAATGACCTGGAAAAGGTAAATTCAGAGCAACAAACCTGTCAGTAAATACTGCCTTACTTCTTTGAGACATTTCCACTTTGAATTTCCCAAGTTTCCTTAGAGATTTGCAATATCTGCTGAGGGGAAAAGCCCTGAAAGTAGAAGCTGAATGTGCTCCATCAAGAGTTATTTTTTTTTCCCTGGAGCATGCATGGTTAAGATGTTTCTGCAGTACCTTTAAACTGTATCATTGTCATGATGGATTTATAGGTTTTCTTGTTGATGTTTTGAGAGTGCTGAGAGCCTGGGATGGGTTGTCCAGGGAGGTGGTTGAGGTCCCATCCCTGGAGGTGTTTAAGGCCAGGCTGGATGAGGCTCTGGCCAGCCTGATCTAGTGTGAGGTGTCCCTGCCCACGGCAGGGGGGTTGGAACTGGATGATCCTTGTGGTCCCTTCCAACCCTGACTGATTCTATGATTCTGTGATTCTGTGATTCTATGATTCTATGATTCTATCTTCACACTCCTGCTGTGATGTTGCAAGTATGAGTCCTGATTTGGAAGGAATCAGGAAAAACCACAGAAAACTCTATGATGCCATGCAGGAAGAGAACCAAACTCCCATGCTGGCATGTGCCTAATTTATGGAAATTAAGCAAAGGGTAGCAAAACCTAAGCTCAGTTGGAAAGGTTTTTAGAGGAGCTGTAATAAGGTCAAGTAAACAATGTTGTCCAAAGCAGGACCACAAAGGGGATCCAAGGGCTGGAGCAGCTCTGCTGTGAGGCCAGGCTGAGGGAGCTGGGGGTGTTCAGACTGGAGAAGAGAAGGCTCCAGGGGACCTTAGAGCTGCCTTCCAATACCTGAAGGGGGCCTACAGGAAGGCTGCAGAGAGACTTTTCATGAGGGTTTATAGAGACAGGCCAAGGGGGAATGGTTTGAAGCTGAGGGAGAGCAGGGTTAGACTGGAGCTGAGGAAGTTTGTGAGCATGAGGGGGGTGAGACTCTGGAATAGGCTGCCCAGGGAGGATGTGGATACCTCCTCCCTGGGGGTGTTCAAGGCCAGGCTGGATGAGACCTTGAGCAGCTGAGTCTGGTTGAGAGGTGTCCCTGCCCATGATGGGGAGTTTGGAGTAGATGAGCCCTGAGGTCCCTTCCAACCTGAGCCATTCTATCATTCTATGATTCTATGATTTTTTTCACCACCCCATATAAACCTCCTTAAAAGCAGAAGTGTCCCAGAGTGGTAAATGGCCTTCTTCCTAGCTTTATTGCTGCTTAAAATTGCCTGAGATAGATTCAGTTTTCAAGGAATTTCCTGTGACATAAACATGACTGCAGAAATAATTTTCAGCATTAAATTTGGTGAACTGCTGAACTTTGTTAAGATTTTTTTCTTTTTTTTTTTTTCCTTTGCAGTGTTCTATTCATTTTCATAACTTGCACAGCACTGGCAGTGCAATGAAGTCCAAAGCCTGAAGATTGAAAGCCTGAAGAGGTCAAAGGAAAAACGTTGGTCAGCAATCTTGAGCCTGTTAAAACACTAACTAGAAAATTAGGCAGGAAAAACAGTTACCAAAAAAAAAAAAAAATTGAAAAGATCTTTGATCAGCTGGGGGAAGAGAAGTAATCTGACAAACAGGAAATTACAAAGAATAACTATTTTGACTGCAGTGGAAATAGCGACTTAGGTAGCTGTGGTTCAAACTGGAGACAGAATATTTCCCTGGAATTTCAAGGAAAGGTATCCAGATGTCCAAACGTTCTGCTCAATGTGGCTTTTATTCTGGGCTTGGCAAGCCTTCAGAAAGCTGGTAGACAAGTTTAGCTGGAAGATGTTTTCCAGTGTATTTACATAATTTCATACATATTTTCTGCTTCTGCATTACATCTTCGAGCAGTGGGCAGATTTAATTGTGGGAGCTGTTTAAAGCATTGCATTGAGCTGGGGGAGTTATGGTCATTACCTCCTGTCAAAATGCAAACCTTTAAACCTGTGAAGGGAGGGTAAACCCTGGAGAGGGACATCATGGAGAATTAATCACAGAATCATAGAATTGTCAGGGTTGGAAGGGACCTCAAGGATCAGCCAGTTGCAACCCCTCTGCCATGGCCAGGGACACCTCACAACACAGCAGGTTGCTCACAGCCACATCCAGCCTGGCTGCAAAAACCTCCAGGCATGAGGCTTCCACCACCTCCCTGAGCAACCTGTGCCAGTGTCTCACCACCCTCATGGGGAAGAATTTCCTCCTAACATCCAATCTGAATCCCCCCATTTCTATTTTTGCTCCATTCCCCCCAGTCCTATCACTCCCTGACACCCTAAAGAGTCCCTCCCCAGCTTTCTTGGAGCCCCCTTCAGACACTGGAAGGCTGCAAGAAGGTCTCCTTGGAGCCTTCTCTTCTCCAGACTGAACAATTCCAACTCTCTCAGTCTGTCTCCATAGGAGAGGTGTCTCCACATAACTGTAACACACTGCTCTCAAAGCAGGAAAGCCTGACCTGTGGTGACAGAAAACTGCTGCTTCTCCTTTCCATGCAACCATGCCTTGGGCACTGTGTATTTAAAAAGGAAAGCCCCACACAACAGTCTTTGCAGATCCAGTCAAAAATGGATGCAAAGCATCCTGCTGGGAGTCTGGGAGAAGAGAGACCACAAACTGCTGCAAAGATACAGGACACCTAGGCAGTAAAGTACATGCAGCTGTGAAATGCAACAGCTGGGGTCAGCTGCATGCCCTTGAAGGATACATCTCTAGAGCAGCTTCTATGTGATGAACCCAAAGCACTGTAAAATGCACCATATTCAGTACTGCAGGAAGCTGGGTGTCCAATACTCACACCTGTGTTGGGTGGTACAGCCAGGAGTATCTTCCTGTTTGTGGCTACCATTCCAACCTGGGAGGCCAAACAGAACCTACTGGAGATGCCTCCACTTTGCACCATATAGGCTGCCCAGGGAGGTGGCTGAATCCCCATCCCTGGAGGTGTTGCCAAGGGGCAGAGATGTGGTGCTGAGGGCTGTGGTTTAGTCCCAGCCTTGGCAGAGTTAGAGAATGGTTGGACTGGATGAGCTTAAACATGATTTTCAGCCAAAATGATTTATGAATACTTCTCTTTTTTTCATTTCAACTATCTTTTTATGCAACAGAAGTGGGATGTCTGCTTTTTTTCTCCCTTTTTATTTCAGGAGCATTTCTCTGCTTGAAGCCAACTGATAGTGCTCTAAGAAATTGAAGTTGTTTGTTGTTTGGATTTTTTGTTTTTTTTTTTCTTTTTTAGACCCAGAGCCCATGTTCCATTTTGCCTGTGAAAACAAAGACTCCTGGCTTTTGGGGAAATGTTTATCCCTATTTTGCATAGTGTGTTTTTAATTAAATGAAGAGTGCAGACAGGATTGTTTATAGACTGTGTGTATGTGCAATTAAGGGAAAAAAAAAAGAAAAGAAAAAGATTCCTTTCTAACAAAATCAGCTGGGAGATAGCAGAATTATTATTATTATGGATCCTGTTCAGAATTACAAATAACTCAGCTGAGTATAAAGCAGCATATAGAAATGAAAACAAACTCTCTTTGTTTCTGAGAAAGGGGAAAAGGGGGGGGAAAAACGAGTCCCAGATATGTGTATATAGAAATCATGATAATTTTTAATAATACTTCATTAGGGAGGCACAATCCACACAGTGCAATCCATTTGATTATTTCAGCACATTGTATAAACATTAATTAACCTCATTTCATTAGGAAATGTATTGTTTGCTCTTGCTCATCTATGAAATCTGATAGGATGGAGTGCTGCAGAGCACACTTCGTCTTTTTCCTTCTGCACTCCACCATCAGCATTCTGGAAGCCAGCCTCAAATTCCCTCAAGTGATTCCAGAACCTGTCTGGTATCAACATTCAGTGACTGTGATTCAGGACACATTTCTGTGATTAGACACAGAAAACAACTCTGTTGACACCCAACTGTAGCCAAACAATACAAACTAGGTCTGCTCTGGGAGGCATGTTGTGTTAGCAGGATGCCAACAGAGGGTCATGTTAATTTAGGTTGAATGCAAATACAGCTGCATGGCTTCCAGACCACAGCTGACTTGAATCTAGAAAGATGTGAGGGTTGACAGAAAAAGCATGTGTAAGCCTGCCCCCAGAGGAATGAGGTGCAATGGAGCACCCAAATTCTTCTCCATGTCTTTCCTTCCTAGAACATCTTTCCCCTCTAGAAAATATAATGAAAACTGATGTCCTAATAAGTATATAGAATCATAGAATGGTCTGAATTGGAAGGGACCTCCAAAGGTCATCCAGTCACAGAATCACAGAATCAACCAGGTTGGAAGAGACCTCCAAGATCATCAAGTCCAACCAATGACCCAACCCTATCTAATCAACCAGACCATGGCACTGAATGCCTCATTCAGGCTCTTCTTAAACACCTCCAGGGATGCTGACACCACCACTTCCCTGGGCAGCCCATTCTAAGGGCAAATCTCTCTTTCTGGGAAGAACTTCTTTCTAAGATCAAGCCTAAACTCCCCCCTGCACAGCTTTAGACTGTGTCCTCTTGTTATGTTGCTGGTTGCCTGGGAGAAGAGACCAACCCCCACCTGGCTACAACCTCCCTTCAGGTAGTTGTAGAGAGCAATAAGGTCTCCCCCGAGCCTCCTCTTCTCCAGGCTAAACACCCCCAGCTCCCTCATTCTCTCCTCACAGGGCTGTGCTCCAGACCCCTCCCCAGCTTTGTTGCCCTTCTCTGGACACTTTTCAGCATCTCAACAACTTTCTTGAATTGAGAGGCCCAGAACTGGACACAGGACTCAAGGTGTGGTCTGACCAGTGCTGAGTACAGAGCAGAATGACTTCCCTGCTCCTGCTGGCCACACCATTCCTGATACAGGCCAAGATGCCATTGGCCTTCCAACCCCCCCTGAAGTCAGCAGGGACATCCCCAGCTAGATCAGGTTGCCCAGAGACCTGTCGAGCATCACATTAAATATCTCTAGGGATGGGGCCCCAATCACTTCCCTGGGCAACCTGTTCCAGTGTTCCACCACCCTCATGGTGCAAAACTTGTTCCTAACAACCAATCTAAATCTGCTCTGCTCTTGTTTGAAGCTATTGCCCAGCAAAAAGCTCCAGTGCAGAAAAGAAATGGGAGTGTTATGGATCCCTTTCTTTGTCCAAAAGTATATTTGCTTCAGCTTTAGATGAGAGAGCAATTTGGTGATGCCATTCATACATCACTGTCTGTCTTCTCCATTACTGCTTAATGGTGTAGAAAGCCATGCCCTCCTGTACAGAAAAAAGGGTTACATCTGATGTGCTGAAAACAATCACTGAAATGCTGGGATGGAGGTGACCTTTACAGGACAGGTGGTATATTTCTCTGCTTTGGGGGAAGACCAGGAAGGATTGGACTTACACCTTTGTGTGCTCTGTTCTAGGAGCTCTTCATGGTATGTATTTCATTCCAGTAATTATCTACTCTTACACTGGGAAAAACAAAAAAAACCCAAAAAACAAAACAAAACAAGCAATAACCTTCTTTAGATGAAACCTAGATGGTTTGGGGTTTTATTGTGAGAGAATGAGGCAGAGATGGGTCCTTTTCTTTACTTAGTGGGGGTGGAGAATATTTGCTGATGTTAGGGAAGTAATCATGTCTTGGGTCTGGCTAGGATAAGGTTAATTTCCACAAGAAGATAGGAGGGACCACAGCCATGGTAGCCTATTGGGATGTTTGATATGACACTGGCATCATGTCTGCTACCTAAAGGGAGGGCTAAATGGGGCAAGTGTGTGAGTTTGGATGGTCAGGAGAGGTGGTAGTCAGGTAGAGAGCACTGAGTTTGATATCCTCATTTGAGATATGATTGCATCACTGTTATTGTCACTGTTCTTTTGATTCTCTTTCCCATCCTAGTGGGGAGGGGTGAGGAGTGAGTGAGCAGCTGCGTGGGGTTCAGTTGGGTAGGATGTTGGCTGCAGCCCATCAGAGGGCCAGAGCAATAGAGGATGAAGGTATGCCAGCAGCACAGTCCTGTCAGCCATTTGGATTTTGAAGGGTTATCTCAAACAGAAGGCTAAGTTAAAGCACAGCCAAAAGCCAGGATGCAGTCAAAAAAAAAAAAAAAACAAAATAACAAAACTGAGTGCAGTCAGGATCACAGAATAACAGAGTCCAAGACTGTTAGGGGTTGGAAGGGACCTCTGGAGATCATTGAGTCCAACCCCACTGCCAGAGAAGGATCACTCAGGGCAGGTCACACAGGAACACATCCAGGTGGGTTTGGAATGTCTCCAGAGGAGACTCCACCACCTCTCTGGGCAGTCTGCTCCAGGGTTCCAGCACCCTCGCAGTGAAAAAGTTTTTCCTTCTGTTCCTGTGGGGATGAACAGTGGCAGAATAGTACAGCAGTGTAGGGTGGGCTGGTGCTGGGAAAGGGCAGAAGCAGGAATCAGTGGTAGACAGGAATCATTAGCAGAGACTGCTGGAGAGCCACAGCCTAGACACCCAGCAGCTGCGAAGAGCACGCAAGGGCTGCATCAGAGCTGACAGAGCAACCAGGCCCCATGGCCAGCCCTTAGCTCCCCCCTACCTTGGCCAAGTCTGCTGAATCTTTGCTGTCCAAGCACGCCATGAGTACATAGTTAGCAAGGGCAGCCTGTTCAATCCACCTCTAGAGATGAGCCAAAAACCTGGCTGAGCTGTTGTAAGCATTCAGCTGGACTGCTGTAAGCATTCCTCTTATGTGGCTTTTCAGGGTCTCCAGGTTATCTGTGGATCCAGCCCTGGCAATCAATCAGCTCCATAGCAGGCTGCCTTTCAAAGCAGCTGAGGACCACAGCTCTTTGCAAGACCTGCAGGGAATTCTTGGCAGGAGGAGACCCTCTCGTGTCAAGTTTCAAGCATGGGGCTGATTCGGTGCAACACCAACAGGATGTGTTCTGCAAACAAAACAAAACAAAAAGTAGGTGTGCTGCAATTCAGCACAGGAACTGGAGCAGGAATCCAGAAGGAAATGGTTGTCACAGGCTTTTGGAGCTGTTTGGAAAGCCAAATGCTTCATAGAATCATAGAATCAATTGTTAGGGTTGGAAAGGATCGCAAGGATCATCCAGTTCCAACCCCCCTGTCATGCCCAGGGACACCTCACACTACAGCAGGTTGCTCACAGCCACATCCAGCCTGGCTGCAAAAACCTCCAGGCATGAGGCTTCCACCACCTCCCTGGGCAACCTGTGCCAGTGTCTCACAACCCTCATGGGGAAGAATTTCTTCCTCACGTCCAATCTGAATCTACCCATTTCTAGTTTTGTTCCATTCCACCCGGTCCTATCAATCCCTGACACTCTAAAAGTTCCCTCCCCAGCTTTCTTGGAGCCCTCTTCACATTCTGGAAGGCCACAAGAAGGTCTCCTGGGAGCCTTCTCTTCTCCAGACTGCACAACCCCAACTCTCTCAGTCTGTCTCCAGAGCAGAGGAGCTCCAGCCCTCTGCTCATCCTCATGGCCCTTCTCTGGACACCTTCCAGCACCTCCAGATCCTTCTTGTAATAGAGACTCTAGAACTGGACACAGTGCTCCAGGTGGGGTCTCACCAGA
Organism: Indicator maculatus; assembly: GCA_013399975.1. NCBI lineage: Eukaryota > Metazoa > Chordata > Aves > Piciformes > Indicatoridae > Indicator > Indicator maculatus. The sequence continues at coordinate 131,328 of VXBD01005361.1, forward strand.
GTGGAGTTGAGGGGGAGAATCACCTCCCTTGACCTACTGGCCACACTTCTCTGGCATCCCCAGGCCATTTATTCTTTTGCTTTTATCTCACATTCTCAAACCAATGCCCTTGGTGTACCTTGCAGGACAGCTCAGTACCTTGGTGGCTGTGCCCATTTTCCAGAATGCCCTTCAGAGAAGAGGAGGACCAGCTCGTTAGGATCATTCTCTGCATGTAAAACAGACATGCTGTCAGCAAGGCAAAGAAAAGTGTCTGTGGCTCTGAAACAAATACAACCACAAGCCTCCAGAGTAGGAAGCCCACTTGTTATCCAGTGAGGTTTTGACTCGTGTTCCAAAAACCCCCTGAAGATAAACAAGCACTATGTTAGAAGCAATTAACTGACTGAATAATAGCGATTATTAGTGCCATTAAATTTCTGGCTCGGTCTGACTGGTTAATTTTTCAGCTCATTTGACAAAACTGAACTGCTCCATTTGTGTGGTGTTGTAGGAATGAGGCCATGGTGTGTCAGCATGCAAAGAGAAGGTGGAAGCTTGTCTGAGAAACAGCAGGAGCCAATTATAATCATCCCTGAGCTGGGGCCTTCTCCAGTGTTCCCAGGCTACAGAAGCCTTAGGAATGTCTGAAGGCACAGTGTCTCTGTTTGCTGCTAATTTCATCCTGAGCTGAGGACTCTGCACCACTCACAAGATCATCTTGATGACCAGCATCATCTCCTCTTTGTTGTTGTGGCAGCTAAAGGAGCTGAGTGGGCAAAACCAAAGGAGGCTCTACATAGGCACAGGCAGGCACAGCAGCATCTGGAGTGTGCAGCACACCTGTGTCCATTCAAACTCCATCACACAGCCTGGACTATTGGAATCACCTGGAATATTGTGTCCAGTTTTGGGCTCCCCAGTTCAAGAGGGACAAGGACCTGCTGGAGAGAGTCCAAGGGAGAGTACCAGGATGCTGAAGGGACTGGAGCACTATGTGGAGAGCCTCTCCTATGAGGAGAGGCTGAGAGACCTGGGGCTTTTCAGTCTGGAAAAGAGAAGACTGACAGGGGATTTAATAAATGTCTATAAATATCTGAGGGCTGAATGTCAAGAGGGAGGGGACAGGCGCTGCTCAGTCACACCTTGTGATAGGACAAGGGGAAATGGATATAAACTACAGCACAGGAGGTTCCTTCCTCCAACTTCAGCATGAGGAGAAACTTCTTGACTGTGAGGGTCACAGAGCACTGGAGCAGGCTGTCCTGAGGGGTTGTGGAGCCTCCTTCTCTGAAGACTTTCAAGACCCATCTGGGTGTGTTCCTGTGTGACCTATGCTGGATTCTCTGGTCCTGCTCTGGCCAGGGGGTTGGACTGGATGATCTCCAGAGGTGCCTTCCAACCCCTAACATCCTGGGATCCTGTGATTCTGTGTGATCCTGTGATTCTCCTCCAAGCAGAGGAAATATTAAGAAGATCAAAACAATTGTGTTCAATCTAATTCCCTTTGTCTTTCTCCAAGCCTGGTGTAAGAGACTAAATCTTGTCTCTCTTGATGTGAATCAACAAGGATAAAATCACCTTTGCTCCTCACCCAGACAACAGCTGCCCAGGGAGGGGATGGTGAACAACCCCTCTGGAATGTCCAACAAAAGGGAAGATTGTTGTGAGTGACCTGCCTGATGGGTCAGCTCTGCCTGCTGATAGCATACCTGGCAGTCATATATGCAATGATGTGAGTGGGGTGTGGGCCAGGGGGAGCTGCCATCAACTGAATAATAGACACTGAGCCTTAGCAACTCAGACAGAGAGGGAAAACATCACCACGAACATCCAGCCTGGAAGCAGTCCAGGAACCCTCTCTCCGCCACCACCACCATCATCACCACCACCAAAACCAAAGCTATGCCCTGAGTTTTGGCTGCTTTAAGAAGAAAAGTAAAAGTCCTGGAGAAGAGACATCTTTACTGAAGACACCACACGTTGGAGGCTGCTCAGAGAAGGACTTAGGCTTTGGGATCTCTCCCTCCCCTCTTCCAATGCAGACAGCACAAGCCAACAAGGATGCAGCAGCACCCTTCCTTGAACTCAAATCATCTTGGGGCTGGGGGGGATGGTGGCAGTATAATTCCTTTCCTCTTCTCTCTCTGTGTCACATTTTCTCCTCTCTCTCTCTCTCTCTCCTTTAGTTAATTAACAGCCTGGCTTTTGATATTTTGGCCTTGTTTGTGCCTTCAATTTCACAACGTGGGAATGTTCAAAAAAGAACCAAGCCTCTTTTGCCCTCTGGACTGAGCCAGCAGGGTTAGTGGTTGGACTTGGTGATCCTGAGGGTCTTTTCCAACCTGAATGTTTCTGTGTGTCTGTGATCAGTCCAGAGCCTCAGCACTAGGAACTCAAGGATGTATTTAAAGCCAGCAAACACCACTGAGAGCTGTAATGTCAACAAGTGTGGGAGCCTCTTCGCCCTTCATGGGATCCAGCCCTGACATTCTTTCCACAATCCAAACTGACAGGACATTAGAACAATTATTTTTCATAATGAGCACTTTAATTCCCTTGCTCTAGACCAAACCTTTTTGTGTTTACACACGAAATGTCAACAGATATTGCACACAGTGAGCTCATAAAAGTCTTGGGGAGCACAATAGCTAAGGAAGGAGAAGCAAAGACTGGAGGCACTCACCAAAAATCCCACCCACCACTCTGATATTGTGCTGTTAAGGGTCCCACTGTAGAGAAAAGCTTTCTATTTGCTCGCTCACAGCAGCGGCAGTCAACTTGAATGCATTAAAAATAGATAAGTTGTAGCACTTCTAAATTCTGCCAGTCCCCATTTTCACTTCTTGTCTGTGGCCAGAAGCTATGTTCTCATGAAAAGCTGCAAAGCTTCAGCAGTTTACATTTAAAGGAACTCTTTTTTCCCTTCTGTGCTCTTAAGAATATGCAGCAGCTACCATAGCTATCTGCAGCTTGGGCTAGGGAAGTAAATTTTTTCCTTTTTTTCCTTTCCTTTCTCATTTACTTATTTATTTATTTAAATTTCCCCAGCTCAGGACAACTATAGGATTTGTTTTGCATAAAATTCTTTGAAAAGAAATCTCTTTGATTTTAATTTTTTTTTTCTTTTTTCTTTTTCTTTTTTTTTTCTTTTTTTTTTTTGGAGTGCTATTGATGTAAAGATCAAACCCTCTTTAAATGGTTAGGAATAAAATATTGAAGTAATACAATACAGCAGTTTTGGGATGAGAACTGCATAAATCAGCCAAAGGCCCTTTAAAGCAAGTAAGTGGCTGGCAAAAGCAGCCCCGTTTCAAAACTGTCATAACAACAGCTTGGTTTTCAGTTCTATAACTCAGAATGTCTGGATTTCAATAACTCTTTTTTTTTTTTCTTTTAACCCTCTTCAGAGTACAACACAAATATTGTAACAAACCTCATTGACTGCACCTCCTGTGTGTGCCTGTGCACGGCTGCTGAGTCTAACCCAGCCCTGTTGTAGGATCACAGAATGGTCCAGGCCAGAAGGGACCTCCAAAGCTCATCCAGTCCAACCCCCTGCAGTCAGCAGGGGCATCCCCAACTAGATCAGGTTGCCCAGAGCCCTGTCAAGCCTCACCTTGAATATCTCAAGGGAAGCAGCCTCCACCACCTCCCTGGGCAACCTGTTCCTGTGTTCTACCACCATTATAGTGATGAACTTGTTCCTCACATCCAATCTAAATCTGACTTTCTCTAGTTTGAAGCCATTGCTCCTTGTCCTGTCACTGCAGGACCTTGCAAACAGTCTCTCTCCATCCTTCTCATAGCCCCCTTCAGGTACTGGCAGGCTGCTATTAGGTCTCCCTGGAGCCTCCTCTTCTCCAGGCTGAACACCCCCAGCTCCCTCAGCCTGTCCTCATAGCAGAGCTGCTCCAACCCCCTGATCGTTTTTGTGGNCAGCATCTCTGCACACCCCCTGAAGAGTCCTTACCCCACAAAAGCCCCAAAACGGTCAAAGTAGCCACACCATAACAGACACAGGCTCTCTTGTTAAATTCTACATCCTGATCCTGTTGTGAATTCAAGAGGAAGGGGATCCTGTGGAGCTCCACTGGTTCTTGGCTGCATGTGCAGAGCTCATTCATAGAATCAAGGAATTGTTTCAGTTTGAAAAGGACTATAAGATGATCAAATCAAACCATAAACTCACACCACCACCACCACTTAAACGATGTCCCCAAGTGTCATTTCTACTTGTTTCTTGAACACCTCCAGGGATGGGGACTCCACCACCTCGCTGGGAGCCTGTTCCAATCCCTGAAACAAAGATACTTTTCCTCATGTCCAACCTAACTCTCCCCTGGCACAATTTCAGGCTGTTTCCTCCTTCTATCACCTAAGACTAGGGAGAAGAGACCAACATTCACCTAACTACAGCCCTCATGCCCTAGACTGGTCACCTTGCTGCAGAAGCAGATCAGATCAGTCAGGCAGGACTTGCCTCTCATGAATCCCTGCTGCCTGGGCTTGATCACACAATCACAGAAACATTCAGGTCGGAAAAGCCCCTCAGGATCACCAAGTCCAATCATTAACCCTGCTCTACAAGGTTCACCCCTAGACCATATCCCCAAGCACCACATCTAACAGACATTTAAACACACCTTGAGCTGCATTAAAAGGTCTGCTTTCTAAGCACGGAATGAGCTTCGTGAGCCTGCAGAACAATTTGCAGGGCCTAGAGTTGCCTTCTGCTGCCTACATCATTGCATTACCCCTCCTAGACCACGTGGCTGGGACATGCTGTTTAAATGAAGCTGCATGTGCAACAACCTCATGAAAATGATGTATCAGTACAGGCTGGGGACTGAGCTGTTGGAGAGCAGTGAAGGGAAAAAGGCCCTGGGGGTCCTGGTGGATGGGAGGTTGTCCATGAGCCAGCAATGTGCTCTGGTGGCCAAGAAGGCCAAGGGCATCCTGGGGTGGATTAGAAGGGCTGTGGTCAGTAGGTCCAGAGAGGTTCTCCTGCCCCTCTACTCTGTCCTACTGAGGCCACATCTGGAATGTTGTGTCCAGTTCTGGGCCTCTCAGTTCAAGAAGAACCTCAGGGAACTGCTTGAAAGAGTCCAGTGCAGAGCCATGAAAATGATGAAGGGAGTGGAAGATCTTCCATATGAGGAGAGCCTGAGGGAGCTGAGGGCTCTGTAGCTTGGAGAGGAGGAGCCTGAGAGGTGACCTCATTGCTGTTGATAAAGATGTGCAGGGTGAGTGCCCAGAGGCTGGAGCCAGGCTCTGCTGGGTGATGCCCAATGCCAGCACAAGGGGCAGTGGTGGAAGCTGAGGCATAGGAAATTCCATGTGAACAGGAGGAAGAATTTTTTGCCTGTGAGGGTGACAGAACAATGGAACAGGCTGCCCAGGGGGGTTGTGGAGTCTCCCTCTCTGAAGATATTCAAAACCTACCTGGATGTATTTCTGTGTGATCTGCTCTAGGTGATGCTGCTCTGACAGGGCAGTTGGAACTGGATGAGCTTTTGAGATCCCTTCCAGCCCATAACATTCTGTGATTCTGTGATGTGCTTAAAATACTGAGCAGAGTAAGTTTGTATGCTTGTGATCTACAGAATTCAGCTGCAGAAAGAATTTTTTCCCTGTGAGGATGACAGAACCCTGGAACAGGCTCCCCAAGGGGGTGGTGGAGTCTCCTTCTCTGGAGATATTCAAGACCCATCTGGATGTGTTTCTGTGTGATCTGCTCTAGGTGACCCTGCTGTAGCATTAGGGTTGGACTGGATGATCCTTCAAGGTCCCTTCCAGGCCCTAACATTCTGTGAGTCTGTGGTTGTTTGTGGAAGCATGTTTTACTGATTGCAGAGGGTGAGGGTTTTTCCCCAGTGATGATTTCCTTTCTGATCTATGGTGACAACCACCTGAAACGTGACCAAAATTTCCCACAGGGTAAGCAGGGAGAATGAGAGCTGGAATAAGCACCAGTGTTAATTATTGTGTCCTCATGGAAATAAGATTTATGTGCTGGAATTCCTCAATAATAGAATGATCCATACAGCCTCCAAAAAAGCTGGATAATGTTGACACCCATTCCAACACCCTCATGCCCTAAGGGGCTCTGGTGGGTAAACAAAAAGAAGAAACCTATGGCCAAAGGTCAATGAATCTGATGAACACAATAGCTCAGGTTTCCTTGCAAAGTGATGAATGCATATTTTTAGATGTATTTTATCTTTGGCTGACTAGCAAATCATAGATCTGCTTGGAAAGACCTTTAAGTTCATCCAGTCCAACCATTACATAGCTCCACCAAGGCTGCTGCTACACCATGGCCCTCAGCACCACACCTCTGCCTCTTGGAAACGCCTCCAGGGATAGGGATTCAACCACCTTCCTGGGGAGCCTCTTCCTACATATCAGAGCATCCTTTCAGCCAAGAAGTCTCTTCTAATATCCAAAATAAGCTTCCCCTGATGCAACTTGAGGCCACTTCCACCTATCACTTAATATATCTAGGGAAAAGACACCAACACACCCCTTTTTCCAACCTCCTCTCAGGGAGCTGTAGAGAGCAATGAGGTTTCCCCTCAGCTTCCTCTTCTCCGGACTAAACACCCTCTAGGTCCCGCAGCTGCTCCTCACCAGCCCTGTTCTCCAGACCCTTCCCCAGTTTTGTTGCCCTTCTCTGGCCCTGCTCCAGTCCCTTAATGTCATTTTTGGAGTGAGGGCCCCAAAACTGAAGCCAGTACTGAAGGACTGGAGGAAAGCCAATGTCAGTCCAGTCTTCAAAAAAGCAAGAAAGAGGTTCCAGGAAACTACAGACCAGTGAGCCTCACCTCCATCCATGGAAAAATGATGGAGCAGCTCATTCTGGAGGGCATCTCTAAGGCACTTGGAAGAGAAAAAAGATATCAGGAGTAGTCAGCATGGATTTACCAAGGTGAAATCATGCTTGAATAATCTGATAGCCTTCTGTGATGTCCTAACTGAATGGGTAGATGCAGGGAGACCACTGGATGTAGTCTACCTTGACCTTAGCAAGGCTTTTGACACTGTCCCCCATACCATCCTTGTGAGTAGGCTCAGGAGGTGTGGGATAGAAGAGCAGAGAGTGAGATAGACTAGGAACTGGTTACAAAATCCAAAGAGTGGTGGTCAATGTTGAAAGTCCAGCTGGAGAACTGTAACTAGTGGAGTCCCCCAGGGATCAGTGCTGGATCTGGTCCTGTTCAACATCTTCAGCAATGACACTGATGAGGGGACAGAGAGACAGGCAGACAGAGTCTGCTCAGCAAGTTTGCTGATGATACCAAACTGAGAGGGTCCCAGAGCACTGGAACAGGCTGCCCAGAGAGGTTGTGGAGTCTCCTTCTCTGGAGACTTTCAAAATCCATCTGGATGTGTTCCTGTGTAACCTGTGCTAGATTCCATCATCCTGCTCTGTCAGAAGGCTTGGACTTGATGATCTCTGGAGGTCCCTTGAAGCCTTAACATCCTGGGATCCTGTAATCCTATGTGGCCTCACCAGTGCAAGGGCACAATCACTGCCCTACTCCTGCTGGCCACACCATTGCTGATCCAGGCCAGGATTCTGGTGGCCTTCTTGATCACCTGGACATGCTGCTGGCTCATCTTCAGCTGCTGTCAACCAACATCCCCTGGTCTCTCTCTGCTGAGCATTTTCCAGCCACTGTGCTTCAAGCCTGGAGGGATCTTGGGGTTGTTGCAAGCCAAGCTCAGGACCTGGCAGCTGGCCCTGTTAAACCTCACACAACTGACCCCCCAAAACCTCTGCTAATTGCAAACCTCTTGTGTGAGCATTTCTGTGGATGAAAAGGTCAGCAAGCAAGGACAGACCAACAAGAGAGTTTAAATCTAACTCAAAGAGAATTGATGTTGGATACCCAGCTTTGTGTGGTGACCTACACATGGGGCAAAGCTTCGAGCAGGAGGTATTTGCAAGTCAGTTCCATTAGATATTAGATTCTTCAAGAACCTAGAATATAATTACTGGCAGAAACTGTTCAGCATAGTTGCTTGAAGGCTGTGTTTCTATCAAGAGAGTTGTGAATCCATCAAGGAATATTCAGGAAAGAAAAGGGGAGAGACTATTTGCCAGCTCAATTACTCACCTAAATGATTTGCTCAAGTCCATCTATTATTTAATTGGTCATTTGATCAGCAAGTTTAGCACCTGTAGGATCCTCCCTAGGAGCAGAAGCAGCAGACAGGGGAGAGGAAAGAAGTTGCTGGACTGTGCTATGGGACAGACCACCCCAGCTTGCATTCCACTACAAGATCCTGCTGAAACCCTTCAGCCAACCAACTCCATGGTGCTACCTCCTCCTCTCCCTAAAGATATAAATTCACTAGCTGGGATATTGGCCATGTGGTCAGTGCATGCTGTTGGCCAGAGGTAGTGACAGGGTTTAGTGAGACCAGGAAATGATTAATGGCAGCTATAATGAGAATGAATTGGCTCATTCCCAGGTGGGGAAAAAAAAGGAAACCCAAACCAACAAACAACTGAAATTAGCCCCAAAGTCTGAAGAACTGAGAAGCTCTTTTAATTAGCAGACAACTGAAATGCCCAAACCTGCATGCTTCCTTCTGCTGCTGACAGCATCTCTCACAACTGCCTGACTCCAGCAATGTGTTCCTGAGTTCTGACAGGGGAAACACCTTTCCCTTACAAAAAGCTATTTATCTGTGTTCTATACACGTCAAATAGTCTTCTGCTCCATTGATGCAACTTCCAGGGCAGATATTGCAGTGGGAATTGTGCTGGTATTGCAGGAGAGCTGGCTCAAAGTGATCTCTGGTTGTATTTTCCTTGAAGAAAAATCTGCTCTGCAGGTTCTCATTATTCTGCTAACATTTGTCCCTGACACAGTGCCCAGGAACCCAGTTGAGATACACCAGACATTCTTTTTTTTTTTTTTTCTCATTATGGTTGTTTCAATGGTAAAAAGGAGCACACTCAAAGTTTATTTAAATTTTACAGTAGTTCCCCTTTGAAAGGTCAGTTTAATATTTAATTTGAAATGGGGTGAAATGGGGATGGGAGGCGGGGGACTAAATAATGTTTAAACAACCAAACCTGGCAGATGCTGACAAATGCTGTCTGATATTGCAGCATGCAGACTGTGTTGTGAGTCACAAGGCTCAAGGTCATGCATCCAGAGGGCTTTTCTTCTCCACTTGAAGCTCAGATTTAAGTTCCAAGCTAATGTAAGATTAAATTCATTAAATTCATTAGATTCAGGGAGAAATTTAATGAAGTCCAACAAGGGCAAGTGCAGAGTCTTGCACCTGGGAAAGAACAACCCCACACATCAGTACAGGTTGGGGACTGAGCTGTTGGAGAGCAGTGAAGGCGAAAAGGACCTGGGGGTTCTGGTGGATGGGAGGTTGAGCATGAGCCAGCAATGTGCTCTGGTGGCCAAGAAGGCCAAGGGCATCCTGGGGTAGATTAGAAGGGCTGTGGTTAGTAGGTCCACAGAGGTTCCCCTCTTGCTCTATTCTGCCCTGCTGAGGTCACATCTGGAATATTGTGTCCAGTTCTGGGCTCCTCAGTTCAAGAGGGACAGGGAGCTGCTTGAGAAAGTCCAGTGCAGAGCCACAAAGATGATGAAGGCAGTGGAAGATCTTCCTTCTGAGGAGAGCTTGAGGGAGCTGAGGGCTCTGTAGCTTGGAGAGGAGGAGCCTGAGAGGTGACCTCATTGCTGTTGATAAAGATGTGCAGGGTGAGTGCCCAGAGGCTGGAGCCAGGCTCTGCTGGGTGATGCCAAGTGACAGCACAAGGGGCACTGGGTAGAAGTTGAGGCATAGGNGACAGCACAAGGGGCACTGGGTAGAAGTTGAGGCATAGGAAGTTCCATCAGAAGAATTTTTTTGCCTGTGAGGGTGCCAGAACCCTGGAACAGGCTGCCCAGGGGGGTTGTGGAGTCTCCCTCTCTGGAGATGTTCAAAACTCTTCTGGATGCTTTCCTGTGTGATCTGGTATAGGTGACCCTGCCCTGGCAGGGGAGTTGACCTGGATGAGCTTTTGCAGTCCCTTCCAGCCCCTGACATTCTGTGGTTCTATGATTCTGTGATTCATCAGCATGCTGGGAAAGGAAGGGCAGACAAATTACGGGCAATTTAATTGTGATGTATTGTAAATTGGAAACTGGAAGCAGCACTTCACAGAGGAACTTCTGGATCAGCTTTGCATTTTATGCCTACTGTGGTTATGAAAAAGGAAAATAGATGGAACTTGATCCCTGGCTGACTGGCTGCCTTTGGGATGCTGGCATTTCCTGCAGCAGAACCTCCTATTTTCCTAAAACATGACCCCATTTTTTTTTCTTGTGGGATGCATTGAATTTACAGGAAAACAGCACAGAGTACAGGATTTATATAAAAAACCAACATTGCTTTGTATCCTCACTTTCTATGCCTGGTTAAGTGTGACTGAGGTGTTCTGCTCTCCACCAAATGCTCAGGAACACATAGTGCAATCCCAGGTCCCCAGGATCCCAGGATCTTAGGGCTTGAAAGGGACCTCTGGAGATCATCAAGTCCAACCCTCCTGCCAGAGTAGGACATTGAATCCAGCACAGGTCACACAGGAATGCATTCAGATGAGTCTTGAAAGTCTCCAGAGAAGGAGACTCCACAACCTCCCACTGTTCCAGTGCTCTGTGACCCTCAGTGAAGAAGTTCCTCCTCATGTTGAGGTGGAACCTCCTCTGCTGTAATTTCCATCTACTGCCCCTTGTCCTATCATAGGGTGCAACTGAACAGAGTCTGTCCCCTCCCTCTTACAATCATCTTGTGCATAGCTCAGCCTGTGCACCTCAGTCTAAACCTGCCACAGGCCCACTATTGAAGCCCCAGAGCTCTTCTAACAGAAGCAGCCAGACATGTATAATGGGACCACTGCTCAGATGGGAACTGGGATAAAACCATGGAATTCCTTTTCTCTTGTGACCCAGCCTAGTGAACTCTAGCCAGCAGAGGCAGAATACCTGCAGCTCCTGCTGCAGACAGGGTAAGGATTACAAAGCCTTACAGTTGAAGAACACCTGGGCACTGGTGCTGTAAATCCCCATCTGAAATGGCCAGTTCAGTGTAAAATACATATTTATAACACTATGGGAGACCTGAACATGGTGATGATGAGTAGGGCCAGGAGAAGTGAGAAAAGGAAGTGTAATGAAGAGATTACAATCAGAAGGGGTATTAAGGGAAATCTTACTTAATGAGGCTATTGGTATCAAACCACATTATTCATAGAGACTTCTGATTAGAGACAAATGTCAAATGGAACCTACATTTCTGGGTGGGGAAGTCTTCATTTGCATTTCAAACAAACACTGCTGGGCCCAGACTTCAGCCCAGCAAACTGTACTTTCAGCTGTCAGTTTTGCCATGGTCACAACACACCTTCCAAGCAACAACACAAAAGATGCAGCAGGCTTCTTGAGGACAAAAATTCATTCAGACTGTGATGTCACCCCAAGCCCTTTGGGTCCGGTGTCCACCAATATTTCTAAGGACAGGAAGGATGAGAGATGCAAGACACAGTGCATTGCTCCAGTTGCCTTCCTATCTTTCTTCCCTGTGCTGCCTTAGAGCAGGAGGTGCCTTCAGCCTTGGAAGCTGTGGCTCCACCACTTGAGGGCAGCGGATGGCTTTCTCTGATGGATTTCTGTAGGTGTTTTTCTTTTATTTCACTACATATCTGCTCCTCTCTCTATTCTGGGCACCAGTTCCCTTGTCGTCCTCCACCCTCTCTTGTGCTTCCTCACTTCTTCAGCACTTCTCACAATGGGACCTTTCTCTTCATTCAAGATGTGGTGCACTTCTCAATCTCAGGGTACCAAGAAAGACAGAAGCAACAGAGAGCTAAGTCAGATTGGGCTTCTATGACCTGTTTAATAAAGCAACTTGTTTAAAGCTACATTTGAACAGCTGGTGATATAACTTCCCAGGGGTAGCTTTGATGTTCTCCAAGAGTATGTTGGCAGAAATCTCTGCCATTTGCAGGAAACTATGCTTAGAACACCTCAGTCTGTGTGGCAAACAGGATCAGCAAATACCTTTCTTTTTGCAGTGTATTCTTCAAGCACAGCATCAGCACTGTCACAGTTTCATTTGAATAAGAGTCAGGTGAAATAGTGATAGATTAATTAATGCTGTAGCTTTAATTGAGCAGTGCATGTGATAGTATTTGTTCAGACCTGGATGTCCTGAGTGTCCTTAAATGTTTGGTAACACTTTGTCCCTGTTCTTGTCCTTAGTACTCGTTGCTGGGGTATGAATGATGCTGAATTGTTTTGGTAGTCATGTGGGTCTCAGATTTAGCCCTACAGAAATCCTCTTGTACTTTCCCAAAACATTAATTAGTGCTATGATACAAACAGGAGCAAGTAAGTTCCATGAGGAAAGAGAAAGAGCCAAGAATTTTAAATTCCTCATTAAAGAAATTTCACTTTGGGTGCCTAAGAAGGAGTCTGTGTGTGTGTGCAAAGAAAAATATCCAGCATCTGTATTTATCAGCAAAGCAACTGGAAGAGCTTCCAGTGGGCTTCTTTTACAGTTTGCACTGGAAACAGGAAATGTGTTATAGTCATAGAATCAGGCTGATGGACTGCTTAGAGACGTTCATGACAACTGAGAGAGTTGGGGCTGTTCAGTCTGGAGAAGAGAAGGCTCCAAGGAGACCTTCTTGGAGCCTTCCAGTATCTGAGGGGGACTACAAGAAAGCTGGGGAGGGACTTTTGAGGGTGTTAGGTAGTGATAGGACTGGGGAGAGGGGAGCAAAACTAGAAATGGGTAGATTCAGATTGGATGTAAGGAGGAAGTTGTTCCCCATGAAGGTGGTGAGACACTGGCACAGGTTGCCCAGGGAGCTGGTGGAAGCTTCATGCCTGGAGGTTTATTCCCATTCCCCCCAGTCCTGTCACTACCTGATATCCTAAAAAGTCCCTCCCCAGCTTTCTTGGAGCCCCCTTCAGATACTGGAAGGCCACAAGAAGGTCACCTCAGAGCCTTCTCTTCTCCAGACTGAACAGCCCCAACTCCTTCAGTCTGTCCTCATAGGAGAGGTGATCTTAAATCCAAGCAGAGCTTTAGCTTTTGTAACTGCAGGACTGCTCCAGCATGGCCAGGACTCATCAGTGATTAAGCCATCCTGCTCCATACAGAGCTCTGCTTCTTTCTTGGTTACATCCTGCCTTGAGGTTTTGTTAGGCTCCACTCCCCCAACAGAGAGATGCATTTATAGAAGTATGTTGGGAGGACAGAGGGATTTGGCAATGCATTTGCTCACACCATTGCATTTATTGTACACTTCCCTCCCAAATTACATCATGCATCTGCTTGTTCTTAACACTTTAACAGATGATGGGATAATCTTCCCTTTAAAATTGTTAATATTAGTGCAAAGGCCACTAGAAAGATACAGATCTGTACAGGTCTGATGAGTGCATCTGCTTGGCTAGTTAAATACTTTGGAACATTTAGAGTGTTTTCTGAGGCACATGTTGCTTCACTAGCCCTTTGAGCTTCTAGATACCCCGTAGGGTTCAATCAATGTCCATCATCCTTGCAAGTGATGCTTGCAGCAGCTGCTGACTTTTACTCAGCAGTGTGGATGTTACCAGGCAGCCTAAGAGATGGGGTCTCAACCACCTTCCTGGACAACCCATTCCAGGCTCTCACCACTCTCATGGGGAAGAACTTCTTCCTCACATCCAGTCTGAATCTCCCCACTTCCAGCTTCATTCCATTCCCCCCAGTCCTGTCACTACCTGATAGCCTAAAAAGTCCCTCCCCAGCTTTCTTGGAGCCCTCTTCAGATACTGGAATGCCACAATTAGTTCACCTTGGAGCCTTCTCTTTTCCAGACTGAACAGCCCCAACTCTTTCAGTCTCTCCTTATAGGAGAGGTGCTCCAGCCCTCAGCATCTCAGCAATCAAAATAGCCAAGACCCTTTCACAGGACCTACACACATTCCAAATGAAGGGAAAGGTTCTCTGTTTGGCAGCAGCTCATTTCTTGTTGGTCTCTTAGGGTCCTCTGTCAGTGAAGCAGGCTGGCAAGGGTGTTCATGCTCAGATGTCACATTCCTTGGATCTTAATGATTGAGAATCCTCCTCATCCAGACCATTAGTTTAAACCAATTTTTAATTAGCTTCCTCTCTGCAATTTCTCCTTTACCAAACACAAACAAAGGTCTGGCCTCTACCACCAGAAATCTTTCCAAAACTTTTGGAAGCCAGGCTCTCCTTTAGGAGAATAAAATGCCAAATTCTATCTTCAAGTCACAGACTTACGGAATGTTAAGGGTTGGAAGGGACCTGCCAGAACCCTCTGCCAGAGCAGGATCACACAGGAACACATCCAGCTGGGTTTTTAATATCTTCAGAGAGGAAGACTCCACAAGTCTTCTTTATGGACCTTTTCCATTGTAATGGGAACCTTGTCTGCATCTAGTCTAGCCTTAACACAAAGACATGACTCATTCCACAGAATCATAGAATTGCTTGGGTTGGAAAAGACCTTTAAGAACACTTAATCCAACCATTCTCCAGTTTTACTAAGGTTAAGCCATGTCCTTTGGCACCACACCTCTGCCTCTTTGAACTATCTCCAGGGATGGGGATTCAACCACCTCCCAGGGCAGCCTGTGCCAGTGGCTGAGAACCCTTTCAGTCAAGAAGTTTCTTCTCATATCCAACCTAACCCTCCCTTGGTACAATTTGAGGCCATTTCCTCTCATCCTGTCACTTGTTACTAGGCAGAAGAGACCAACCCCCACCTGGCTTCAATTTCCTTTCAGACTCTTGGCAAACTCTGGCTGATATTGCTGCCTTGGTTCACCAGATTCCTGGTGGGAAGCTTTGCCTTGCAATCATCACAGTGAGAGACTTGATTATTTAAGGGAAAACAGGAGGCTGAAGAACAATTTACAAGTCTGCTGCCTGTCTGCTGCCTGACTCTGCTTCGTGTGCTGCACCAAGGGTTATGCCCCCACATACTGGGAAGCATGAAAACAGTGTTTACGTTCCCTATTGCTTTTAATTAATCCTTTCATTAGTAAGTGGGATTTATATGCAGTGCAGGAATGACAACACTGTGGACATGAGCTGAGGCAAAATGAAGCCAAGGAGACACATATTTGTGCTTTTTCATGTCTAAATTGGATAATCATTGAATCACAGCATGGTTTGGCTTGGAAGGGACCAGTTCCAGATCTCTCCCATGGGCAGGGACACCTTCTGTTAGATCAGGTTGCTCAAGAAGGCCTCATCCAGCCCTGCCTTGAACACCTCCAGGGAGGAGCATCCACAACCTCCCTGGGCAACCTGTTCCAGTGTCTCACCATCTTCACTCAAGAATTTCATCCTAATATTTAGTCTAAGTCTCCCCTGTTCCAGCCTCATTCCATTTTCCCTATCTTTCTGTCTCTCCAAGTCCTTATTAAAAGTACTTCCCCAGCTCTCCTGGAGCCCCTTCAAGGTACTGGAAAACTTCTCTGAGTTCTCCCTGGAGCCTTCTCTACTCCAGGCTGAACAGCTCCAGGTCTCTCAGCCTGTGCCCATAGAAGAAGTGCTCCAGCCTTCTTGGGAACTTTTTGGGAAGGTGTACCCAAAGAAGCTAAGGGATTAACTGAAGAGTTAATAGTGAGGAGAAATCTTTCTAGTTTATTGTAATTTTGAAGATTTGTAGATGAAACATCAGTGCAGTGCCTGGACTCAGCACTGCTGAGGCCACACCTTGAGGGCTGGATTCAGTTTTGGGGCCCTCACTCCAAGAAGGACATTGAGGAGCTGAAGTGTGCCCAGAGAGGGACAAGAAAGCTGCGGAAGTATCTGGAGAACAGGGCTGGTGAGGAGCAGCTGAGGGAACTGGGAGTGTTTACTCTGGAGAAAAGGAGGCTGAGGGCAGACCTCATTGCTCTCTACAGCTCCCTGTAAAAGAGGTTGCAGTGAGGTGGAGGTTGGTGCCTTCTCCCTAGTAACAGGTGATAAAATGAGTGAAAATGGCCTCAAGCTGCACCAAAGGAGGTTTAGGCTGGACATGAGGAAAAGTTTCTTTACTGCAAGAGTGCTCAGGGATTGGAACAGGCTGCCCAGGGGTGTGGTAGAGTCACTGTCGCTGGAGGTGCTCAAAAACCCTATGGACATGATAGGTTTGGGTTGACAGTTGGACTTGATGATCTTAGAGGTCTTTTCCAACCAAAACAATTCTATGGTTCTATGCCTCTGTAAGCCTATGATTCTATGAACAAGATAAAAGAAACATGTTTTAGGGAAGCCAGAGGTTTCAGCACCTGCAAAAATATGTCTGTATTTGTACAAACATTTGTTGCCTGAGAGAAAAAATAGGTTTGGCTTGGGTCTGACAGACATTCAGCAACGATAATTGCAGCTGACTGATGGCACAGGCCTGGATTTTCATCCACAGAACAAAACAACCACCACAGAGTGTAACAGAATTCAAAGGCTTGAAAGAATCTGAGCATTGGAGAGTTGAAGGTCATGGACAGTTTGTTATAACTGCAGTCATTACTCTCTTCTTTTTCTTCACTTTCTCACTTGTACTCCTTGGGCTGATCTTCCCTTTGCTGTGTGCTTCCTGCAGGTACTCATTTCTGCTGTTTAATGTGTTAACAAATATTAACAGACATCTTCATGGTAAACTATGAGGCAGGACAGAGCACAGGGAAGTGAGACTTACACAGCTCACTGTAAGGAAAAGGTAAAGTGGAATAAAGGTAATCAGTGGTGCCTGATTTTTCTACCAGTGGGTAGCTGAGTAATCATGATGCCCACGGGGTCAGAAAGGTGTCTTGGTTGTGAGATAGTGACACAGGACTCAGGGTCTGTTTCCTCAGAGCCATGTAGTACCTATTCTGTGCTCATCAGGATACAGCAGGGCTCCTTCTGGCCCATGGGGATTATCAGATGGGGAGTCTCTGCTTCAGGTATAGTGGGGGAGGACACAATGAGGTGAACAGAGTAGGGAACTGCTAAAGAGCAGATAGAGGAGGGTGTTTGCATAACAGTCACAGTTCAGATGGAGTGGAACTCCACCTGAAATATTGTCTGCCTGAAGAAAACAGGACTATGCATGCTGATGATAATCTAGCATGGGGCAGATGAGGATTTAGGTTAAAGGGAGGGAAGAGTGGGAATGGTGCAAGGAGGAAGAGTCTAGAGAAGAAGTCTTCCCGAACTGCCTTTGATTGCATGTGGCTTGCATACTGTGTGTTCAGAGCATGTTTTTCCTCAGTGAGACCTCTTTTGTGCTGCCAGATATGTTTCACAAGCATTCATACTGGTTGCTTGTCATCTAAGATCTTCTGGAGCAAAGGGAAACAGCAAAGAACTAAGGAAGTTTTTCTCATGTCTGAAATACTGCCTTGGCTTCCCAGAATATGGTGCCACTCAGCTCCAAGGTGTGATGGTTAAATCCTGAGAAATGTTTCTATCTCTCTGAAATGCTACAATACATACAGGGAAAGCCACTTGGGGCTGCTCCTCTTCTTGCCTGCTGTGGGCAATTTTCAATTCACTGAGTCTCCGTGGTGATTCCCATCCTCCTGGGTTGCTTTGGTAGGTAGCACTTGGACACTCAAAAGGCAAGTAAAAAACCTTGGAGATGTCCTAGAAAGGATGTCCTCTGCACGTGGTGCTTATTTTTTTTTTGTGACATCTCTCAGAAAAACAGGAAGATCTCAGAGTCCAAGGAATGGGTGGGTACAATAGGGACATCTGGTCCCAGAAAAATGAAGTCCTGATCTGTTGAGTACCAAAAGAAAAGAAGTGGGAAAGCAGTGCTATGCAGATCAATAGGTGTCCTCAGATTGCAGTTCTCCCAGCTCCACAATGACCTCTTCATATCTGGGGGTTTCCAACAACAGTACTTTGCTTTCTTCCTCTGGCAAAAGCAGGCAGAGTTGCCACAGAATCAACCATAGAATCATGGAATCATGGAATCATAGAATCCTAGAATCATAGAATGGTCTGGGCCAGAAGGGACCTCCAAAGGTCATCCAGTCTGACCTCCCTGCACTCAGCAGGGACATCCCCAACTAGATCAGGTTGCCCAGAGCCATGTCCATCCTCACCCTGAATATCTCCAGGGAAGGAGCCTAAATCACCTCCCTGAGCAACCTGTTCCAGTGTTCCACCACCCTCACAGTAAACAACTTGTTCCTCACATCCAATCTAAATCTACTCTGCTCTAGTATGAAGCCATTGTCCCTCATCCTGTCACTGCAGGCCTTTGCAAACAGTCTTTCTCCATCCTTCCTGTAGGACCCCTTCAGGTACTGGCAGGCTGCTATTAGGTCTCCCTGGAGCCTTCTCTTCTCCNTCCAGTTTCTCATCCATCAGCACCCTCAAGTCCTTTTCCTCAGGGCTGCTTTCTATTACCTCCTCCCCCAGTCTGTATGGACACTGAGGATTGCTCCAGCCCAGATGCAGAACCCTGCACTCCTCAGGTTCCCCTGGGCCACCTCTCCAGCTTGTCCAGGTCCCTCTGGATGCCATCCTGTCCCTCTGGTATATCAACAACACCACTCAGCTTGGTGCCATCTGCACACTGTTGATGGTGCCTTGATCCTTCTGTCTATGTCATTGATAAAAATATTAAAGAGCACAGGTCCCAGTACAGACCCCTGAGTGACACCACTGTCATGCTCTCCATCTGTCCATGCTATCAGTTCTTTGCTCACTGTTACTCACTTCTCTGTTATCTGTGTACCTTTGCACCTTTGCTCACTGTAGGCGATTTGAAGTTTCTTTTACACCCTGGGAATGTCCAAACCAAAAAGTCCTTCTCCTCACTTCTGTAGTAGCTTATGAGGATGCAAAGTTGCAGGTGTGTTTTTTCCTCAAAAAGAACTTTGCATGAGGGAAGGAAAGTCATTGCATTTCCAACTTTTCACAGAATCTTAGAACTGGTTAGGTTGGAAAAGGCATTTGAGTCCAACAGTTAGCCCAGCACTGCCAAGCCCACCACTAAGCCATGTCCCTAAGCATGACCTACACACATCTTTTAGATACCTCCAAGGACAATGGTTCAGTCACCTTCCTGGGAATCCTGCTGCAGTGCTTGACAACCTTTTTGATGAATAATTTTTTCATAATATCCAACCTAAAGCTCCCCTTGGTGCACCTTGAGGCCCTTTCCTCTCATCCTGCCACTTGTTACTAGGAAGAAGAGGCCAACCTCCCCACCCCACTTCAGCCTCCTTTTAGGGACTGGTAGAGAGCAAGAAGATTTCCCCTCAGCCTCCCTTTCTCCAGACTGAACAACCCCAATTCCCTCAGCTATTCCTCATAAGACCTGTGCTCTGGATCCTTCACCAACTTCATTGTCCTCTCAATGTTTTTCTTGTAGTGAGGGCTCCAAAACTGAACCCAGCCATCAAGGAGTGGCCTCACCAGTGCTGAGTGCAGGGGCACAATCACTTCCCTACTCTTGCTGGGCACACTGTTCCTGATCCAGGCCAGGATGCTGGTGGCCTTCTTGACCATGGGAGCACACACTGGCTCATCTTCAGTTGGTTATCAACCAACAGGTCTCTTTCTCTGGACTCTGCCCCAAGCCTGGAGCAGTGCATGGAGTTATTGTGACTCAAGTGCAGGACCCAGCATTTGTTGAAGCTCATAGCACTGGCCCCAGATTATTGATCCAGCCTGTCCAGATCCCTCCATAAAGCCTTCTTATCCTCAAGGAGATCAACACTTCTGCCCAACTGGGTGTTGTCTGCAAACTTACTGAGGGTGTACATGATCCTCTTGTCCATTACCATCTTAGGTCAATTACATTTACTTTGAAGATCAGCACTCATTCCCGTAGCACTTCCTGTCATTCTCCTTTACCCCCAGCATGCTTATGGAGACAAACTCAGAGAGTTGGGGTTGTTTGATTTGGAGAAGAGAAGGCTCCCAGGAGACCTTCTTGTGGCCTTCCAGTATCTGAAGAGGGCTACAAGAAAGCTGAGGAGGGACCTTTTAGGGTGTCAGGGAGTGACAGGACTGGGGGGAATAGAACAAAACTAGAAATGGGTAGATTCAGATTAGATGTGAGGAAGAAATTCTTCCCCATGAGGGTGGTGAGACACTGGAACAGGTTGCCCAGAGAGGTGGTGGAAGCCTCATCCCTGGAGGTTTTTGTAGCCAGGCTGGATGTGGCTGTGAGCAACCTGCTGTAGCGTGAGGTGTCCCTGGCCATGGCAGGGGGGTTGGAACTGGATGATCCTTGAAGTTCCTTCCAACCCTAACAATCCTATGATTCTATGCTTAATAACCTTGACATCCTGTACCTTCTCCTCCCTCTTTCTTGTAAAAATGGGTGCTCTACTTGCTTACTGAAAGGTGCCTGGACTTTGCAGAACTTCCCTATCACTGGATCTCCTCAGAAACTGAGTTCCACCCTTTCCAGTGACCTTCAATCCCTTAAAGCAGTCTTAATGTTGCACCAACCTAAAGAAAAAAAAATCTGAGAAACTGAGGCATGTTTTTTTCTTCTTTCTTTTTTTGTGTGTGTGTGTGTTTCCCAGTTGTGAGAACACTCCTCTAAAGAAAAACCTAAAGTTGCAGGCCTCATTACAAACAAAAGCCCGTTAAACATAAACTCCCACATTCAAACTAGCCAGATTGCACTCATATTGTATAATCGCCACACAAAGGGCCAATAATCACTTCGTTCAAAAGAGATAATGCAGCATAATATAAGTAGTAGTTTAAGCAATTATCTGGTTGAACAGTTAATCATCACCCTCAGTTCACAGCCTTTTGTTTCTCAGGAATACACATGTCAGAGCGTAATTAAATGCATTCACACTCTTCAGTGCCGCGCGGGCTGCCTGGGCGAGCAGGGGAAGGAAGCAAGCTGGAAAACACAATCCAGACAAGTTTAGACACAGCTTTTATGGCTCTGTCTGCCTGGCATGGGGTCCTTGCTGACAAATTTCTTATGTAAGGGCGAAACCACATAGCAGTAAATTATTTATTAAAGAATGAAATTTATGGTAAACCCCGACGGCTACAGAAAATTTATTTTCACAGTAATTTTTTTTTTAGTGTTTGGGTTTTTGTTTGTTTTGTTTTGGTGTTTTTTTTTTTTTTAACTTTTAGAGCATTTTGATGCAGCACGGATCGCCTGTCTGGAGTGAATGTTTGTGCTCTGAAAAGGGAGCTGGCTTTGGAATGGAAGTGATTCATTGAAAATTGGACCTTAGAAAGTATTGCAGCTTCAAGGACACACATCTTCACCCAAGAGAAAAACCCCAAACTGATAATGACCACAAAAAAAAAAAAAAACCCCCAAAAAAACTAAAGGCAGACGTTTTCCCAAAGAATCTCTGCAGGTGCAGCTGCAGTTTTTAGTCTGTGGCTTATTGAGAGAAGGGCAACAAGAGTGTGAAACAATTTGTGTTGCACAGAGTGAGCTGTGAGAGATGAGAAGCAGAGGAAGACAATTTTCTTGTTTTGCAGCGTGCTTTTTCCATGCCTTCCCTGAGATGGTTTCAGCCTCTAATGAAGACAGCTGAGACATTTGAAACACAGCCCAGTCCTCACCATTGGGTAAGTGTAATTATGGTTTTGAGAGATGGTGACAACTGATCCTCAGCCAGGCAGAAGTGCTCCAGCCTTGCTGTGAGACAGCTCTGCTGGAACTGTGCACCTTGTGCTAAGACACAGAGACCTTCCCAGCTCCCCAGGCTGGACTCACCACATTGCCTTAGAGAGATGGGTCCTGAGCTTGAGCTCTTGCCTAGCCCACACCTGACAGCTGAGGGGGCCTGCAAGAAGGATGGAGAGAGACTGTTTACAAAGGCCTGTAGTGATAGGACAAGGGCAAATGGCTTCAAATTAGAAAAGAGCAGATTCAGATTGGATGTTAGAACAAGTTCTTCACCATGAGGGTGGTAGAACACTGGAACACGTTGCCCAGAGAGGTGGTTGAGGTCCCATCCCTGGAGATAATCAAAGTGAGGCTCCAAAGGGCTTTGGGCAGCCTGTTCTAGTGGAGGATGTCCCTGATGAGTGCAGAGGGAGTTGGACTGGATGACCTTTGGAGGTCCCTTCCAACCCAGACCATTCTATGATTCTATGATGCTATGATTCTAAACTACAGTAGATGTGATAACTGCAAAAGGTCTTGTGAACAGCACAAAGTTAACAATAAAGGCTCCAACTTAGTTTCCTGTCCATTTCAAGTAGGAGAAAACCAAAACCAAACCCAACCCCTTCTTGTACAGCTTCATCTGAGAGTTGCGTCTCTTTTAATATAATGCATAAATTGAATTTGCTGCTCTAGGACTGATCCTGTTGAGCCTCTGTTCCCTGCTAGATTCCACACACTGTAACCCAGCTATTCATGCAGCTGTCTCTAATTCAGTGTTATCTTCTAATGAAATTAAAATTAAAATGTAAAAGTAAAGGTGGAAAAAAAATTACCTAAACTCTTCCTAGCTCCCTATATCCCATCAAAGTATTAAAACCTCTGCTTCTTTTCTATTTTGGCTGGAAGTGCAGGCATACACAAGGTATACAAATATAGAGTCATAGAATGGTCTGGACCAGAAGGGACCTTTGAAGCTCATCCAGTCTGATCTCCCTGCAGTCAGCAGATCAGGCTGCCCAGAGCCCTGTCAAGCCTCACCTTGAATATCTCCAGGGATGGGGCCTCAACCACCTCCCTGGGCTACCTGTTTCAGTGTTCTACCACCCTCAGTATGAACAACTTGTTCCTCACAACCAATCTAAATCTGCTCTTCTCTAATTTGAAGCCATTGTCCCTTGTCCACTCACTGTAGGCCTTTGTAAACAGACTCTCCTCATCCTTCTCTGGCCAGCCTGATCTAGTGTGAGGTGTCCCTGCCCATGGCAGGGTGGTTGGAACTGGATGATCCTTGTGGTCCCTTCTAACCCTGACTGATTCTATGATTCTCGTAGCCCCCTTCAGGTACTGGCAGGCTGCTATTAGGTCTCTCTGGAGACTTCTCTTCTCCAGACTGAACACCCCCAGCTCCCTCAGTCTGTCCTTGTAGCAGAGCTGCTCCAACTCTCTGATCACTTTCACGGCCTTCCTCTGGACCCTCTCCATCAGGTCCATGTCCTTCCTATACTGAGGGCTCCAGACCGGTACACATCTGAGGCTGCTTTCTTTGTTTCATAGAGCTCTTCCTTTAGCTCTTTTTCAGCTGTACCTTCCACAACCCCTTTTTCCCACATGCAGGTCAGATGTGATTTGCTCTCAAAGTTCTTCTCACTTGCGAAGAGTGGAATATTGCAAGGAAATCAGTCGAAATGCTAGGAGATGGCTGATCTGTATGGTAAAGCACAGGGAAATAAAGATGAGAAGCTCTTCAGAAAGTATAAGAAGTTTTTCAGAAATGCAGTGGCATTTTGGTTAGAATCCCCAAGGACAGGGATATCTTGGCTGTGATTGCACTGAGCTGTACCCAGACAGTACAGCTTACCATGGTGGGAGCCAGACATAGCAGGGGGCAGCAAATTCTGACCTGGTAAACCTAAGTGAGAGTATTTAATGGTCTTCGTAAGGCTGTCCTGTGATGATTATTGAATGCTGCTGATTGAATGTTGATCTTTTAAGGAACTTGGCAGAGAGAGACAAAGCTGTTTGACATTTGGAAATGCCTGTGGTCTCAGCATGCTTCTGAATATTCATTCAAAATTATCTGCTTAAAAGTTAATATTCCAGCACAGAAGAGGGGTTCAGGATGCATGGCCTGACTGTGCCTGTCTTCAACATGAATCTGCAACAAATGTCTGTGTGTCCCTGCTCAGGAACATGGACCTTTCACTGTCAGTGGCAGCCTCCTGATCGCAGAGTCATAGAATCACGGAGTCATAGAATCACAGAGTCATAGAATCAGAGTCATAGAATCATGGAAGGGACCTTTAAAGATGATCTACTCCAACATCCTCACAGTCAGCAGGGACATCTCCAGGGACTGGGCTCAGAGCCCAGTCCAACCTGACCTGGAATGGTACCAGGGATGGGGCATCTGCCACTTCTGTGGGCCACCTGGGACAGTCTAAATATTCCTCTTTTAGTTTAAAAACATCACTCTTCATCCTCTTGCGATAGGTCCTGCTAAAAAGTCTCTGTCCTCAGCTTTCTGATTGTCCCTTTAAGCACTGAAAGGCCACAAGAAGGTCTCCTGGGAGCCTTCTCCTCTCCAGACTGAACAGCCCCAACTCTCTCAGTCTGTCTCCACAGCTAAGCAGCTCCAGCCCTCTGATCATCCCCATGGCCCCTCTCTGGACACATTCCAGCACCTCCAGATCCTTCTTGTAATAAAGGCTCCAGAACTGGACAGAGTACTCCAGGTGGGGTCTCACCCAGGTGGAGTAAAGCACACCTGGAATGCCCTCAGCCTGAAAAACATGAGAACTGGCAAAGTTGTGCCAGAAGTTATGTACAATTTGTCACAACTCTTAATTACTGTTGTGTGTATTATTTGGCTTATTTAAAGGAGTGGTTCCCCATGGCCAGGTATTGTGCTCCAACACTCAGGTTTTCACAGAATGCTGGGGATTGGAAGGGATCTCTAGAAATAAGTGAGTCCAACCCTACTGCAGGGTCACCTAGATCAGGTTCATAGGATCCTAGATTCACAGGATCATAGGATGTTAGGGGTTGGAAGGGACCTTCAAAGATGATTGAGTCCAACACCCCCTGCCAGAGCAGGACCATACAATCCAGCACAGGTCACACAGGAGCTCATCCAGATCGGTCTTGAAAGTCTTCAGAGAAAGAGACTCCACAACCTCTCTGGGCAGCCTGTTCCGGTGCTCTGTGACCCTCACAGTCAAGAAGTTCCTCCTCATATTGAGGTGGAACCTCCCGAGCTGTGTTTATACCCATTACCCCTTGTCCCCTCACAGGGTGTAACTGAGCAGAGCCTGTCCCCTCCCTCTTGACCCCCAGCCCTCAGATATTTATAAATATTTATCAAATCCCCTCTCACTCTTCTCCAGACTAAAACAGCCCCAGGGCTCTCAGCCTCTTCTCGTAGGGCATATGCTCCAGCCCCTTCATCATCCTGGTGTTTTCTGCTGCTATCACTCTTGGAGAACTTTTTTTTGTTGCTGTTAAAGCTTGCTATTTTAATCTGAAAAGCACAGATTTTCCCACGAAGCAAAATGATTTTTACGGAAAGGCTTCATTGTAATACCCACCATTGTGCTTTGTTTTATGGAGCATCGATAGGTTTGTTCTTTCTGCATGAAGGCAAAGCACGCACTGCAGTTGTGCATTATATAAGATTTATGGAAAATAAAGCTATTTTAAAATCCCCTTCTTTCACCACCTCCCCTTTCCTACCATATCTGCCCCTTTTCCACCCCACCCCTTATTTCCCCTCAAATACCACAGCACCTGTTGGAGTCTCCTCCCACCCCAGGTGTGGCCACTTTGCCCTCCCCACCCACTCCCCTTTTTAATCCCCCCAGGAAAGGCAGAAGCCCCAAGCTGAGCCCATTTGGGCTGAGGAGCCTCCTCTCATCACTGGTGAGTCACCACAGGGTGCACACTGGGTGATTGGTGATGGTGGACAAAGGCCGGGGGGCCTGGTGGCCCCCTGGTTAGATAGGAAAAGGATTGAAAACAGCTCCAATATGTTCCATGGGCACTTGTTGGGCCTCCTTACTGGGTCTGAGCTCCTCTGTGTGCACTGAGTAGTTCTAGCCTTATATTGGGAGACAAGGTGGTGCTGGTTCTTTTTGAAACTGGAAAAAACATAGACTTGGTCAGGGTTGGAAGGGACCACAAGGATCATCCAGTTCCAACCCCACTGCCATGGGCAGGGACACCTCACACTAGATCAGGCTGGCCAGAGCCTCATCCAGCCTGGCCTTAAACACCTCCAGGGATGGGATCTTACATGTTGTAAGACCCTGCAGGAAGCAGTAGTAGGGACAAAATATCTCCTTGAGTGGAGTGTTTTTAGGAAACCAGCTTCTCTGTCTCCAATTCTGTTTAGTTGTTACACAGTTAAATAAGACTTACAGAATCACAGAACCACAGAATCAACCAGGTTGGAAGAGCTCTCCAAAATCATCCAGTCCAGCCTATCACCTAGCCCTATCCAATCAGCTAGACCATGGCACTAAGTGCCTCATCCAGACTTTTCTTGAACATGGGCAACTCTACTACCTCCCTGGGCAGCACATTCCAATGGGCAATCACTCTCTCTGTGAAGAACTTCTTCCTAACATCCAGCCTATGCTTCTCCTGACACAACTTGAGACTGTGTCCCCTCATTCTGGTGCTGGTTGCCTGGGAGAAGAGACTGACTCCTACCTGGCTACATCCTCCCTTTTGGTAGTTGTAGACAGCAATGATGTCACCCCTGAGCTTCCTCTTCTCCTGGCTAAAAAACCCCAGCTCCTTCAACCTCTCCTCATAGGGTTTGTTTCCCCTCGCCAGCTTTGTTGCCCTTCTCTGGACACATTCCAGTACCTCAACATCTCTCTTGAATTGAGGAGCCCAGAACTGGGCATAGTACTCTGTTCTTTTCAGAAGGGAATCACCAATTACCCTCCTCTTTGTTTTTTTGGGTACAAGTTCTGAAGTGGGGGGGGGACTGATTTACTTTAGTCAGCCCCCCAGATGGTGTTACTTCTGCTTCCAGAATCGCCTCACCCTCGACCTCTGGTGCCCTGTATCTGTTGTGCAAGGGCAACTGAGGAGGTGAGGGGGGCTGGAAGGGGTTTACCTTGCCCCTTCTGACAGGCACCAGTATCCATTGTCCCCTGTTTCTTGGGTCACTTCCCTCTGGCAAGAGGGTCTGCAGACCCTGGTACCACAAATCTAATTCCCTTTCACATTCCCTTATGCTCCTTAGTCTTTCTACTTCGTTCTTCAGCTCAGCCACTAGGTTAAGCAGACCATTGATCTGCTCACAACGCATGGATTGTCTGTGCCACCCTCGATGTCACTTGCCAGGCTCCAACGCTCATTGCAGCTGGTTGCCTGAACACCTGCATGCTTACGTGTGGGCTCTCTTTGGGTACCCACAGTTTCACAGACAGCCTGTGACTGAGTTTTAGCCATGGCTCAATTCCTTTGGGGACCTTTCACCCCTCACATGCTGCTCACTGTGTCCCTGTGCGCAGGCTCCCACCAGGGAGCTCTTCCGCGGCTGCCCTCATGCCGCAGTGGCAGTCTCGTGCTAATTGGTGATTAAATTTTGTGTGGTCCCCAGGCAACACCCCCCAGCCACATCACCTTCCTGAGCAGGCCCCCACCATTCCTGCGTGTCCCTTTGGGGTCCTTTCAGAAAGCCCCAAAGTAAACCCAGGAAGCCCCCAAAGCAACTCAAATTAAAGCAAAGCTCAGCTAGCAGTTACCGAGGCTTTCCTGCGGCTGCCCTCCCACTGGAATGTTGTACAGGATCACAATGTCCAGGTGGGTTTTGAAAGCCTGCAGAGAAGGAGACTTCACAACCTTTCTGAGAGCCTGATCCAGGGCTGCAGCAACCTCACAGCAAAGATTTTTTTTTTTTCCTTATGCTTAGGTGGAACCTCCTGAGTTCTAGTTTGTATCCATTGCCCTTTGTCTTATGGCTGGGTACCTCTGAGAAGAGCCCAGTTTCATGCTCTTGACCTTGACCCTTTAGCTCTTGCCCTTGACCCTTTAGCTCTTGCTGAGCACTGAGAAGATCCCCTCTGAGGCTACTCTTCTCCAGGCTCAACAGCCCTTGCTCTCTCAGCCTTTCCTCCTTCGAGAGATGCTCCAGGCCCCTCAGCAATCTTTGTGGCCCTCCATTGGGCTTTCTCCATTAGCTCCCCATCCCTCTTGTTGGGGTGCATTGCAAAGTTGCCATCTGATACCTTGAGAAGATTGCTTCACAGCCCGTATTTTAATTAAGCCTGAATTTTAAAAAGTCTTGAAGGCTGATAGCTGGAAACCCTTTTCAGTGCTCCTTATTGACACTCTCTCAGATACTGGCAGTTACAAAACAGGCTGCACTGTTTAGGACTGGTGGGGGGAGGTGTGTGGTGAGCACTCTTACAAATCCACAGATCTTACAACCTCATCAGGCAGCTCACACACGCAGACAGACTCATTAAGCAAAAAAACCCAGGTTTTGGAGCTGCTGCACAGAGCAGGTAATGGAGCCATAATACAGTGACAAAGGGGTTTTAGTTCTTTCTGATCTAACATGTGTCTTATTAAATGTCTGTGTCTTTTATAAATAACTCATTGGAGCTCATCCTCTCCTCACACCCAGATTGAGCTTCCCCATTAACGTGAGCAGGGCTCCCCTGGCCAGGAGAGACACTGCAGAATTGTGCACTGCAGATTCTATTTGTGAAACTGGGAGCTCAAAAGTTAGCCCCTAATGAGGCAAACAAGCTCTGCTTGCTTTTCAGCTCTTATTATTAAAGGTAGCACTTGCATAAATTGTTTTCTTCCATCATTTTAGAGAAGCAGTTTAGGGTAAGTACCGGTGCTAATAACGTAGCCCTAGGTGATTTGGACATCTGAACATTTTAAAATCATTAAATTAAGAAGTGGGGGGGAAAGTATTTTTAAGAGTAGGAGCTCATATTCATTACAGTAAAGATTATGAAGACACTGGGAACTCACTAAGGTAAAAAATCATCATCTTTCTGCAGCAAATTTAATTTGTAATAAACAAGCTCTTGATCATTAATTCTCACAGCTGTAACTTCATTCTCTGGGTGTGGCAGTTTTAGGTGGATGCCTAGGAAATTTTCCACAGATCTTGGGTAGAAAGTGGTAGAATGTAGATAAATTGCCACCGGATGCAAAGGGAAAATAATGGCAAGGTCTAAATGATCCCATTGGTCTGGTAACAAACAGTATCACAGGACATTGGGGGTTGGAAGGGATCTCCAGAGATCATCCAGTCCAACTCCCCTGCCAGAACAGGATCATCCAGGGTAGGCCTCACAGGAATGCACCCAGGTGGGGTAGGAAAGCCTTCAGAGAAGGAGACTCCACAACCTGTCTGGGCAGCCTGCTCCAGGGCTCTGTCATCCTCATTGTAAAGAAGTTTCTCCTCATGTTGAGGTGAAACCTTCTATGTTCAAGCCTGTGTCCATCATTCCTTGTCTTATGACTGTGCACCACTTGCACAGTAATAAGAGCTTGCCCCCTTCCACTTGACACCCACCCATCAGAGGCTCAGATCCCCTCTCAGCCTTCTCTTCTCCAGACTAAACAGCCCCAGGGCTCTCAGTCTCTCTTCACAGGGGAGATACTCAAGTCCGCTAATCATCCTCATGGGTCTCCCTTGAACTCCCTCCAGCAGGTCTCCATCTCTCTTGAACTGGGGAGCCCCAAATAGGTGTGGTCTCAGCAGGGCAGAGTAGAAGGGGAGAAGAACCTCCCTAGCTCTGCTGGCCACACTCTTCTTGATACACCCCAGGATATCCTTTGCTCTCTTGGCCACAAGGGCACATAAAATTAGTTATATAAACTGTTTTTTTTCCCTCTTTCTCAGCTCTTCACTCTAGCTGATACCAACTGGTGGCTTTTGCTTGGCTGTGGCTGACCTTGGCTGCATTCTTGTTGTGGCTAAGTAACTAAGAAGCTACTCTCTGCTTTTCTCTTTTCCCTTGTACAGGGGAAAAGGGGTGGAGAGGGGAAGCCTCTGGTTCTGTCCAGAGGGGGGAGGGGGTTCCTTGTGTTGTTTCTAAATTGTAAATATATGTAAATATTGTCTATTTTGTACATATTCATTGCATTTTATATCTCTAGAATGTAGTTTGCTTGCAAATACAGCTTCATTTGCTTCCATCCCAAACTGAACTGGTCTGGCAATTTTATTTTTGGGGGTAGTTCTCCACATTGGGGGGCAGGGGGGTATGTGGAATTTCCACCCCCCACACTGGATTGTTCAGATTGGATACCTTCCCTAATAAAGCTCACTGGAATAAGGAGAAAAATATTGTGGATGTGTTTTTTTTTTTTTCCCCTGTGTATTTCACCTTGTATTCAATGGCTAACGGGATAGTTCACGCAGAGGGGGGGAAACACTGAGCAGAAATACTGAGCAGACAAGGTCTCAACAAAAGCTTCCCTCCTCAGCAGCAGCAGAAGGCAGAGATGACATTGATGGGGGGAGGGCGTTGTTGTTATTCCCAGTGTTTGGATGTCACTTCTGTGTTATTCCCATTATTCTGACATAATGACTTGTTTGTTCTAATTGCACCAATCTGGGCTGCATGATATTTGTGTCATCCATCAGCATGAATGAGGAACTTCTGTTTTGCTGTGTAATTCAGATGTGCCCCCAGCTGAAGGGTTTTACACACTGCAGCATCCACTGTGCAGCCTCTGCTGTCGCAGAAAGTCTGCTGTGTTTTAAAGTGTGCTCACCACACATGCTCAGGCATGGGCAGTTACAGAGCCACAGAATTGTTGAGGCTGGAAAAGGTCTCGGAGATCATCAAGTCCAGCCTAAGCCCTAACACCACCACATCAGCTTAAACCATGGCACCAAGTGCCACATCCAAGCTCTCTTTAAAAACCTCCGTTGACAGCAATTCCACCACCTCCCTGGGCAAGTCCCTCCTAGCGCCTAATCAGGCTTTCTGTGAGGAAGTGTTTCTTAATATCCAACAGAATCAACCAGGTTGGAAGAGACTTCCAAGATCATCAGGTCCAACTGATCACCCAACCCTATCTAATCAACCAGACCATGGCACTAAGTGCCTCATTCAGGCTTTTCTTAAACACCTCCAGAGATGTTGAGCCCCCACCCCCCACCTCCCTGGGCAGCCCATTCCAATGGCCAATCTCTCTTGCTGGGAAGAATTTCTTTCTAAGATCAAGCCTAAACTCCCCCCTGCACATCTTGAGACTGTGTCCTCTTGTTCTGTTGCTGGTTTCCTGGGAGAAGAGACCAACCCCCACCTGGCTACAGCCATCTTTCAGGTAGTTGTAGACAACAATAAGGTCTCCTCTGAGCCTCCTCTTCTCTAGGCTATACAACCCCAGCTCCCTCAGCCTCTCCTCATAGGGTTTATGCTCCAGACCCAGCCTAAACCTCCCCTGACACAGCTTCATGCCATGCCTTCTTGTCCAGTCACAAGTTGCCTGGGAGAAGAACCTGAACTCCACCTGCTACAACTTCCTTTTAGTTCCCTTTAGTAGTAGAGAGTGATAAGGTCCCCTCTAAGTCTCTTCTCCAGGCTGAATACCCCCAGCTCCCTCAGCCTCTCATCAGATGTTCCCTTCAGCCCCCTCACGAGTCTTTTCTGGACCTGCTCCTGCACCTCAATATCCTTCCTCAAGTGAGGGGCCCAGGCACACATGAAAACATGGGGTGTGATTGACAGCCATGGGATGAACTTTTCTCATCTGGGGACTGGGTTATTCTAGTTCTAGCAGGGTTTTGACATGCTCTCTTCAGGCTGAAGAATTACTTCTGCCTGTTTTCTATGCATTCTCAAGAGCAGGAGATCAGTAGGAAGTAGTCACAGAACCACAGAATGGTCTGGGTTGGAAGGGACCTCCAAAGGTCATCCAGTCCAATCCTCCTGCAGTTAACAGGGACATCCTCCACTAGATCAGGTTGCCCAGAGCCCTGTTGAGCCTCATATTGAATATCTCCAAGGACTGGGTCCCAACCAGCTCCCTGGGCAACCTGTTCCAATATTCCACAATCCTCATGGTTTCTAACATGTTAAATTTAGATTAATCTGCTCTTCTCTAGTTTGAAGCCATGGTCCCTCAGCCTATCACTGCAGGCCTTCTCTCTCCATCCTGCTTCTAGCCTTCCTCAGGTACTGGAATTTCTCTATTAGGTCTCCCCGGAGCCTTCTACTCTCCAGGCTGAAATGGGTAGGGGTGGGCAGATGTGTAAAATTGTTTAGGGTTTTTCTGGGTTTTGTATTTTTTTTAATGTGCTATTTTTCCTGTCAGACCTTCCTAGCTGTGTATTTTGGGGTGCTGTGCTGCCTGTTCAGGCTTTTGGGCTGCTTAGAGATGTGCATGACTGAGAGAGTTAGGGTTGTTCAGTCTGGAGGAGAGAAGGCTCTGAGGAGACCTTCTTGCAGCCTTCCAGTGTCTGAAGGGGGCTCCAAGAAAGCTGGGGAGGGACTTTTTAGGGTGTCAGATAATGATAGAACTAGGAGGAATGAAACAAAACTAGAAATGGGTAGATTCAGATTGGATGTTATGAAGAAATTTTTCCCCATGAGGGTGGTGAGACACTGGCACAGGTGTCCCAGGGAGGTGGTGGAAGCTTCCTCCCTGGAGGTTTTTGCAGCCAGGCTGGATGTGGCTGTGAGCAACCTGCTGTAGTGTGAGGTGTCCCTGCTGATGGCAGTGGGGTTGGAACTGAATGATCCTTGAGGTCCCTTCCAACCCTAACAATTCTAGGATTCTATGAGCAAATGGTGCCCCAAAGGAAAGGGTTTGCATTGCGTTCCAGAATCACTGCCATGAGGTATGACACCAAAACCTGAAGGAGGGAGGAGCATTTTTCACAGAAGCTTCTCTGTAAATTTTCTTCCTCTGCCTGCCAGCCACATTAACTGGTGGAAATAGAGTATAAAGCACTAGATCTCAGCTGTGTGTCTCTCCCAGCAGTTGCCTGTGCCCATACTTGCTTTGCCCCTGCACGCTCTCTGCGTAATTTATACACCTGGCTGCCTGTATCTTTCTCTCTGTATGTACCTAGAAAAAAAAAAAAAAAACAAACCCAAACAAACAGATCCCATGTGCTTCACCCCAGCCAGAGCATTTTCTATTTCGCTGCTGGCACCTCAGTTGAAAATGTTGCTGCAAAAGCTGTGAAAAGATGGAAGGCAAAGTAAGCCTGGGTGTGTTTCAGGCACAGAAATCTCCAGCAATGAGGCAAGGAAATGCAGCTTGGGTTTACAGTGGTCTTTTCAGTAGATGTATACTAGCAATTAATTTGATCTGCAGTCTAAGAGGCATTTTATAATTAATTTCTCAGCATTTACCACATACAAGCCATCACTTTACAGTGCCATGTCATTAACAAAATCCCATTTTTTCATGGAGAATAGGCATACTGATCTACATTTTCCCATGCCGCCTAGCCAGAATGGACTCAAGGGATATTATCTTATTCAGAAAGAACCTTTCAAGGTTGAATAAAAGAAATGGTGCAGGGTCCCTGGGAGAGGGAAGTGATCATCATTTTCACCTTCAACTCTTCTTTGATGTGGCAGAGTCAATTTTTAATCAGCAGCCATCAGACTGGGCTTCATTTCGCCTTACAAAGTCCTATTACTCTGCCACTTTCTGGAAGGAGGTGATAAGGACAATGCTCTTCTTTTTCTCTTCATAGAGCCCTGCATATGATGAGTCCCTTTGGAGAGGTTTGATAAAAAAAAAAAAATAAAAAATGAGTGAGTATGTAGGGATAAAGGTCACCTCTCTGCCAGAATTAACTCTTCAAGACAACAAACTTTTGATTCCAGTGTATTTGTTTTTAGAAATTCTTCTGTATTCTTCCCTGTGTAGTTTTTGTGGTCAGCAGTAACAAGATGAGGGTTAATCCCCATGAAGCTTTTGATCTAAATGCTGCTTCAGATTATTGGCTTGCCACAGAGGGGGGGGAAAAAGGAAAAAAGAAATAAAATAGGGGAGAAAATATGAAATGGGGAAAAATAAATAGGAAAAAAAAATAGGAAAAAATAAAATAAGGAAAAAAGTAAAATAAGGGAAAAGATAAAAAAGGAAAAACGATAAAATAGGGAAAAATAAAATAGGAAAAAAGTAAACTAAGAAACAAGATAAAATAGGGAAAAATAAAATAGGAAAAAAGTAAAATAAGAAACAAGATAAAATAGGAAAAAAATGAAATAGGAAAATAAGATAAAATAGGGAAAAAAGATAAAATAGGGAAAAAATTAAATAGGGAAAAATAAAATAAGAAAAAAAGTAAAATAGGAAAAACTAAACAGGACACAATTAAATAGGAAAAAATAAATTAGGAAAAAAGTGAAATAGGAAAAAAGATGAAAAAGGGAAAAATTAAATAGGAAAAATGAAATAGTAAAAAGTAAAATAGAAAAAAATAAATAGGAAATAGTAAAAAAATAGAAAAAATAAATAGGAAAAGGGTAAAATAGGAAAAATTAGGGGGAAAAAAGAAAAAATATAAAAAATAGGAAAAAATTAAAAAATGCAATAGGAAAGATAATAAAATAGGAAAAAATAAAATAGTAAAACAAAGTAAAATAGGATAAAAAATAAAATAGGAAAAAACCCCCACAAACCAAACACACCCTACTACTCCTCACACCAACCATATACAACAGGCACTCAACTGCTCCAGTCCTAAGTGAACCTTTTGAAATGAGCAACACAAAGGAAATTACCTCAAATTAAAATATGCCTATTTTATCAAGACATCTCCAAATGATCCTCTATTGCAAGAATACACCACGGATCCTTACAGATAAATGACAGAAGAGACACATTCCTTGCAATCACTGAAATTGGGGGGGAAAAAAAATCCCCCCTCTGGAGGTGTTTTTTATGTTAAATAAACCTAAATTATTTTTTAAACTATGCATTCATGCAGAGGAAAAAAAAAAAAAAAGAAAAAAAACCCCACCACCTTCTATAATCTCTTAGTATCATTTATTGTAGTCAGCAGTCTTAATTGCCTCCCTGAAATGGATCAGAGTTCTGGGAATTACACACTAAAATGATGTTACCACTCTCCAGTCTTCACATTCCTCGATATAATCTCATTAAAAAATATCAAGCCTCTAGGTGAGGGAATACATATGGATGCTAAATGCATTTTAAGCAGGAGCACCTAAACTGATGACCTAGTTATTACAGAACAAAGCAGCTGAAGATGAATTTTAATGCTGAAGTAAAGCAGTTTTATTTATTTCTTTTATATTTTTTTTGGAGGGTGGGGGGCTATTGCTATAATTATTAACATTTTTTTGGGGGGGGATGAATTTTCTTATTACCTTTGGGGCAAAAAAAAAAAAAAAAAAAAAAAAAATATAATCTGGAACCAATTGAAACAGTGAAATGACATTTTTTCAGAGTAACATAAACTCTTTATTTTCCAGCAGAACACACAAGTGCAAGAAACCCCCACCAGAAGCCACTGGTTTCATTAGCTATAATTACCAGAAAGAGGGATGCCAAGCTGCAAGGTTTTGTTTCAAAGAATGCTAACTGTATGCTAAAAAAAAAAAAAAATTAAAAAAAAAATTCTCTCTGGAGAAAATAAATACCTCTTCCAGCCAAACAAATGGCAAGGGAAGAGGGGGGCAGGGTGTGGGGGTGTGGAATGATGTTGAATTCCACATATGAAATAATTAGATTTCAGAGAATTGGATTTCCTTTTATAAATTGCAAAGAATTACCTCTGCAAGAGCTAAGCATATCCAGCCTGGGCTCCCCTGCGTGTGCTCTGCAATCTGCTCTGTGGCAACACAAAAAAACTCTTCTCTGGTGTTTGGAGCAGGTTGGCAGAGAGAGGCAGCATGGACTGGCCTTCAGAAGGAGCAGTTAGGAGAACCCTGTGAGGAGAGGCTGAGAGCCCTGGGGCTGGTTAGTCTGGAGAGAAGACTGAGGGG
Organism: Indicator maculatus; assembly: GCA_013399975.1. Classification (NCBI taxonomy): domain Eukaryota; kingdom Metazoa; phylum Chordata; class Aves; order Piciformes; family Indicatoridae; genus Indicator; species Indicator maculatus. The sequence continues at coordinate 166,899 of VXBD01005361.1, forward strand.
GGATTTAATAAATGTCTAATAAATATCTGAGGGGTGAGTGTCAAGAGGGAGGGGACAGGCTCTGCTCAGTTGCACCCTGGGATAGGTCAAGGGGCAATGGATGGAAACTACAGCACAGGAGGTTCCACCTCAACATGAGGAGGAACTTCTTAAGCGTGAGGGTCGCAGAGCACTGGAACAGGCTGCCCAGAGAGGTTGTGGAGTCTCCTCCTCTTGGAGCCTTTCCAGCCCTGTCTGGATGTGTTCCTGTGCAACCTGTGCTGGATTCTCTGGTCCTGCTCTGGCAGGGGGGTTGGACTTGATGATCTCCAGAGGTCCCTTCCAACCCCTAACATCCTGGAATCCTGTGAACCTGAGGCCATGCAGTGTTTCATTAGCAGGGTTATCAGAATGGCTGGCTGGAGCTAAGTGCCACAGATTATGCCCAAGTTGTAGGGCACTGGAAATTAATTTGAGGGAAGGGAATGGCTGCTCTGTGACACTGTGCTTCTAAGCAAAGAGTCATAAACATCCTCCCAGCCAGGGCAAAACCAAATGCCTTTATCTAACTGGGAGTGAGGGGTTTGAATAGGATAAACTCAGATTGCCAGAGGGATTAATTTGTTTTTCAGGAAAAAAAAGGAAATCAAAACCAAAACACATGAAAGTAAAGCACCAGTTATTATTTATTTGTTTATTTATTTACTTATTAACTTATTTATTTATTCTGTCATAGTATCATTGGTTTGCAGTGAGAAGTGGCCTGCTTGGGGGATTGGTGACACCAGATAGTGCATTTCACATGGCTGCCAGTTCAGATCTGTCATGCACACAGGAGAATAATTGCCCTCTGATGGCTGTGGAGTGATTGGGGTTATACATAGCAGTGTCACAAGGGGTGACAGTGGGCCCTGTGGTGGAAGGTTCATCAGGGAAGTCTGAGGGTTACATGGCAAAGATCACCACTTCCTTTGTCCTTCCAGGAGCTATTCCTCCAAACTAGGATGTCAGTTTGTAGAATCTTCCAGTCCTACACCTTGAAGAGGATTTGGGGTGATTTTATTGTATTTTGGTTGTAGTGCCATAACTAAGTAGAGACAGAAGTCTTCTCTCACCTAAGAACTCTCAACAGTCTTTCACTTCATCTAAAGAAAGAAGGCTCAAACTTGACCTGGGCATTTTGGTTTAACAAACAGGGACAGAACATTTCCCTCACCTAAGAACTCTCAAGAGCCTTTTACTTTGCCTAAACAAAGAAGGGTCAAACTTGACCTGGGCATTTTGGTTTAAGAAAATAGGGACAGAAGTCTTCTCTCACTTAAGAACTTTCAATAATCTTTCACTTCATCTTAAAAGAGAAAGGCTGAACTTGACCTGGACATTCTGTTTCAATGGATCAGTCCTTATTAGTCTACCTAGACATAGGAAGTTCTGTGAGTATTTTGCTGCTTTTTCACATGGCCAGATCTCTTCCTACACCTGGACAGACCAAATGCAAGACAAGGAAGGACCTCAGAGAACATCTGAGAAGGATTAGCTGTGGAAACTGGATGAGCTGAGATAATAACTTTTCCCTAGCACTTGACTATATGGGGACTTTTTCAGGGGGCTACAAGGGGAACAAACCCTCTGAGGAGCAGCTGAGGGAACTGGGGATGTTTAGCCACAGTAGAGGAGGTTGAGGGGGGACCTTCTGGTTCTCTACAACACTCTGAAAGGTATGTTGAGGTTGCTGGTCTCTTCTCCCTAGGAACAAATTATAAAACAAGAGGAAATGACCTTGGGGGCCATTTGAGACATTTAGGGGCAAGGACTCTTCAGTGGGTGTGCAGAGATGCTGCCTATGGAGAAGGGACAGGGGATGAGGTAATAGAAAGGAGCCATGAGGAAAAGGACTTGGGGATGCTGATGGATGAGAAGCTGGACAGGAGCAGGCAGTGTGAGCTTGCAGCACAGAAGGCCAATGGCAGCCTGGGCTGCATCCAAAGCAGCATTGCCAGCAGAGCCAGTGAGGTGATTCTGACACTTTGCTCTGCTCTGGGGAGANATTCTGGAGATATCCAAGGTGAGGCTTGACGAGGCCCTGGGCAGCCTGATCTAGTTGGGAATGTCCCTGCTGAGTGCAGGGAGGTCAGACTGGATGACCTTTGGAGGTCCCTTCCAACCCACACCATTCTATGATTCTGTGATTCCAAACGTTTTTCCCAAGTTTGCTACAAATGTTTGCAGTGCAGAGTGCTGGGGCTGTCTTCTAACCTAGCATCACATCAGATTATGTCTGACAGATAAATGCCTTGCTGTGGGAAGTGATCCGCTCAACAGTCCAAGAGCTCAGAACACCCATGGCACACAACAGGTTTGGGGCAAAAGCAGCTGAGTTCTGCAGTTCTAAAATATTAGTGGCTATTTCTCTCTTCCTGACAGAGTCACCTCCATATCCATAACTGATCAAGCCTAGTTGTGATCCCCAGGAGGGGATCACTCAGAGGCAAACCTTTGTTTTGTGTCTGACTGTGGATCCCAAATTTCCCAAAAAAAAATAAAAAAAAATAAAAAAAAATAAAAAAAAATAAAAAAAAATAAAAAAAAATAAAAAAAAATAAAAAAAAATAAAAAAAAATAAAAAAAAAAAAAATTTGAGGGGGGGGGTGGGGAGGGGGCTTCTTTTTTTTTTTTTTTTTTGTTCCATTGGTTGGTTGGTTTTGTGTGTGGCTTTTGTTTGGTTTCTGGTTTTGTTGTTTGGGGGCTGTTTGGTTGGTTGGGCTTTTTGTTTGTGGTTTTTTGTTTGCATTTTGATTTTTTGTTTGGTTGAGCTTTTGTTTTGTTTGGGTTTTGGGTTTTTGTTTGTTTGTTTGTTTTTCTTTTGCTTTGGTTTGTGGTTTTTGGTTTGTTTTTCCTTTGGTCATTGTTGGGTTTTGGTTTGTTTCGTTGGTCTTATTTTTTGTTTTAGCTTGGCCTTTTTGTTTTGGTTTGTTTTTTTTCTTTATTTGTTGTTTTTTGGGTTTTTGTTTTGTTTGTTTGTTTTCCTAAAGGGAAAAGGGAAAACAAATTATGAACATATTATTTATGGCCAGTGGAGATTAAATGGATCCCATGTTAGCCAATTTTCCTTTTCTGCTGGCAGTTCTCCTAGCTGGGTTTGAGGTACATCAGATCTGGATGGTAGCAGTTGCACAGCACCAGGCTATTTGCATTACACTGCTCCAAATACCTCAGGCTTGCAGTACCTGAAGTTTCTCCTGAAAAGAGCTTCCACACCAGAACGTCTCATTCTGAAACTGTGATTTCTAATCACACATAGCTTTTCTCCACCACCATCTTTGTTTTCTCCACATTGTCTCAGAGTTTCCCCCAGAAAAGAAAAATCCTTTGCCGTGTCAGAGGTTTCTTTCTTTTCATTACTTTGTTAATTCAAACTTTGTGCCTGCTTATGTGCAAGTCACCCTATCAGAAACGTTTTCTAACAGTCTTCTCTGGACTGTCAAATATGGGTGGGTTTGGGTGCAGTCATTAGACACTAATTGAACTTGAATGCTATTGCACCTCTTGTCTTCAGAATTAGAAGGTATTCATACACCCAAATGATCTTACAGTTGACTACTCACTATAAAAACATTTTCAAGGACTGGAATGTGGCCTTATTGGCAGCAGTGCCTCATAGTGATGACTGATTGACTGATGACTACCAGTCATTTTGTAATGCCAGGGTTTGCTTGTCCTAAAGATTAATCTTGAAGCCACACTAGGAATGCAGTTGGAGTCACACCAAGACATTGTTGGTGCTGCAACCACTGTGTCCTTGTTAGAACTCTGTTATGCTGAAAGCATTTGCTACTTGATTAGTCACACTCAAAGGGATGTTTTGTACCTACTTACCTTTCCCTTGGAAAGAAATATGGGGTTTAGAATCATAGCATGATAGAATTATTAAGGTTGGGAAAGTCAGCTAAGACCATGGAACAGGTTGCCCAGGAAGGTGGTGGAGGCCCCATGCTTGGGGATGTTTAAGATCACGCTTGGTGGGGCTCTGATCAAACTGATCTTGTTGGGGATGCCTCTGCTTACTGCATAGGGATTGCACTAAACAGCCTCTAGAGATCCTTTCCAATCTAGCTCATTCTCTGGATCATCAAGTGAAACTGTCAACCCAACACCACCATGCCCAGTAAAACATGTTAGGTTAACAGTAGGTAGCTAGGTAGCTTTCTATATAACAGAAAAACCCAGACCCACCTGATTTGCTTCCAGCTCCTGAATATGCATAAACAACATTAAACATCCAAACTGGCAGCCTGTGGCTTGGACAGCAGCACTCTGCGCTGGGTTAGGAACTGGCTGGAGGGCCGAGCCCAGAGAGTGGTGGTGAATGGTGCCACTGCCAGCTGGCAGCCAGGCACTAGTGGTGTACCCCAGGGATCAGTGCTGGGCCCCATCCTGTTCAATATCTTTATTGATGATCTGGATGAGGGGATTGAGTCCATCATCAGTAAATTTGCAGATGATACCAAGTTTGGAGCAGGAGTTGATCTGTTAGAAGGTAGAAGGGCTCTGCAGAGGGACCTTGACAGGCTGGACAGATGGGCAGAGTCCAACAGGATGGCATTCAACAAGTCCAAGTGCCAGGTGCTGCACTTTGGCCACAACAACCCCATGCAGAGCTACAGGCTGGGGTCAGAGTGGCTGGAGAGCAACCAGGTGGAAAGGGACCTGGGGGTACTGGTTGACAGGCGCCTGAACATGAGCCAGCAGTGTGCCCAGGTGGCCAAGAGAGCCAATGGCATCCTGGCCTGCATCAGGCATAGTGTGGCCAGCAGGAGCAGGGAGGTCATTGTACCCCTGTACACAGCACTGGTTAGGCCACACCTTGAGTACTGTGTCCAGTTCTGGGCCCCTCAGTTTAGGAAAGATGTTGAATTGCTGGAGCATGTCCAGAGAAGGGCAACGAGGCTGGTGAGAGGCCTTGAGCACAAGCCCTATGAGGAGAGGCTGAGGGAGCTGGGACTGTTTAGCCTGGAGAAGAGGAGGCTCAGGGGGAGACCTCATTGCTGTCTACAACTACCTGCAGGGAGGTTGTAGCCAGGAGGGGTTTGGTCTCTTCTCCCAGGCAACCAGCACCAGAACAAGAGGACACAGTCTCAAGCTGTGCCAGGGGAGGTTTAGGCTGGAGGTGAGGAGAAAGTTCTTCCCAGAGAGAGTGGTTGGCCATTGGAATGGGCTGCCCAGGGAGGTGGTGGAGTCACCATCCCTGGAGGTGTTCAAGAGGAGATTGGACGTGGCACTTGGTGCCATGGTTTAGATGGTCATGAGGTGTAGGGTGACAGGTTGGACTCGATGATCTTTGAGGTCTCTTCCAACTTTCTTGATTCTATGATTCTATGATTCTATCCCTGAACCACACCATTCTGAATATGTAGAAGTTTGTTCTTAAGTGCCTGGAGAGGAGGTAGAGCCAGCTAGAATCTTCAGAGAGGATAGGAGCCTCTGTGGGTTAGAAAGCTGGGCACTGGGCTGCCCTTCTGTCATGTATGAACTGTGAAACATGACAGCCCCTCTGGATATCAGTAGCTAACAAGTGTCTGAAAAGCAGTCTCCTGGAGTGACAAATACTGATGCTAATTTGTCTCTCTGTTCAATACTCCAGGTTAAGAGACCTCATTGCAATGCAAATGCTGTCATTGTTTCTTCCTGAAAAACAGCTTTGGCCAAGGCCAGTGACAGAGTCAAACAAGGCTCTGCAATTGGACCATGGTGAACACAGCCAGCTAGCCAGCTTCTGCCTCTAGAAAACAGTCAGAGCAAGCACAGATGTGAGGTGGAAAGTTCCTTAGGCTGCCTGGTAACATCCACACTGCTGAGTAAAAGTCAGCAGCTGCTGCAAGCATCACTTGCAAGTATGATGGACACTGATTGAACCCTACGGGGTATCTAGAAGCTCAAAGGGCTAGTGAAGCAACATGTGCCTCAGAAAACACTCTAAGTGTTCCAAAGTATTTAACTAACTAAGCAGATGCACTCATCAGACCTGTACAGATCTGTATCTTTCTAGTGGCCTTTGCACTAATATTAACAATTTTAAAGGGAAGATTATCCCATCATCTGTTAAAGTGTTAAGAACAAGCAGATGCATGATGTAATTTGGGAGGGAAGTGTACAATAAATGCAATGGTGTGAGCAAATGCATTGCCAAATCCCTCTGTCCTCCCAACATACTTCTATAAATGCATCTCTCTGTTGGGGGAGTGGAGCCTAACAAAACCTCAAGGCAGGATGTAACCAAGAAAGAAGCAGAGCTCTGTATGGAGCAGGATGGCTTAATCACTGATGAGTCCTGGCCATGCTGGAGCAGTCCTGCAGTTACAAAAGCTAAAGCTCTGCTTGGATTTAAGATCACCTCTCCTATGAGGACAGACTGAAGGAGTTGGGGCTGTTCAGTCTGGAGAAGAGAAGGCTCTGAGGTGACCTTCTTGTGGCCTTCCAGTATCTGAAGGGGGCTCCAAGAAAGCTGGGGAGGGACTTTTTAGGATATCAGGTAGTGACAGGACTGGGGGGAATGGAATAAAGCTGGAAGTGGGGAGATTCAGTCTGGACATGAGGAAGAAGTTCTTCCCCATGAGAGTGGTGAGAGCCTGGAATGGGTTGTCCAGGGAGGTGGTTGAGGCCCCATCCCTGGAGGTGTTTAAGGCCAGGCTGGATGAGGCTCTGGCCACCTGATGTAGTGTGAGGTGTCCCTGCCCATGGCAGGGGGGTTGGAACTGGATGATCCTTGTGGTCCCTTCCAACCCTGACTGATTCTATGATTCTATGATCTGTAGTTAAATTACACTGTGAAAGATGGACATTGATAAAAAAAAAAACCAACAAAAACAAACAACCCCCCCCCCCAAACCAACCAAGAAGACAGCACTGAGGACTGTGTGTGGGTTTTCTTTTTTCTTATGCAGTGTTCCTTGTGCTATGGTAAGAATGTTTGATCAGTGAGTGCATGTTTTAATGCCTGGAGGTGCAAAAGATGTTTTTTAGACAGGCACAAGAGAAGGAGGATGATAATTTGGACAAGATGTTTCTAAAGGACCAACTACCAGCAAAGTAATCAGCTGCTGGGCAGAGAAAACTCTAGGGGAGGGATGACACAAAGTGAAGTGACAGTATCAGCAGAAGACAGCAGAGCTGGAGGACATCCTGTGCCATCCCACTAGTGATGTGTAGACAAAGATGTAACCATGCTGAAAAGCAAAATAATCATACAGCACTTACTTGAATGCTTGAGCCAATTATGGATGATTACAGTAACTGATTAATATGTCTGGACCAGTAAGCACTTAATTGACATTTGATTATCAATCTAAGGCCAAAACTCAGACTGTAACAAATAAACCTAACCTAAAAAAATGCAATGGCAGCTTTATTAAAAGCAGCCTCCATCAGCTTATAAATTACCTACGAGGGTAGAGCACTCCAATATTTACTGAAATATAGAAAATAGATGAGAAAATAATTCACTGAATATTCAATTTCAGATTCATATGTGGCTGCAGATTTCAATAACAAAAGCCAAACTTGATCAGGAGAAAAACAAAGAGAGTTTAGGGTTTTGGTTTTTTTTTGGGGGGGGGGGGTTGCCTTAAACATTATTAATTCAAACATCTCCATCAGCAGTTGTGCTGTATGTCTAATTTTTAATGAAAATGACACGATCTGCATGCATGGTCAACATAAAAGACAATTTAAGTCCTTTATG
>VXBD01005361.1:174961-214072 GCA_013399975.1 Indicator maculatus
AAAAAAAAAAAAAGAACAAAAAGAAAGTCCTCAGTTTTAGGGTAATTTCAAGAAAACCATTTGCAATGCACTCCTACAGTAAAAGGAGGTTTAATAAAATAACAGAATGCTGAGAGGGGCACAGAGTGCTGGGCTAAACAATTTGGTATGAGAAACAGCCTGATATCACCCCCCCCAAAAAAAATACCCCAACAACCCCAAACCAACAACTCCTCCCCTCCCAAACATTATAAAGTGCAGATGTTCTCTTAGATTAGGAACAACAACAAAAAAAAAAGTTATGTTTTAGTATATTTAACCAAACCATATGGGATTCATTTTAGTCGTTTCAAAGCTTTTTCAGCTATTTCTTGCAGAAATACTTCAGGCGTATGATATGGGATGTAAAAAAAAAACCCAAACCCAGAACACCCAACAGACCCTCTCTAATATGCTTTTATTCTTTGGTATTAAAAAGGTACAAGGCAATAATTTAAGAACTTAATACTGAATGGATTAACCAGAAACCAAACACTAGCAAAATATGACCGCCCCCTCCCCAAAAAAAAAGAAGAAAAAAAGAAAAAGAAGGAAACCAAAAACTTTCTTCTTGATTTTGCAGTCCTGGCCAAACACTTCCTTGTTTCTCATTGAAATTCACAGGATCCCAGGATCCCAGGATGTTAGGGCTTGGAAGGGACCTCTGGAGATCACAGAATCATGGAATCAGTCAGGGTTGGGAGGGACCACAAGGATCAGCCAGTTCTAATCCCCCTGCCATGGGCAGGGACACCTCACACTACATCAGGCTGGTCAGAGCCTCATCCAGCCTGGCCTTAAACACCTCCAGGGACGGGGCCTCAACCACCTCCCTGGACAACCCATTCCAGGCTCTCACCACTCTCATGGTGAAGAACTTCTTCCTCATGTCCACTGTGAACCTACCCACTTCCAGCTTTGTTCCATCCCCTCTAGTGTGGGGGGCTGTGGCAAGTCCACAGATTCCTTGCCTGGGAAAGAAGAACTTGGCCTTGGGCAGATTACTGTGTATCAGTAAAGATATGGGAGGCCCCAGAGGTGCAGGTGGTTTGCAAGGACGAAGAGTGCCTGGGAACCTGTGAGATAAAAGGGTTGAATCATCCCTTGTGATAGTTAACAAGAGTAGCTATTACCATAGTGATGTGGCAATAACCAATAAGAGTATTAAAAGCAACTTGTTAACCAATTAGAAGTAGTCACAGTAGCATAGAAAACATATAAATGTGTGTTGTTAATAATGATAAAGGTGCTCTGTGTTGATTCTGTGATTCTATGTTTGATGCTCTACTCAGTTTGCAACTCTAAGTGTGTCTGTGTCGTGCTCAGTCCGCCACGACAGCCACACCCTAGTCCTGTCACTCCCTGATAGCCTAAAAAGTCCCTCCCCAGCTTTCTTGTAGTCCCCTTCTGGAAGGCCACAAGAAGGTCACATCAGAGCCTTCACTTCTCCAGACTGAACAGCCCCAACTCTCTCAATCTATCCTCATAGGAGAGTTCCAAACCCCTGCCAGAGCAGGACCGTAGAATCCAGCACAGGTTGCACAGCAGCACATCCAGACAGGGAGGGAAAGTCTCCAGAGGAGACTCCACAACATCTCTGAGCAGCCTGTTCCAGTGCTCTGGGATCCTCACAGAGAAGTTCCTCTTCATGTCGAGGTGGAACCTCCTGTGCTGGAGTTTATATCCATTACCCCTTGTCCTATCACAGGGTGCAAGTGAACAGATCCTGTCCTCTCCTTCTTGGCCCCCAGCCCTCAGATATTTATAGACATTCATCAGATCCCCTCTCAGTCTCCTTCTCTCCACATTAAACAGCCCCAGGGCTCTCAGCCTCTCCTCAGCAGGTAGTGCTCCAGTCACTTCAGCACCCTTGTAGCTCTCCCTTGGACCCAGCAGATCCCTTTCCCTCTCAAACTGGGGAGCCCAGAACTGGATGCAAAATTCCAGATTAAGTGAGTGTGGTGCATTTCACATCTAAACTCATTCCCCTCACCTGCCATTAATCTGTGCTTTCCTTGAGCTCTGCAGAAGGTTCTCCAGTGTTTTTCCTCCTGTCTGATTAGCTTGTTTATCCTTGGCTGTTCCACACTTCTCCTTGTTAGGAGCTCAGTTTTCCCCTTTGAGGGATCTTTTTGGCTGCTGTATTGCAGGATGCATGCAACGAAGTTGTGATTGAAAGACAAAGTCTTCAGCAAAGTTAATCTCCTTTTGCCCAGTTAATGCCATTTTGCCCTTGTTTTTCTTTGTACTGAACTCAAAGACATTTCTTTGGATTACAATCAACTACTTAGAGTTCAGACTTGAGACTTATTTTTAGCTTCAAACTGTGGTTATTCATTATCTAGATACGTGTACTGAAAAGAAACTTGAATTGGCCATAATTGATATATTCCTGTGCAACCACAGGAAAGAATGCAACTCCCCTTGAAAGAACTGCATGGTTCCAGCAGCTGAGGTATCTCAAGTCAGCTTTTGCTTTTCTAGGAGCAATTTCAAAACAGGGTTGCAAGTTTCAGAAGTGTGAATCACTTCCAAATCATTCAATAATACACAACCAAGTTAAGGTAAAGCCTAAACTTTCCAGTGTCTCTGGCAACCACAGAATGACAAAATCACAGAATGTTAGGGGCTGGAAGGGACCTATGAAAGCTCTTCCAGTCCAACCCCCCTGCCAGAGCAGGATCAGCTAGAGCAGATCACACAGCAACACATCCAGGTAGGTTTGGAATATCTTCAGACAGGGAGACTCCACAACCCTCCTGGACAGCCTGTTCCAGTGTTCTGTCACCCTCACAGGGAAGAAATTTTTCCCTATGTTTCCATGGAACTTTCTATGCCTCAGCTTCCACCCAGAGCCCCTTGTCCCCACCTTCTGAAGGATTTTATTTCTTGTATTTGCACACAGTCACAAGGGTCCAAGCAAAGAGGCAGGCATGGCCATCTGAAAGTGGAGAATTATGCCTGACCAAAAGTTCTTCACTGCTCATATTCAGATGCACTGCAAGGTAATTTCAGTTGTGATGCATTAAAAAGTGCATATTATTTATGTCATCTACTTGCAGCTTTCTGCAATGACTCACAGATGCTTGCACACTGCTGCTTCTATTTTGCTGCCCAAAAGCAACTATTTCAGAACTGCTTTCATAGGAACCTTTTCCACTTTTTCATGTAGTGACATTTACAGAACCCCCAAATGCTTCACGTTTCCTTATTTAGTTACCTAAAGGACTGACTGTTGCCTATGGCAGCTTCCAGTCTTTTCTGTGAATCACAGAATCATTCCAGTTGGAAAAGCTCTTTCAGATCATCCAGTCCAGCCACTCTCTAACTTTACCAAGGCTGGGGCTAACCCATGGCCCTCAACACCACATCTCTGCCTCTTTGACACACCTTCAGGGACTGGGATCCATCCACCTCCCTGGAGAACTTGTCCCAGTCTTTGAGAACCCTTTCAGTCAAGAAGTTTCTTCTAATAAGAACCTCCAGTATGCTGCTTTACCATTCTGACATGAACTGATTTTGCCTCTGAGATGATTCAATCAAGAGTGCTACACAACAATACAACATCAATAATAAATTCTGTAGCCAATACTCTGGAGTCTAATGCGTAGCTTTTAGGGAGGATATATCAGAGTGATCTTTCTTTACATCAAGGGCACAATGAATGCAGAATTTGATGGAGGAAACTCCAGAGGCGTGGAATAGTTGGGTTCCTAAAACTGGCAGTAGGACATCAAGCTTATGTTGCCAAAAATAACTGTACCCCATTTTTTTTCCCCTGATGATTGGTTTTCTGAGGTGTAAGTAAAATTAGCACTGTTCTCTGTGTGTTTCCTAATGAAGAGCTGATCCCCTCCCAGAGTCCATAATGACAAAAGTGTTGCTACATGGCATTTTGAGTAAGAAGACCTAATGACTTAGTGACTCTTCAACCTCAAGGAGGTTTATTCTTATATTATGATTATTCACCAGTAGGGTGAAAGGGCCAGCAAAAAGCTTCATCTCAGCTTTGTCTTCTACATCAATTATGTGAGGAAGCAGAAGCTTGTGGTGGCCAGAGGTGTGAAGTTGATTTTCTTTCCTGGAAGTCAATGAATGAAAAAAAACCCCAAACATATAAACCAGAAAATGAGGCTTTGTCAGGGATATTTAAGTTGCGAAAAGATATTGAAACTGTATTTTCTATACTTAGTAATATATCAATATTAAAGCTCTAGAATCCTTGAAGGGCTCAGGTTGGCAGAGACCTCAGAGATATCTACTTCAACCCCTCTACCATGGGCACCTCTGAACTAAACTCAGCTGCTCAAGGCCATATCCACCCTGGCTTTGAACATCCCCAGGGAGGAGGTATCCACAACCTTCCTGAGCAGCCTATTCCAGAGTCTCACCATCCTTGTCCTGAAGAACTTCTTTCTAAGATCCAGCTCTGTCTCTAGACACCCTCATGAAAAGTCTCTCTGCAGCCTTCCTGTTGGATCCCCTCAGCTATTGGAAGGCAGCTCTAAGGTCCCCCTGGAGTCTTCTCTTCTCCAGACTGAACACCCCCAGCTCCTGCAGCCTATCCACATAGCAGAGGTGCTCCAGTCCTTGAATTATCTTTGTGGCCTCCTCTAGACTCACTCCAACAGCTCTGTGTCCTTCTGATGCTGGGGACACCAGAACTGGAGGCAGGATTGGAGGTGGGTTCTCAGCAGAGCAGAGTCAAGGGGCAGAATCCCCTCTCTTGCCCTGCTGCCCACACTCCTCTGGCTGCAGCCCAGCACACAGCTGCCTGCTGGGCTGCTGGAGGGCACTGCTGGCTCCTTGGGAACTGCTCAGCACCCAACGCCCCCAAGTCTCTTTCTTCAGAGCTACTCTCATCCCACTTTGCACCCAGCCTGGATTTGTGCCTGGGGCTGGCCTGACCCAGCTGCAGGAGCTTGCAGGCTGGCAGTCTCAACCACGCACATGGTTAGCAAGTGCCTGTGTTCTTCTCAGGCTGAATACTGAAACAGGAGCACAATTTCTGGTCACTTCTCTGGGGATGATTCCTGCTTGTCTGAAGGAATGTGACTTCCTCAGAGAAAGTAACAACCTGATGGTGTGCTGAAGTGCCAAGGACATCATTGCATGAGGATTCCCATGAAAGTATTGGGGACGTTCAATCTGGCTCAGAAGAGACTTCGAGCTCTTCGAGCTGAAATATTGCATGTGGCAGGATTTAATTTCTAAAACCCATTTTCCTGTTTGAAGACTTCCCTGGCACATCATCTTTTTCCTTTTTTATTTTTTTTGAGTTCCATTTAAGGTGAAACTTTGCTTGTTTGCTCATATTATAGGATGAGCCTAATATATACATAATCTTTAAAAGGCAATGGTATAGGTTTCTGTGGGTTGGGTACTTTTTATTAGCAGTCAGTCAAATTACTGGATTTAACACTGTCATTAGTGCTAATTATGATCCATTTTGCTACATGAGGAAGCTGGAATAGAAGCCAATGAATCACACCTTTTCAACGACATGACACAGCCTGTTGGCAAAAAAAAAAAAAAAAAAAAAAAAAACCCAACCCAGCATAGACTTCAGATGGGTTTAATTTTTATTCCTTGTGCTAATCCTAAACATTTCAATCAACTTAACAGCAATAATTTTGGCTCAGCCCACCCATTTCCAAAAATAAATATGCATATTGGAGCTATGTAATCCCATTTCCAGAAGCATTTATAGAGTGTGTATGCAACCAGAGAGGAAAGGGGCAGTTTCCTCTCTCATTTCACTCAGTACATTCTATTTGCAGATGCTGAAATTGCAGCCTTCTTTTCCCAACTCTTGACATTGTTTTATTCTGGCTCTATTGTCTTGATTTCTAAGACAGCCTGAAGGGAACTAGTAAACAAATGAAACTGAAACAACCCCAATAAAACAACAAACACAACAACAACAACAAAGCCAAAAAAACCCCCCAACCAAACAAGAACAACTATAGCAAAACCCAAAATACCCCAAAGAGCAAGAAAAACTGCAGCACCAAACCTAAAACATCCCCAAAGATCAACTACAACAATTACAAAACCCCAAAGAAACCCAAACAACAGTAAGAAGAGCAACAACAAAACCATTAAAAAAAAAAACAAACAAGAAAAACTACAACACCAATAACCCCCCCAAAAAATGCAAACAACGACAACAACAAAACCCCAAAGATAACAACTACAAGAAAACCCAGAAAACTCCAAACAGGAACAACAACAACCCCCACAAAACCCTAAACAAGAACTACAACAACCACAAAACCCAAAACAACTACAACAAAACCCTAGACAACCCCAAACAACAACAACAAAACTCTCAGACAACAACAACAGCAACCCCCCCCCAACCCAAAAGACAAAACCCCAAAGAACCCAAACCACAGCAACAACAAAACCCAACCACCACCAAACAACAACTAAACCCCCCAAAAAACCCCGAGGAGAACCCAAAAAACACCTCAAAGAACAACAACCCCCCCTAAAATCCCCAAAATGTCAGCAGCAACAAAACCCCAGAAAACCCCCAAATGACAACAAACCTACCAAACCTCCAAACAACAGCAATAACAAACCCCAAAATAATCCAAACAAGAACAACAAACCCCTCAAAATCCCCAAACAACAACAATGAAACCCAAAAACCCCCAAACACAATACCCCAAGAAACCCAAACAGCAAGAAAAACTACAACAAAAACAAAACAACCCCAAAAAACAACTACAAGAAAATCCCCCAAACAACAAGAACAACTGCAACAACAAACCCCAAAAACTCAAATGGGAACTGCAACAACAACAAAACCCAAAACCCTCAACCAACAACAAATCCCACCCAAAAAAACCCAAGAAGAACATGAGGAACCCAGAAAATCCCAAACAAGAACAACTCCCCCAAAAAGGTTGACAAGCCCCCAAAAACAAACAAAAAATGTAAAAAAAACCCCCCAAAACAAAACAAACAACAGCAAGATCAAAACCCAAAATAACCTAAAGAAGAAGAACTAAAAATCCCTAAAAAAACACAACAAACAAGAAAACAAAACCAAATCAAAGAAAGAAACAAACAAAAACCCAGGGAAACTGAAAGCAAAGCAAAACAAAACAAAGCAAAACAAAACAAAAGCAAAGTAAAGCAAAACAAACCAGAACAGAACAAATCAAAACAAAACAAAACAGAACACAAAAAAAAAAAAAAAAGGGAAGAAAACTGTGAAGTTGCAGCTCCATGGCCCCATACTACTCAACTGCAATGTTTCTCCTGAGGCCAAAACATGATTTTGACAGAGAGTAATGCAATGCAAACTAAGAGGAACCATACTGTGAATAATGTCTGACATATGAAACCCTTGGTGCTGTTACTAAAACATAGGTTATGTGCATGCCAAATTAAATGGTCATGAAGAAGAGACACCATAATAATTTGTGGATTTATGATGCATTAGCTAAGAGCTTTTTTCTGGGGGGGGGATGTATTTTAAGCATTTATACTTATAATGTTATTTTACCTATCCCACCAATGGCATGTGACAAAAAGAAGTTGGAAGGACCTTTAAACAATCCACTCCCTCCCCCCCCTCAAAAAAAAAAAATGTAGTAAATGGACTAAATGTAAGGCACAGAGTAGAAAATACTAACTTGAGAGTGGTGCTGAACTTTGAGTGGTTCCAAGACCTCCTTAGGCCAACAGGATTGGCCTTGTTATTATTCTGTCCTAACAGGTTATTAGCTTGCTCTGCTTCAAGAAACCAGGAAATTACTACTTATCCTGAAATTGCTGCTTCTGCTCTGTCTGCCACAGCTTGCTTTTGGAAGGCCAATGGCAAAATGAAACCAAAAAGCAGCATTGCCAGCAGAGCCGGAGAGGTGATTCTGACAATTTGCTCTGGTGAGACCTTATCTGGAGTACTGCATCCAGCTCTGGAGCCCTCAGAACAGGAAGAACATGGACCTGATGGAGAGGCACCAGAGGAGGGCCATGCAAATGACTGGGGGGTTGGAGCACCTCTGCTATGAGGACAGGCTGAGGGAGATGGGGGTGTTCAGCCTGGAGAAGAGAAGGCTCCAGGGAGACCTAATAGCAGCCTGCCAGTATCTGAAGGGGGCTACAAGAAGAGACTGCAAAGGCCTGGAGTGATAAGACAAGGGACAATGGCTTCAAACTAGAGCAGAGCAGATTTAGATTGGATGTGAGGAAGAAGTTCTTCCCCATGAGGGTGGTGAGACACTGGCACAGGTTGCTCAGGGAGGTGGTGGAAGCCTCATCCCTGGAGGTTTTTGCAGCCAGGCTGGATGTGGCTGTGAGCAACCTGCTGTAGTGTGAGGTGTCCCTGCCCATGGCAGGGGGCTTGGAACTGGATGATCCTTGAGGTCCCTTCCTACCCAGACAATTCTGTGATTCTACTTGTCAACAGCTGTAGTGCCCTCTTTGCTTGGTTTCCTCTCATTCTAGATCCTTGTCTGAGTGGACTCAGAGAACCTGAATTCTTTCTGTAGCTGGCCCTACTTTGAGGTGCTGCATGCTATCCGTGGTGACTTTCACAGTCAAATTATGGGGCAAAAAATGTTCAAACAGGGTTTCTACAGTAAATACAACTCCTTCAGTCTAGTAGCAGTGCTAGCTCCAGACTCTGCACTCAGGAGAAAGCAGTCTGCTGTTCTGCTAGATACTAATTAAGCTGCAGTGTCCATAGAATGGTAAACATCAGTGACCTCCTTTTTCTTCCCTTTGTTTGAATCTCAACATGCAGATTATGACGGGGCAATTCGGTTCACACTCTTCTGGCCCTTTTCTTATCATTATCATGCCATGCAATAAGAGATTTCATTATTATTTAGTCTGAAACTTTAGCAGAGAAGTTGCTGAAATTACCTCTAAATTTATACTTGAGTTACTGGACTCATTATTTCAAACATCTTGGTCTGAATCAATATCAGTAATGATTCATTCTTTTGATTAAGAAGTGACTCCATCTGTAGATGTCAGATAATTACTGAGATGACCTATAATGAGAACATTTCACAACTCTCTGACTTAAATTTCTTATTCCCTCAACAGCATAATGACTTCCTCCTAGATCTTTTTATAGTGTCTCTATGCTCCTGGGGTTTCTTTTCATGATCAGTCACTATCAGTGGTTGCTTCTATCATTCTTTTTTTTTTTTTTTTTTTTTTTAGACAAAGAAAGATAGTGGCCCCCATACAACAAAAGCCATGCTTTGTCTAGGATTATATTTTATTTTTTTTTTCTCCTGCCTGTTTCCAAATTTTCTTCTCAAAGCTCTGTTACAGCAGTGAGTGTTTAAAGCTGACACGGAGGACAGTGGTAAAAGATGACAGAGGATACGCTTTGTTATTCATTTAAGTAGTCTTGGGGGAACCAATGTGGTTTTTTACATTTTTTTTTCTAATATAAAATATTAAGATTAGAAATGCAAGATATCCTTTTGATCCCAACAGCTGGGAATATGGGCATTTAAAAGTTGGGGAGAAGAAATGGTAACTTTCACTGTCAGGCTTGCTGCAGCACTTGAAATTCATTGCTGTAGCAAAACACAAAGAGTGCTTTGTAGTTAAGTTGTAAATTCTGTGTTATTTCTTTTGATTCTTTTGTGAACCATTCCCAGGGAAAAAAAAAAAAAAAAATTGCATCAACATCAGACTCTGCCTTTTGACTCAACACACTGCAGGGTTTTTTTTTTTTTCCACTCATATATATTCACAAATATTTAACAGCTTTGCAATATAGTCATGTAAATAGATTATGAATGTCTGCTTTCACTGTCAGACCCTGCTCTCCCTTCTCCTCATTATTGTTACCTGTTGGCTTTGCAAATGGAGTGATTCAATTTTGGCCTTCAATTTGGTTTGCCTGTCACCCACAGCTGCCAGCTTCTCTACCAAGAGATTCTCTTGTGCATTCCTAATACAACAAAAAAAACCATGGAAAGCCTCTTTCCTTTTATTTTTTAAAATTTATTGTTAAAACTGAAACCCGTAAAGGTCAAATATATGTAAAATGCTTAAAATACCCCTTCTCAGACAAGGAGTGCAAGGGAATGCAATCCCTACAGACCACTGGCACCAGGCACCACTACAGGTTAGAGGCAGCCCTGCTGGAAAGCTGCTCTGTGGAGAAAGACCTTGGAGTGCTGGTGGGCAGCAAGTTCTGCATGGGACAGCAATGTGCCCTTGTGGCCAAGAGAGCCAATGGCATCCTGGGGTGCAGCAAGAAAAGTGTGGCGAGCAGGGCTAGGGAGGTGCTGCTCCCCCTCTGCTCTGCCCTGCTGAGACCACAGCTGCAATCCTGTGTCCAGTTTGGGGCTCCCCAGTTCAAGAGAGACAGAGACCTGCTGGAGAGAGTCCAATGGAGAGTCATGAGGACGCTTAGGGGACTTGAGCATCTCCCCTGTGAAGAGAGACTGAGAGCCCTGGGGCTGTTTAGTCTGGAGAAGAGAAGGCTGAGAGGAGATCTGATCAATGTCTATCACTATCTGAGGGGTGGGTGTCAAGTGGAGAGGGCCAGGCTCTTTTCAGTGATGTGCAGTGATAAGCCAAGGAACAACAGGTACAAGCTTGCACACAGCAGATTTCACCTCAACACAGGGAGAGATTTTTTGACTGTGAGGGTGACAGAGCCCTGGAGCAGGCTCCCCACGGAGGTTGTGGAGTCTCCTTTTCTGGACATATTCCAAATTCACCTGGGTGCATTCCTGTGGGGACTACCCTGGGTGATCCTGCTTTGACAGGGGGGTTGGACTGGGTGATCTTTGGGTGTCCCTTCCAACCTCTGATATACTGTGGTGCTGTGATACTGTGGCTGCATTTTCCTCTGAGTGAGAGAAACTTCAAGCTCATTAATTACTACCACTTCATTACTTTCCCAAGATTTACATTCTAGTTATGTGACTGTACTTGCTTAAACAGTTGGAAATAATGAAGACCAAAGTGACAGGCTTATTTCCCAGCTTCCTTTTATAGTGAAGAGAAAGAAATTCTACCTAAAATAGACCTTGAGTACGGGAGGTCAAAAATCTCAAGTACATTTATATCAGAAAATACTTTTAACCCTGCACATTTACTGCATCAATAGACATCTGCTTTATTAGTATTAAAAAGAAAAAAAAATTGGAATCATTATCCCTTCCTGATGGACATATCCATTTTAGAACTTACATTAAAAATACATGCATGAATGAGACCAGCAAGGAGGCTAAGGAGTGATACCCATCTGACTGAAGAGACCTGGCCTCACTGAATTGGGAAAGAAATCCTGGCTGAGCTGACAATCCCTCTTGTCATGCATGTGATTGTGTGTGCATGGGCTTCTGATGACAGGAAAAAGAAACAGAGAGAACCAGGAAGGAACAACCCAGATAAAATTCAGTGGCTCTACTAACACAATAGAAAGCAGCAAATATAAGAATCATAGAATCATAGAATGGTCCAGGCTGGAAGAGACCTCCAAAGCTCATCCCGTCTGACCTCCCTGCAGTCAGCAGGGACATCCCCAGCTAGATCAGGTTGCCCAGGGCCTCATCGAGCCTCACCTTGAACACCTCCAGGGAAGGGGCTTCAACCACCTCCCTGGGCAACCTGTTCCAGTCAGAGTTTCTTGCACTGATGTTACTGTGTGGTGGGCTCTCAACTAGAGTGGATTCCATGCTTCTACTGTGCTGCCCTGTGTCGGTGTGAGCTGAAATTCCGCCCCCCTCCCCCCCCCGACAAGAACCAGGCTAGCCCAGTCTGGAAGCAAATGAAAGCTGTATTTACAAGCAGATCTACAATCTACGATGAAATGCAATGAATATGTACAAATATACAAAATTCACAACATTCACAAATATATACAATCAACAGAAAAATCACAACCAATCTCCCTTTGCTTCCCCCCGAAGGAGCCTCCCTCCCAGGAGCTTCCCCCTCAGACCCCCCTGGACAGAAAGCAGAGTTAGTTAAGCAGAAAAGTTGTTAACTTAGCTGCCAAGGTCAGTGTGTTATCTTCGTCGAGAAGAGAAGAAGGAGAAGGAAACCTCAGTCACTACAGAATGCAGAATGCAGAGTGCCCCACTTTGTTTTGGGTAATAGTTCTTAAACATTTCTATCTATCCAATGGAAGTGTTTAGAACAATCAGTATTTTGCTTTCTTACACCCAATAGTGACTTGTTTACACTCTTTCACCTTCTCTATTTTGAACTTTGCAAGGAAAAATTAAAAAGAGAGTTTCAAACCATCACATGCCCCATGTCAGAAATTGCAGACTCACAGAGTTGGAAGGGACCTCTGGAGATCATCCAGTCCAAGCCCTTTGTCAGAGCAAGGGTCAGCCATAGCACGTTGCACAGGATGGTGACCAGGTGGGTTTTGAATGACTCCAGAGACAGAGACTCCACCACCTCTCTGGGCAGCCTGCTCCAGTGCTCTACTACCCCTAAAGTAAAAAGATTCCTTATCATAGAATCATAGAATCAGTCAGGGTGGGAAGGGACCACAAGGATTATCCAGTTCCAACCCCCCTGCCATGGGCAGGGACACCTCACACTAGATCAGGCTGGCCAGAGCCTCATCCAGCCTGGCCTTAAACACCTCCAGGGATGGGGCCTCAACCACCTCAATGGACAACCCATTCCAGGCTCTCACCACTCTCATGTTTAGATGAAGCTTGTTATGTTCAAGTTTGAGCCTGTTACCTCTTGACTGTCACTGGGCACCGCTGAAAACAAACTGGCCTCACTTGCCAGGTTCTATATTACAGTATCACACTACATTAGAGGTTGGAAAGGACCTCCAGAGATTAATTAGGATCCAGTCCATTAATTAGGATCATTTCTCTTAAGATGTGCCTATTTGAAAGGTACCTGGATAGTGTGGAGAGAAAAGCCTGAAGAATTCTTACCAAAAGGATTTTGTAGATCTGGCAAACTGCACTCCCTGAAACAGCTGAGTGGAAACGCTCTGCAAAGTGAGCAGGGGAACATCACCAATTTTCTCCCACAAAAAGGTGTCTGTAAGAACCTGACAAACAAGAACCCATTTCTGCAACACAGTTTTGTTACCAACACTCCCAGCTTAAGCACAGTTTAAGCACAGCATTGCCTCTTTGACAGCTGAGTGTCCTATCTTACGGACATAGTTTAGACTAAGGGCTGACGCAGTTTGGCCTTCTTTACAACTACATTCATCCATGAAAACTATTGGCACATACAAAGGAAAAATCTTCCATTCCTTCCTTGCCTTCTGTAATAGCCAAGGAATGTGTGTATCTGAGGCTCAAAAAGAGCAAGTGCAGGATTCTGCACCCAGGCTGGAACAATCCTCACTATCAACACAGGCTGAGGATGAGGTGATAGAAAGCAGCTCTGAGGAAAAGGATTTGGGGGTGCTGGTGAACAAGAAGCTGGACATATGCAGGCAGTGTGAGCTTGCAGCACAGAAGGCCAATGGCAGCCTGGGCTGCATCAGAAGCAGTGTGGCCAGAGATGGAGAGAGGTGATTCTGCCCCTCTGCTCTGGGGAGACCTCATCTGGAGTTCAGTATCCAACTCTGGAGCCCTCAACACGGGAAGGACATGGACCTGATGGGGCAGGTCCAGAGGAGGGCCACAAAAATGATCAGGGGGTTGGAGCAGCTCTGCTATGAGGACAGGCTGAGGGAGCTGGGGGTGTTCAGCCTGGAGAAGAGAAGACTCCAGGGAGACCCTCCAGTACCTGAAGGGGGATAGAGGAAGGATGGAGAGAGACTGTTTGCAAAGGTCTGCAGTGACAGGACAAGGGGCAATGGCTTCTAACTAGAGCAGAGCGCATTTAGATTGGATGTGAGGAACAAGTTCTGCACCATGAGGGCAGTGGAACACTGGAGCAGGTTGCCCAGGGAGGTGGTAGGGGCCCCATCCCTGGAGATCTGTGATTTGTGTATAGTGATGCTTAATATAATCAAAATAAGTCTCTATGTATGTAGGTAAAATTTTCATGAAACACTAGAGGGTTTAGGAAAATGAATCCAGCTTTCCTGGGACCAACACACATGTGAAAACCTATCCAAATTCTTTACTTCTGTGACTTACTGCTGAGAAAAAGACTTTCAGAATGCTCTGACTATTTTTTACAGCCCAGAAGATTCTTCCCTTTCTCATAGAATCCCAGAATTTTGTCTGGAAAAGCCCTTTCAGATCATCCAGTCCAACCATTCTCTAACTCTACCAAGGCTGGAGCTAAACCTCTGCACCACATCTCTGCCTCACTGAACCACCTCCAGAGGGGGAGGATTCAGCCACCTTCCTGGGCAGCCAGTGCCAGGAATATTTCTGGAATGTGAAGAAAACATGCCTCATTTCAGTCAGGAAACAAACATAAAGCGAGCCTTAAAATACTAAAATTCCTCCCCCAAACTGACAAATAATTTGTGAGGCAGTCTCCATCTGGCTTGAAGCAATAAATGTCAGGTTCTCAAGCAAGTTTCTCCTGTGCCTTTGAGCAGCTCACCTGGCCTCCCACCCATTTGTTCCTTTCTGCTGGAAAGCTCAGATCAAAATAAACGATGTTGGAAAAGATAACAACCTGACACTGAAATGTCTCCTCCTCTCTGCAAGTGACTCATCCCTCCTTTCATTAAGTCTCAGGTAGGTGAGAGTCATTCTTGAAACAACTACGATTTTCTCTTTACATAACAATGACAAAAAAAAAATTAAAGCTTGAAGGGTTTCTATAAAGGAATTTAGTACCTTGAGAAAAAGAATTTGCTAACATCCCAGTGAGACCTTGCACATCCCTCTGGGGTTGGCAAGGTTAAACATATTAGTCTGGGAGGATGATGTAATTTAAAGGCTCTAGTGCTGTGGTAGGTCTTTTTTTCCCTGTTTTTTTTTTCTTTAATGTTTCCATGATTTCTTTGGAGGTTTTAATATTCAAGATGTAAGAATATTCATATTCAATATGGTAAGAAATGCAGGAACCAATCTTGAGATATTGCCTCTGGGTTTCTCTGAGCCTGTTTACAACATAGA
The DNA here is from genome assembly GCA_013399975.1 of Indicator maculatus. Classification (NCBI taxonomy): domain Eukaryota; kingdom Metazoa; phylum Chordata; class Aves; order Piciformes; family Indicatoridae; genus Indicator; species Indicator maculatus. The sequence goes on from VXBD01005361.1 coordinate 189,994, forward strand.
TGATGAAGAAAAGGTCACAGAGACCTCTGGACATCACCTAGCCCAACCCCCATGCTAAAGCAGGGGCACCTAGAGCAGGCTGCAGTGTGCAGGCAAGTCTTGAAGGTCTACAGAGAAGGAGACTGCACAACCTCTCTGCACAGCCTGCTCCATGGCTCCGGAACCCTCACAGCAAAGAATTTTCTCCTTAAGTCCAAGTGAAATCTCCTGGGTTCTATTTTGTGTCCATTGTCCCTTGTCCTGTCCATGGGTACCACTGAGAAGAGCCCAGTTTCATCCTCTTGACCTCCACCCTTTAGCTCTTGCTAAGCAGTGATCAGATCTCCTCCAGGACTGTTCTTCTCCAGGCACAACAGCCTCAGGGCTCTCAGCCTTTCCTTCTCACAGAGATACCTCAGGCCCCTCAGCATCTTCATGGCCCTCTGTTGAACTCTCTCCAGTAGTTTTCTCTCTCTCTTGAAGTGGGGAGCCCAGAACTGGACACAATATTCCAGATGTAGTCTAACTAGGGCAGAGTAGAGGGGAAGAAGAACTTCCCTCAACCTGCTGGCCACACTCTTCTTAATGCATTCCAGAACACATAACTTGTTTTAATTTTACATTCTTAACAATTGAGTCTCTTAATTTGAAGACATTAATTATAAGATTGGAAACAGTAAAATGGATCACAGCTGGCAATACCAACCTGTGCCACGGGATGGAAGATCCTGGGAAACCCCAGCATGTCTGAACAGCTCTGGAAACAGAGGATGGATGCTCTTCCCATCACCTTTTCTCACCCCCTGTGCCCTTCTTAGTGACATCAGGAGGTTACCCAGGGGAGAGTGCCCTGGTGGGCCCCACACTGAGACTCAGATGAAGAACTGAGAAATTAAGAAATTCAACTCACTGGAGGCTTGTGAGAATCACAGAATCATTAAGATTGGAAAAGACCTCTACGATCAGCAACACCGACTGTCAACCCAACAGCACTCTGCCCACTAAAGCATGTCCAGGAGTGCCACATCCACACGTCTCTTGAACACCTCCAGGGATGGGGACTCATCTACCACCTGGGCAGCCTTTTCCAATGCCTGACCCCTCTATCAGCAGAGGAACTTTTCCTAATATTCAGCTTAAAGCTCTATTGTCTGTTGCTAGTTACTTGGGAAAAGAGGCTCTCTAGGACACAAGGGCACATGCAGAACTGAATCATAGACTCATAGAATCAGTCAGGGTTGGAAGGGACCACAAGGATCAGCCAGTTCCAACCCCCCTGCCATGGGCAGGGACACCTCACACTAGATCAGGCTGGCCAGAGCCTCATCCAGCCTGGCCTTAAACACCTCCAGGGATGGAGCCTCAACCACCTCCCTGGACAACCCATTCCAGGCTCTCACCACTCTCATGGGGAAGAACTTCCTCACGTTCAGTTTGAATCTCCCCACTTCCAGCTTTATTCCATTCCCCCCAGTCCTATCAGTACCTGATAGCCTAAAAAGTCCCTCTCCAGCTTTCTTGGAGCCCCCTTCAGATACTGAAAAGCCACAAGAAGGTCACCTCAGAGCCTTCTCTTCTCCAGACTGAACANCTGCAGGACCCTGCACTTGGTCTTCTTGAACCTCATGAGGTTGGCTTGTGCTCACCTCTCCAGCCTGTTCAGGTCCCTCTGGATGGATCCCTTCCCTCCAGCCTGTCTGCTGCACCACACAGCTTGGTGTCATCAGCAAACTTGCTGAGGGTGCACTCAATGCCTCTGTCCGTGGCACCAACAAAGATCTTGAACAAGACTGGTCCCAGGACTGAGCCCTGAGAGACTCCAATTGTCCCTGGCCTCCACTGGGACATGGCGCCATTGACAGCCACTCTTTGGGTGTGGTCATCAAGCCAGTTCCTTATCCATCTCGTGGTCCACCCATCAAACCCATGTGTCACCAGTTTGGAGACCAGGATGTGGTGTGGGACAGTGTCGAAGGCTTGCTGCCCTATGCAGAATTGCTGCCCACCAGGACTCCAAGGCCTTTCTCTGTGGAGCAGTAAGTGAGAGAGGGAGAAGGGAGTCATCTTCAAATTTCCTGCTCTGTTCTCCAAGTGCAGCCTGTCAAGAAGGGAGCTGTTATGCCACCCCCATATTTCTGTGATTGCTAGACTGAAAACAAAAAAACAGAAAAACAACCAACAAACAAACAAGAACCCAACCCATAACCCAAACCAACACAAATTAAAAATAAATCAGATTTGATTTTATTTTAAATGGAAAATTCTAAATGCATTTTGAAACAATGTAAATTACATAATATTTTCTTTTCCATCCCTTCTTTCCCTGGCAAGCTTCTTCAGATTTGCTGCAGGGACAACAGATAGAACTGAGTACATTAAGTGCAGGAAAATGTTTGTGAGGAACTGCGGAGGATGCTACATTGAGCATGTGTGGAGAACCTCTACCATTGTGAGTGTAGAGAATATCCTGGAGGGTCTGCAAAGCCCCTGTGAAGTTCTAGAACTAACCAGAACAATTCTGTGTGTGGTCAGAGATGATACCAAACTGAGAGGTTTGGCTGAGACTTGGACAGACTGAGAGCTGGGCAGAGAGGAACCTAATGAGGGTCAACAAGGAGAAGTGCAGAGTCCTGCACCTGGGAAGGAAGAATAAACTGCAGTAGGACAGGTTGGGAGGGGATCTGCTGGAGAGCAGCCCCAAGGAGAAGGACCTGGGAGTGCTGGGGGACAACAAGTTCTGCATGGGACAGCAATGTGCCCTGGTGGCCAAGAAGGCCAATGGGAGCCTGGGGTGCATTCAGAGGTGTGTGTCCAGCAGATCCAGGGAGGTTCTCCTCCCTCTCTCCTCTGCCCTGCTGAGACCTCACCTGGAATATTGCATCCAGTTCTGGGTTCCCCAGTTCAAGAGGGACAGGATCTGCTGGAGTGAGTCCAAGGGAGGGCTGCAAGGATGCTGAAGGGACTGGAGCACTGCCTGGGGAGGAGAGGCTGAGGTTGTTTAATCTGGAGAAGAGGAGACTGAGAGGGAATCTGATGAATGTCTATAAATATCTGAGGGCTGGGGGTCAAGAAGAAGGGGACAGCCTCTGCTCATTTGGCACCCGGGGGTAGGACAAAGGACAATGGATGGGATCTACAGCAGAGGAGGTTCCACCTCAACATGAGGCGGAACTTCTTCACTGGGAGGGTCCCAGAGCCCTGAAGTAGGCTGCCCAGAGAGATTGTGGAGTCTCCTCTGGAGACTTTCAAGACCCATCTGGATGTGTTCCTGTGTGACTTGTGTTGGATTCTGTGGTCCTGCTCTGGCAGGGGGGTTGGACTGGATGATCTCCAGAGGTTCTTTCCAACCCCTAACATCCTGTGATCTGTGATAGTACCATTAAGGCTGGAAATGACCTCTAAGATTATCAAGTCCAACACCACCATGGCCACTAAACCATGGCCTGAAGTGCCATGTCCAGTAAAAGGAGCCCAACAGATCAGTGCAGAACTGCATGGCACATTTCAGCAAGTGCTGCTGAGGTGCACAGTTGAATTTAATTGCTTGCCAAAGAGAAACTTGTAAAAAAACTCAAATCCCAGACTTTCACAGAAGATAAATCATGCTAACAAGCAGCTCCTCTGACATCTGTCATCCCTTTGGTCTGTCCAAAACGGAAATCTCCAGGAATGTGGGCACATGAAGGGGAAGGGAATTACTCCACTTATAAATTCATGGAATGATTTAGGTTGGAAGGGACCTTAAAGATCATCCAATTCCAACCCCCTGCCATGGGGAGGGATGCCTTCCACTAGCCCAATGCTCAAAACTTCTTCCAACCCAGCCCCTCCAAGGAGGGAACATCCACAACCTCTCTGGGCAGCCTGTTCCAGCGTGTCACCACCCTCACTGTCAAGAATTTCTTCCTAATCTGCAGACTCAATCTCCCCTCTTCCAGCTCAAAGCCATTGCCCCTCACCCTATCACTGCAAGCCCTTGGTGCTGCACTTGTCATAATCCAGTGATGTAGGCAGAAAAACACTTGTTGTGGTCCTCTTTTCTCCTAATCAGTGCCTGCTATCATTCTTATGTAAGCTTTGAATGAAGGTCCATCATCCAAGCACCCAAAGCAGCTGGTCACCACCACTACAGATTGATAGAGCCAGGAACTCCTGGCCTAAAATATCTCTTTCTAGTATGTCACTGCTCCACAGGCACCTGGGAGGCTGCTTTGGCAGGGGGCTTGGACTGGATGATCTCTCGAGGTTCCTTCCAGCCCCTATACATTCTGTGATTCTGTGATTTACTCTCCTGCCACCCTCTAGATATGCAGACCTGTGCTCATCTTTTCTCCATGGAAGGAAGTTTGTCAGGAAGGAAGCCTTCATGTCCCATGAATGGGTTTTCAAAGTCCTTTATCCATCTCGATATGAGTGATGGTGAAGGTAAGACTGGGAGCTGCGAAGAGGAACTAATAACTCAGTTTTGTGTTTCTAAAACTGCTTGAAACTCAGCCCAGCTCAACAGCAGTTGGAAATCATTGCAATGCAATTGCTGGTAGGAAGGTAGGAGAAATGAATTGATAGCCTAAGTGGGAAGCTGCTTTTTGGTGCAAACAGACACACTACTGCCTCTTTGGTGCCTGTTTTATCAGAAACTTGTCTAAATAATAGCTGAGAATGTTCCCTGCAAGTGTCTGCTCAGGAAGATGAAACTTTTTGTTGCTGAGCTGTAAAGATACTGGTGCTGCTGCATAGCCTTTTTTTATGTACTGCTCCCCAGCTGGGGTGGGAATATGAGCTGGCTGAAGCTGTGATTTGCCAACACTCATGTGAGCTGAATGTGCTCTGGAGCTTGGTAGAGATGGGAAAGGAGGCTCAAGATTTGGGGTTGGAAGCAGTTCTTGAAAGTTTTTGTATAATGGCAGAGGATAGATCACAGTGACACTTTGGTTGAAGTGCAGGACAGCCCAGTCTAGCACTAGATTCAAGGGCTGCAATGTGAATTCAGAACCCCCTGTCTCATTCAGAGGGGATATTCTCCCAAACTATTCCATGACCTTTGGAGCTTAAAGTGGGCAGTGTGCAAACACAATGTGAAAAACAGGGACAGGAAAGGCTTGAGAAGCCACTTGACTGCTTCTGCCATTAAGCTGTGGAGGAATAGCCCTGCTCATACATCAGTTTCTTCATGTCTGAGTGGGGACACAGGAAGGATGAGTCTCATGAGAAGCCTTTTGGGAAGCTGCAGAGAAAAACGTGACAAATGTGCCCTTTATACACAGCAGCTGTTGAGATGGTTAAGACTAGCTCAAAGGAAGAAGTCTTTTACACTGAGGCTGGTGAGACCCTGGCCCAGGTTTTCCAAAGAGGTAGTAGATGCCCCATGCCTAGAAACATTCCAGATCAGGCTGCCTGGGACTCTGAGCAACCTGTTGCAGTTGCAGATGTCCCTGCTGAGTGCAGGGGGGTTGGACTGGATCAGCTTTAAAAGACCCTTCCAGCCCAACCCATTGTATGATCTGTATATGGTCTGAAGTTCACATTTATTGCAACTTTGGGGCTTTGGAAACACCTATGAGTCACTAACAGCAGAATTCTCCTCTAAATTGCTGTCCTTCTGTTTTCATGGCTTTACTGACAGGAGTGCTCAACACTGCAGAGCCAAGCCCTAACCCAGCAGAAACGAAGAGCTGCTGGTGATTGCCATTGTCAGTGTGTGACCAGGGAAACAAATCCTGCCTTGCCAAGAACTCCACTCAGCTTTTGTCCTGCAATTGAAAACAAATATTCAGGCTCTTGGAGAGATTTTTTTTATTATTATTATTTATGTGCTGGCTATAAAATATCGAACACTGTCATCACTAGGTAAGAATTCAACTGGCTTTATTAGCAACAGCTAATATTGTTTATCATGTTCCCCTGGTTTTCTTTGCTAATGAGCACTGAAATTACATCAATCCAAATTTCACTGCCTGTGGGAGGAGAAAACCCTTCCTGGCTTCTGTCTGCTGTGAAACCCTGAAAAACAATCATCATCTGGTTTTAGAGTAAACATAAGGAGAACTGTTTTTAAGGGAAGGCAGACAGGCAGGCAGGAAGGCAGGCAGGAATTCAGAAGGAAGGAAGAAAGGAAGGATTTAGGAACGAAGAAAGGAAGGGAGAGAGGGAGGAAGAAATTCAGAAGAAAAAGAGGAATACAAAAGGAAATGAAGGAATTCAGAATTCACAACTAGGAAGGAAGGAAAGGTGGGTTCTGAGTGTCCCTGGCAGTTCATTAGAGGCAAGACATTGCTTATGCTTCTCTGTTCTCTTGGCCATTGGGAAAGTTTCTTTAAGGGCACTTCTCTGTCACCTCTGTAAAGCTGTGTTGTCAGGCCCCATTGTTGTTCAAACCCCAAATCCTTTGATCTTCCATGGTGATTCTATTTCAGATGCCTTGGCTGAAGATGTAATTTCTTCCAATTTCCCTGAAATCAGTGCACCTTGATAGTTTTCTTTCACAGGAGACCCACCTGACAGGACCACAGAATGATGCTGGTGGGAAAAGCCTTTTGAGATCATCCACTCCAACCATTCTCTATCTCTACCAAGGCTGGGGCTAAACCATTGCCCTCAGCACCACATCTCTGCCTCTTGGAAACACCTCCAGGGATGGGGATTTAGCTACCTTCCTGGGCAACCTGTTTCAGGCTTGGATAATTCCTACACTGAAAAAAATTCTTCTGCTATCCAACCTAAACCTTCCCCCAGTGCAATTTGAAGCCACTTCCTCTCATCCTAACAGTTGTTGTCAAGAAGAAGAAACAAACACCTCTCAGGAAACAAACACACTTCAGCCTCCTTTCAGAGAGCTGTAGAGAGCAATGAGGTCTTCTCTCAGCCTCCTCTTCTCCAGACAAAACACCCCCAGGTCCCTCAGCTGCTCCTCCCCAGCCCTGTTCTCCAGATCCTTCCCCAGCTTTGTTGCCCATCTCTGGACCTGCTTCAGCACCTCAATGACCTTCTTGGAGCGAGGGCCCAGAAACTGAACCCAGGGCTCCAGGTGTGGACTTCTGTGAGTATAGGAGGACAATCCCTGCCCTGCTCCTGCTGGCCACACCATTGCTGATCCAGGCCAGGATGGTGGTGGCCTTCCTGTCCGCCTGGGCATACACATTGGTTCAGGTTCAGCTGGCTGTCACCCAGCAGCCCCAGGTCTTTCTCTGCTGGACAGCTTTCCAGAATTCCTTGCAGAATTTCAGGTGCAGTCATACAGTATGCTTGCAATTGCACAAGGAGGGTTTGTTCAGTGAGGCTGGATTTACCTCCTTACCTTTATCAGCTGGGTAAAAACTGAGGGTGGTGAGCAGCATTTCTAAGAAGGATACATTTCTGCAGGCATAGATAATTTTCTAGTGTTGGCATACAATAAGATGTAAAATGTGTTCATTTGTTCCCTATCAGAGGGCTGCATCCCACCTGAGATGCACTGTAGTGAAATCCTTTGCTGGGGAAGTAATTATGAATTCTAGGAGGAGCTATTCACCTAGCCTTGGGCTTTGCTCTTTGTGATAGTCTCTAACCAACAGTGAGAATATTTCCTCCAGTGGTGTGGAATGAGAGCTGAAAGAGCTTCTCCTAAACCCACCACCTGCTCTTTAATTTGCCTTTACGTAGATGAAATACTTCTGTAAGGGGATGTCACCCTTCTTTTGGGTGCTGCATGCTGGAAAATGCAAAACAGTGGCAGTTAAGGTCTGCCTTAAACCAATCAAAGCAATGAGATTTACCTCTGTTGTTAACTCACTTAATGCAGCACATAATGGGGAGTTTGGCAACTGCTCTCAAGCCATTGCACTGCCAGCAGAGCCAGGGGAATGGGGTTAGAAATACACTGCAGTGATGGAGCATTCCATTAATTTGTCTGCTTAAGCTATTCCCAAATGGATTTTTTTTTCCACCTACTTATACGCAACCCTGGTTTCCATCACAACATGCAGACAAGGACAGCTCTTGGATTTTTCATGCCTGTTGTAAACCCAGAGTCAACCCTGGCTGATTAACTCCAACTGATCAAAAAATCAGTGCAAGATTTCAACACAAACATGAAACAAACCCAAATCTCTCATCATCTCCTCTCCTATTTCCCACCCTGAGCCCTTCCTTAATGCTTTCATTGACAGTTTCTTAAGATTTTGCAAACACTTCTGGGCTATTAGATTAACTTTATATGATTCTTCCCCATTACATGCTCTGTAGAGGTTTTGGGGTTTTCTACCATGTTTTATATCCTATTTCATGCCCTATTTTGCTCCATCTTCCTTGATGCCTTGCTCCTTCAGTTGCCTTTTCTCTTACCTTTCTCCACTCATTTTTGTCATTCCTTTTTCATCTCAAATGCCATTCTTCATTTTGTGAGAGAAGCTTTCCTTACTCTGCACAGTTCTTGTCTCAGTCATTAGAGGCAGACTTGCAATCAGCTCGTTTTCCCCATCTAAGAATCAAGCAGCCGGTGACTTACTTTAGTGCTGTCTCCTATGGGTGAGATGCAGACATCTCAATGGAGATATACTTCACCTTTAGTGGGTGCACTGTGAAGACTCTTTCCTGCACTGCCTGCTGAGTGAACTTATGGATGGTTGGTTTGTAGAAGGCTGACTCATGGCAGCACAGAATCACAGAATCATAAGGGCTGGAAGGGACCTCCAAAGATCATCCAGTTCAACCCCCCCTGCCAGAGCAGGACCACTTGTACCAGGTCACACAGGAGCACATCCAGGTGGGTTTTGAATATCTCCAGAGTGGGAGACTCCACACCCCCCCCTGGGCAGCCTGTTCCAGGGTTCTGTCACCCTCACAGGGGAAAAAATTCTTCCTCATATTTCCATGGAACTTCCTATGCCTAGAATCACTCTAGTTGGAGAAAACTTTCAAGATCAAATCCAACCATTCTCTATCAAGGCTGCTGACAGGCCATGTCCCACAGCATCACATCTCTGCCTGTTTGAAACACCTCCAGGCATGAGCATTCAACCACCTCCCTGGGCAGCCCAATCCACTGGTTGAGACCCCTTTGAATGCAGAATTTTCTTCTAATGTCCAACCTAAACCTTCCCGGGTACAACTTGAGGCCATTGCCTCTCATCCTATCACTTGTTACTAGGCAGAAGAAACCCAACCGCACCTGGCTCTAACTTCCTTTCAGGGAGCTTTTGTCAATACTAAACAACCCCAGTTCCTTGAGCTGCTCCTCAGCAGACCTGTTTGCCTTTGTCCTGAAGATGAATAACACTTTCCTAATTTGCCAAGGGTAACACTGGAATTCAAACCCATTTTCCTGAAGGTCTTTCTGAAGTACCTTTCCAGCATGAGGTTACCATGTCCCCTACTCTCCAGCAATTGGAGATATTTGCAGTAGGTTGCTGAACTTTGCTCTCAGCACCTTTGGCAGTGTTGACTACAACTCCTTTGATTTCACTGGCAGCTTAGGCAGCAGCTAATGCAAACCATTCTCTGTGCGGTGCTGTAGCTAATACCTCGTAGATACCAGGGCCTTGATCCTGATCCATAAACACCAATATCCTTAGGATGTGTTAGATCTCTGCATAGGAGTGATGGATATGATACAGGAACTGTGGGAGATCTACCTACGTCATGGTTGGACTTGAGGATCTTAGGGCTGTTTTCCAACCAACAGGATTCTCTTACTCTGTAAAACTGGAAAACTAGGCGGGATGCAGGATTCTAAAATAAAATAAATAAAAAACAAGGCTTCAAAACTATATAGAGAAATAGTGAAAAGCACACAAAAAAAGAGGAGTGCCACTATCTCTTGCCCAGCTAGTGCCAGAGTCATCCTTTGCTAGAGGGTGGGAGAGCATTTGGAGAAATTGTCATCACATGCTTTCTTTTTTAGTCATATTCTTCCTCAAGGATCCACTGCTGGACTAAGCCAGGAGAGAGGGACAGACAACTTTTGCTCTTCTCCATTCCTGCTGTTGTGTGTTTGTGTAGTTGACTGACTTGTTTAACGGAAGAGAGAAAGGTTTCTTACCCAATGAGTTTGGTTTTCAAGTAGCAACAAACCATCCACAGCCAATATTTCTTTACATTGAGAAGAAATATGCTGTTAATGGGACACAGAAACATTTGGGGGTTTATTTCTTCCCAATCCTGTAGACTGCAAAGCCATAATAAAAGTGTGGGGGTGATTCCTAGAGCTTGTCATTAGGATGGGCATGGAAATATCTTTTTAAAAGGTGACAAACAAGATGAAGGTTATCAAGGTTACCTCTGCTCAAATCTTCAAACCCATTTGCTGTCAGGCAAATTCTTTGGGTGGCAAAGACAGGAAACCAGAAGTGCTGTTGAGAACAGCACCTGTGATAGAGAAACCTTGATCTGACAATGAAATCTTCAGGTGGAAAATAGAGCATTCACTGTTGTGAAATCATGTGAAGCATTTTAGCCCTGACGATTCCTCATGGAGTTTGATCCTGCTTGGAAAAAACGTTCCCACTGGGGAAACTCCTGGTGATACTTTACCGACTTCCTTCCAGCTATTCCATGTTGACAGAAGCTTAAAATGGTTTCTGTCTGAATGGCACTGCTTAGATCAATGCAAGGGACATCCAAGGAAAACTTTTTTTTGTTTTCCTTGGCAGGAGATTCACCAAAGGAAAGCAAGTCTGATTGTTCCTAGAATTATCATTGCCATTCTAGGAACACTGACTCTGTTAGACACTAAAATAATTGTCAGATACATTCACAAATTGTTTGTTTTGAGGAATATTTACAAAGAAGTGTGGAATAAAATAATCAAATGTAGTGTAGTTCTTCCCAGCAAGAGAGATTTGCCATTGGAATGGGCTGCCCGGGGAGGTGGTGGGGTTGGCATCACTGGGGGTGTTTATAGAAGAGCCTGGATGAGACACTTAGTGCCATGGTCTGGTTGATTAGATAGGGTTGGGTGATCAGTTGGACTTGATGATCTTGGAGGTCTCTTCCAACCTGCTTGATGTGGTGATACTTTTTCAATGGTGATGATGACCTCTGGTTCAAACAGGATGGTCACTGCAAGAAGTGGGGAGATTGAGATTGGATGTTAGGAAGAAGTAATTCCCCATGAGGGTGGTGAGATGCTGGAACAGGTTGCCCAGGGAGGTGGTAGAAGACTCATGCCTGGAGATTTTTGCAGCCAGACTGAATGTGGTTGTGAACAACCTGCTGTAGTATGAGGTGTCCCTGCCCATGGCAGGGGGGTTAGAACTGGCTGATCCTTGAGGTCCCTTCCAACCCTGACAATTCTATGATTCTGTGATCCTGCCAACAACCCTCCTGAAGAATATCTCTGTGTTTCAGAGAACATCATCCCTTTCTCACCAAATAAATATTAGCATCATTCAAGTATCCTAATGAGCAAAGTAATGCTGAAAAGAATCTTTTAGACAGCTGGTGGCACAGCTGGATCATGCTGACATTTTTTTTTTGTTATGTTTTGTCAAAGAACCTTAATTTTTTTCCCCCATCTTAACTTCCACAAATACAAATGACAGATCTCTTTCCATATTCTCTGCAATGACATTCCCAGTAAATTTAATTTATAATATTGTACCAAGTATCCACTGCTGCACTGTCATTGAGATTATTGAAATGATAGTTCTGCTAGATAATCTATCAATCCAAACTGCAGGACTTGGACCAATCTCGTCTATATTAAAATTACCTTCCCTGTAAGAAAGACATAATTCTTCTCCTTTCTTTCACAACTTTGCCTTCTGTTTTGAGTTTTATGAATAATTGCGTTCTACTGATCAAAACCAAATTCTAATATACTGCACCCACAGCCATTGATCACTATAAGCACTAATGTATAAATAAAAATATGTTTATGTTTCAAACTAAACCTGACATCTCTATAATAAGACCTCATGCACACAAGCCCGTACATTACTACACCAGACCCAGAGAGGCTGATTGCTCAGTTTCTGCAAGAGTTTTTCCAGCTGAAATATGGATTCTATCCTAATAACATATACAGATAATAGTATTTTTTGGGGGGTGGTGGTGGAATAATCTCTATGTATACATTTGGTTGTTAAATTACATGAACTTTAGGATTCTCCATTAATTAAGAGAGCATAGTAGGTATACATTTAAATCAAAGTACATTTACAGCTTTGGCTTGGTGCACCACCATAAACCTGTTTTCTTATTCTGCTTTAGATGAGAAGCTGTCTGCTGTTCCCAGTCTCCACTGGATAATTGCCTGTGCCACATCAGCATCGTCCAATTTGTGTACCTTTGCTCATCTGTTACTGATAGAGGCCATAAATAAAGGCATGGCAGTCAGAATTGTGATACACTAGAAGTGTTTTCAGGACTACTGGTACTTGACAAACTTAAGTAAATATGATGGGAAAAAAGTTAAGGGAGAAAAGGAATCCAAAGGGAGAGAAGGAGCAAAAAGGGAGAGAAGCAGCAAAAAGGGAGAAAAGGAGAAAAAAGGGAGAAAAAGAGAAAAAACAGAAAGCAGCAGCAAAAAAGGGAGAAAAAGAGCAAAAAGGGAGAGAAGGAGAAAAAGGGAGAGAAGGAGTAAAAAGGGAAAGAAGGAGCAAAAAGGGAGTAAAGGAGCAAAAAACAGGAGAGAAGGAGCAAAATGGGAAAGAAGGAGCAAAAAGGGAGAAAAGGAGTAAAAAGGGGAGTGAAGAAGCAAAAAACAGGAGAAAAGGAGCAAAATGGGAAAGAAGGAGCAAAAAGGGAGAAAAGGAGTAAAAAGGGAGAGAAGGAGCGAAACGGGAGAGAAGGAGCAGAAAGGGAGTGAAGGAGCAGAAAGGGAGAGAAGGAGCAAAAAGGGAGAAAGGGAGCAAAAAAGGAGAGAAGGAGCAAAAAGGGAGAGAAGGAGCAAAAGGAAAGAGAAGGAGCAAAAAGGAAGAAGAAACAGGGAAAGGAAGGAAAGGGAAATTAAGTCTGATTTTTAAGTCACCTGAGCACGACTTTTCCTTCCTCACACACCATCTAAATCTATCTTAGTTTCAATAGCTGTAAACAAAGAGTTTGGGAGTAAAAGGAAGCAGGTATCTACCCTGAAACTGTCCAGATTTTGTTTTTAAAGGATTTCTCCTTGCTGACCTTAAGAATGCCCATTAAGCTGCTAGTTCTACAAACACAACAAAACTAAAACCAAGACCACAAATCAATTAATAAAAAAAAAACCAAAACAAAAAGAAAATCACACACACACAAAAAAATCCACAAAATAAGAAGTCAAACCAAACAATCAACAAACCAAACCAACAACAACAAAAACAACACAGACACACAAAGCCCCACAATGAACCAACAACAACATAAAAACCAACCAAAACCAACCAACCAACAGCAAATCCAAATCAAATGTTGCTACAGAAAGGTCTAAACTGAAAACAGTTTGGAGCTTTGGTAAACCTTGAAACTTTCTCAGTTCTGGAAAGAATCAATTTTAATCCATTCAGTATCTAGGGATAAGGTCTTCACCCCCCTGCTAGTGTGCTTCTGTGATCAGATGTCTTCACGAGGTTCTCCAAGTGACCATGAGTCAGCAATGTGCTCTTGTGGCCAAGAAGGCCAATGCCATTCTGGGGTGATTAGAAGGGCTGTGATTAGTAGGTGGAGAGAGGTTCTCCTCCCTCTCTACTCTGCCCTGCTGAGGCCACATCTGGAATATTGTGTCCAATTCTGGGCCCCCCAGTTCAGGAAGGACTTCAGGGAACTGCTGAGAGAGTCCAACACAGAGCCACAAAAATCATTATGGGAGTGGAAGATCTTCCTTCTGAGGAGAGTCTGAGGGTGCTGAGGGCTCTGTAGCTTGGAGAGGAGGAGCCTGAGAGGTGACCTCATTCATGTTGATAAAGATGTGCAGGGTGAGTGCCCAGAGAGGCATGAGAGCCAGGCTCTGCTGGGTGATGCCCAATGACAGCACAAGGGGTAGTGGTGGAAGGTGAGGCATAGGAAGTGAACAGGAGGAAGATTTTTTTCCCTGTGAGGTTGACAGAACAATGGAACAGGCTGCCCAGGGGGGTTGTGGAGTCTCCCTTTCTGGAGATATTCAAGACCTGTCTGGATGTGTTCCTGTGTGACCTGCTCTTGGTGATCCTGCTCTGGCAGGGGGTTCAACTGGATGACCTTTGGAGGTCCCTTCCAGCCTTTAGCATTCTGTGGTTCTGTGAAGTACTATGGGTGTTGCAAGCATAAGCTCCCAGATGCACCCCCAGATGCATCTGATGCACCCACAGAGAGAGCAAAATTGAATAGGAAAGAATGAGTAAACAAAAAGAAAAGGAAAAAAATCTGATGGCTATATAAAAAATACTGACTTCAAATGAAATTAGAAACAGTAGCTTAAAATGCAGGTAGAGCTTTGCCATCTTAGTGAAACCTGCAGCCTGATACACTAAGAAGAAAAAAAAAAAAGTCAACACAAAAAGTTAAGTTAAATACAAGATTACTGCAATGCTTTTCTTTCAAGGAGAATTTGCATGCTTGCATCCATTTCAATCTCTCCCTCCAGTGCCACTATCCCTTTTATATTTGTTTTGCCATTCCCAAGCTGCCCAGTGTGTGTGCTGTAAATATTTCCTTGGGCAGGAAGGTATATCCTGCTAGGATTTCATCTCACATTTCAGAAGCAAATGCATCAGGTTTCTACTCTACAAGGTGCAGTCTGCAAAACAAAGGAAAGAGAGACTTGCAGTGTCCTTTCTTCTGCAGAAAGACCTATTGAGGTGCTGGAGCAGGTCCAGAGGAAAGCAACCAGACTGGGGAGGGGCTGGAGGGAAAGGCTGATGGGGAGAGGCTGAGGGAGCTCGGGGGGGTTCAGCCTGGAGAAGAGGAGACTCAGGGGGGACCTTCTCACTCTCTGCAACTACCTGAAGGGAAGCTGTAGGCAGGTGGGGGTCAGGCTCTGCTCCCAGACAACTTGTGACAGGACAAGAGGGCATGGCCTGAAGCTGTGCCAGGGGAGGGTTAGGTTGGATATTAGGAAGCACTTCTCACAGCAAGGCTGATTAGGCACTGGGATGGACTGCTCAGGGAGGTGGTGGAGTCACCATCCCTGGAGGTCTTTAAGAAAAGCTTGGATGTGGCACCTGGTGGCAGAGTTTAGCTGATGTGGTGGTGTTGGGTCATAGGCTGGACTTGATGATCTCAGAGGTCTTTTCCAGCCTCAATAATTCTGTGATTCTGTGATCCCTGCAGTGTTTGGACTTCTGTGCTTCATTCCCTTTTCCTCTCTCTTTCCCCCTGTCCACCTCCCCTCAGTTTCCACAAAGAGGCAAGGAAAGTGAGAGACTTTTTAAGGTGTCAAGTAGTGATAGGACTGGGGGAAATGGAACAAAACTAGAATTAGGTAGATTCAGATTGGTTCTTGGGAAGAAATTCTTCCCCATGAGGGTGGTGACACACTGGCACAGGTTGCTCAGGGAGATGATGGAAGCCTCATCACTGGAGATTTTTTGCAGCCAGGCTGGATGTGGCTGTGAGCAGCCTGCTGTAGTGTCAGGTGTCCCTGCCCATGGGACAGGGCAGGGGATTGGAACTGGATGATCCTTGAGGTCCCTTCTAACCCTGACAATTCCATGATGCTATGAAATAACAATCTTGCTGTTGGCTTCTCAGTGGTTTGTATCCTAGTGTGACAATGGCACAAGGAGAATATTTTATTTTCTCTGGGTTGTTGTCTGCTTTCTTCTTCTGGGATTTTGCAGGTTCTTGTATTAAGCAGGAGGTGATCATTCGCAGTTCTTCTGCTCTTACATGTTAGACAATGAGAGGTAAGAAAAAAGATCTGTAACATTTACTTCTCACTCAGAAGGATATTTGGTTCCTTCCTGTATCCATGAGCAGATAGACCTTATAGAATCTTTTTGGCTGGAAAAGACCTTAAAGGTCATAATGTCCAATCTTGTGGTTGCTTTGGCAAAGGCTGTCCTTGATTATTGAAATAAAGAAGGCATTATCACCAAGCAATATTTGAAAAGGGGATGATCAAGAGAGAGACTCAGAAAACATAATTTCTTTTATGGGTTTTTTTGTCTTTATTTGTCCATTTCCTTTGTTTTATTCTTCTAATTCTGCTTCCATTTTTCTAAGCTTCACTAATCAAAGCATCTTTTCTTAGGTGTCTCGAGGGAAAATGCAGTTCATGATTAATGTCACTTTAAAATTGTGGTTTTCCAGTGAGGGAAGAAAATGTTTTCTCTGCAGACTGA
Organism: Indicator maculatus; assembly: GCA_013399975.1. Lineage (NCBI taxonomy): Eukaryota > Metazoa > Chordata > Aves > Piciformes > Indicatoridae > Indicator > Indicator maculatus. Next base: position 206,181 of record VXBD01005361.1, read on the forward strand.
GGTCCAGAATAAGATATGTGAAGATGAATTGAAGAGTCACTGAAGAAAGGAAGAAATTTGCAGATGGCCAGGTTGTCTGACTGCTGCCTTTTTACCTGGGTGAGGTGCAAAAACTGTTGTAAAAAAAGGAGACTTATTTCCCTCCATTGGAGCAGCAGAACAAAATTATTGTACAGACACTGGGAGATATCAGAGACATATATAGAAAAGTCTAAGATTTGTCTCCTGTTAAAGAGTATGTAAGGCATCTACTGATAAAAACTACCACAGAATCATAGAAGCACAGAATAGCCTAGGCTGGAAGAGACCTTAGAGATCATCTCACCCAAACGCCCTGCCATGGACACCTCTCAACTAGCCCAGGTTCTCAAGGCCCCATCCAAGACCTTCAACATCTCCAGGGAGGAGGCATCCACAGCCTCTCCGGACAATCCACTCCAGAGCCTTGTCACCCTTGTAGTGAAGAATTTCTTCCTAAGATCCAATCTAAACCTATTCTCCTTCAATTTCAATCCATTTCCCCTTGTCCTGCTGGTGGGCACTCTTGTAAAAAGTCCCTCTGCAGCCTTCCTACAGGATCCCTTCAGGTACTGTAAGGCAGCTATAAGGTCCCCCTGGAGTCTTCTCTTCTCTAGCCTGAACATACCCAGCTCCCTCAGCCTGTCCTCATAGCAGAGGTGCTCCAGCCCTTGAATCATCTTTGTTGCCTCCTCTGGACTTGTTCCAATAGATCTATGTCCCTCCTACGGTGGGGACACCAGAACTGGAGACAGTACTCCAGGTGGGGATGCATAAACAAGAATCCATGACTGAATCTTAGCTGGTTGCTCACTGTTAGAAGAGTGATGTCCCAGAAAGCAAAGCTAGGTGATGATTTCTATTTATTGTCATTATTTTACTGTTTATAATAGTGCTTTCCAAAGTTTCTAGTGGACTGCAGCTGGGCCGTGTCAGTTCCTATTGACATCTGTTGTATCATCAGGAGCAGTCTTCCTAGCAGATCTCTTGCAGTCTTCAAACCATGGTGACATGATGCTATGACAGTGTGAGAGCTGAAATTCCCCCCACACCAACAACAACCAGGCTAGCTCAGTCTGGAAGCAAATGAAAGCTGTATTGACAAGCAAAACTACAATCTATAGTGAAATTCAATGACCATGTACAGATAGACACTATTCACAACATTTACANCTTCGCTTTCTCTGCTTGAACTTTGCAAAGGAAAATTAAAAAGACAGTCTTAAACCATCACAGATGCAAATCAAAAGTATTTGAGTCCTGGCATTAAGAAAAATATATCCCAACATGGAAAAGCAGTCCCACAGTCTTTGCCTGGAGAAAGAATGTGAGGGCTCCTCCTCCCTTCTACCTGGACCAAACTCTGCTGTCACTGTGATGGTGACATATTCCTCTCATAACCAGTGCTCAATGACTGTGAAGCTTGCTGTCTTACCCCTTCCAGTCATGACTGCATCCATGTGAGGTAAATTTCCTTTAAAACACAGGTGATTTGAACAACAGACTTCTTTCCTTTGTCAAACCCCCCAGATGGTGTTACAATCTGCCTCCATCCGGGGCCTTGATGTAGCTAAAGGTCCATTGTTGGTAAGATTCACAAATTCACAGATTGCTTTGGGTTGCAAGAGACCTTCAAAGGTCATCTTGTCCAACCCCTCTGCAGTCAGCAGGGACATCTCCAACTAGATCAGCCTGACCTAGGGTCACATTGAGTATAGCACATCTTAAGGGACAGGGCCACAACCACATCCTTGGGCAACCTGTTCCAGTATTTCACCACCCTTGTTGTGCAACCTAAATCTCCCCAGCTCCAGTTTCAAACCTTTGTCCCATGTCCTATCCCCACAGGCCCTTCTGAACAGTCCCTCCCCAGCCTTCCTGTAGGTTTCCTTCAGAAACTGAAATGCAGCTCTAAGGTCTCCCTCCAGGCTGAACAACCCCAATGATGCTGCCTTGTTCAATTCACTCTCAGCTTCCAAATGTCCCTCCACAAGGTTACTGTCACTTTTGTAATCCCTGTCCTGGTTACCTTAGATTTCTCAAATGACACTAGAAGGCAGTGTGTGGCAAATCACCCAGGGGACCAGCAAAGAGCACTGTCCTGGCTCTTGACCATGCACCACAAGAGATGTTCCGTGTTTGCAAATGAATTTGAGCACAGTTGGTGCTTGCATCAGATTATTGCTCGAGAAAGCACAACCAATTTACACAGAATCACAGAATTATTGAGGCTGGAAAAGACTTCTGGGATCATCAAGTCCAGCCTGTGACCCAACACCACCACATCAGCTAAACCATGCCACTAGGTGCCACATCCAAGCTTTTCCTAAAGACCTTCAGGAATGGTGACTCCACCACTTCTCTGGGCAGTCCATCCCAGTGCCTAATCAACATTTCTGTGAGGAACTGCTTCCTAATATCCAACCTAACCCTCCCCTGGCACAGCTTCAGGCCATGCCCTCTTCTCTGTCACAAGTTGTCTGGGAGCAGAGCCTGACCCCCACCTGACTACAACTTCCTTTTAAGTAGTTGTAAAGAGTGATAAGGTCCCCCCTGAATCTCTTCTTCTCCAGGCTGAACATCCCCAGCTCCCTCAGAATTTCCTCATCAGACTTTTCCTCCAGCCCACTCTCCTCTGGACCTACTGCAGCACCTCAAGATCCTTCCTGCAGTAAAGGACCCAGAGCTGTACACAGTGTTCCAGGTGAGGCCTCCCCAGTGCCCAGGACAGGGCAGAATTCCATCCCTAGTGCTGCGTCTTCCTGAATGCATCTTGCCGCAGCCCTGCTCTGTTTCAAAAGCAAGCAGTCATAAAATAAACATGGTAAGAGGAACAGATCTGGCTGATATTTTGTTTCAGCACACATCCATTTCACAGGTTCTAAGTGGTGGATATGTTAAGCACCGGCTCGACATTAAAGCTGGCTCCTACCAAAGGCTGCCGCCTTTCTCCGGGGACCACTTCCTTTCATTTGGGTTTCTGTTCTGCACACATCTTATTTCAGCTCCGAATCTCAGCCTGTGTCACCAGCAAGGCGTCCAACAAAAGGAATGGCTGCAGTAAAACCACCCCAAAATGCAGGCAGATTTATTATTGGCTCCCATTAACTCGCGGGGCTTGGGAACGTTCTATTTATTCAAGGCACCCGGATTGTTAATGTGGTCATTAAAATACATGGAGGCTATAACTGGGAGGATTTGAGGCGAATTTAATGACTTTGTGTCCACCACGGCCACCAGGAAGTACCCTGTATCAAAAATTCATGCCTCATTATTTATTTGGCGTAAGAGGAAATTTCATACTGGTTGAAACCCAACCTGCCTGCTAAAATAACTTCGCAGAGTGGCCCTTTGTGCAACGGTCATACATAAAATATAGTATTTTATATTACACCTTAGATTTCATTTATATATAAATATATATATATATACTTAGTATTTTATAATATTTTAATACAAAGGATGTAGGAAACACAGAAGTGTGTTGGGTAGAGGCGTCGTTAAAGTCGATAGCAGTTATTGTACCATAAAAGTGTCTTTGCTGAGCTGCGGAGACAGACCTCACGCTCCCTCTGCTTTCATGTGTTTAGAGTTTGGAGTAATGAGTTTAGCGCTGACCCTTTGAGGTTTTACTCTGGGGTCTTTAGTGCCCAAAATCACTCTAATTTGCAAAACAAAGCACTGTCGTTAGTTAAAAGGAAACAAACCAAAACCAAAACCAAACCCATAAAAAAACCCCAAACCCCCCGCCCCCCCCAAAAAAACAAAGCCCAAAGAAAAAGATACATGCAAGGTAAAGAGCGTTATCATCAAGGCAAGTTTCTCCAGATTCACCTGAAATCATAGAATCATAGAATTGTTAGGATTGGAAGGAACCTCAAGGATCATTCAGTTCCAACCCCCCTGCCATGGGCAGGGACATCTCACACTACATCAAGTTGCTAACAGCCACATCCAGCCTGTCTGCAAAAACCTCCAGGGATGAGGCTTCCACCACCTCCCTGGGCAACCTGTGCCCTCAAGGGGAAGAATTTCTTCCTGACATCCAATCTGAATCTACCCATTTCTAGTTTTGTTCCATTCCCCCCAGTCCTATCACTCCCTGACACCCTCAAAAGTTCCTCCCCAGCTTTCTTGTGGCCCCCTTCAGATACTGGATGCTGATGAATAACATTCACAGCCACAGCGGCCAGTAGAATCAATTTTACCTGCTGTGTAAAGAACTTGGGGGGTTTCAGAAACTTTTCCAACTGCCACCAACCCTTCAGAATGACAGTTTACTCCTGAGCTGCTTAATAAGAGAATGCAAGTATTTTTTTTATTCTTTTTTTTTTTAATTGAGTTTGGAGAAACCCTTTTCACAGAGAATTAACATACCGCCCAACAGACAAAATCGATTAAGACTCGCCATCTGGCACAAGGCTCCAAAAGTTGCTGCCATATGTTTTGACCAAGACTGCAAAATAAACTGTTTTATACTGTCAGCACCTCCAGTCCTGTTTTATAAATTACATTTGGTTTTATTATATGTATGAAAAAAAACCAACCCACAACAAAACAAAAAAAAAAGAAAGAAAAAAAATTAGGGAAGGTTTCATCTCTGACTGGCTGCTTAATTGGAAAAGGGAGGCTGTGTAAAACCTTCAAGCAGGCACAGGGCTCACAAGCTACTTGACAGCTGCAAGCAACAAAAGTGCAAAGGATTGCTATAAATTGTTTATCAGGCAGAACTTTAATTCTTAATCACTGATATTTAAATCCTTCTTCAATATTCAGCTTCAACTGCAGTCAGGTTGGAGTTTATTTTTTGTGGGGTTTTGTGTTGCTTTTTTTTATTCCTCTGATTATAGTTAAAGAAGATAAACCAATGCTAAACTTCTGGGCAGGGGCAGGGGAAAGGGCTGGTGAAATTCCTGGGTAATATTAGGAAGGGAAGGGAAGGGAAGGGAAGGGAAGGGAAGAAAAGAAAAAGGAAAAGGAAAAGAAAAAAGAAAAAGGAAAAGGAAAAGAAAAAGAAAAAGAAAAAGAAAAAGAAAAAGAAAAAGAAAAAGAAAAAGAAAAAGAAAAAGAAAAAGAAAAAAGAAAAGAAAAGGAAAAGAAGAAAAGAAAAGAAAAGAAAAGAAAAGAAAAGAAAAGAAAAGAAAAGAAAAGAACCCCCCCCCATCTTTTTCTTAAAAGGATATAGTTTCATAAAGAATAGATTTTAAAAATCAGTATATATGTATGTTGCTGTTGGAAAAATAACATATCAGGTTCAAATGAAATTTAGGAATGTTAATCTCTTTTGCAGCTGCTATTTTTGTTTTATGGTATTTTTACAGCTGTTTTTAATTTCTTTTAAGAAATACTAAACCTTTCGGAGTATTCCCAAGCGAAACGCCATGGTACAGATAATTGGTTTCATTGCAATTCAGATTATGAACATCATTTTTCAGTTGTTACTTTCAAACTCTCTGCACAGCTAAATCTGTAAGCCATTTTCTGTGTTTCAGCTACTATCAAAACCAGGGAGAAAAATAGCTTAAAGCATCACAGAGCCTGAACGGCCCTGCGAGGACTGTGTGATGTTGGAAAATGTTTACTCACTAATGAAGAATGTTCGTGAGAAACGCAAAAACTATCTTCAAACGTAGTTATGCTTAGACCGATGTCTGCATGGAAACAGAACAATTATTGCTGGCCTAAGACATTTCAAACTGGCATCTCCAGGCGCAGCAAAAAACCTTTGTGTTCTGAAGAGGTCCATTCAAAGGGAAGAGAGATCAAGAAGAATTTTAATTCAGTTTTGAATAAATTTCATAGCAACTGGAACTGAAGGGCTGTTAATACCCTCCCCAGCACTGCCTCTGTCCCATGCTCTGTGCACATCATGTGTTAGTTTGCTATCACAGCTCTTGCAGGAAAAAAAGCAGACTAACTTTCCCCCCACCACCACTCTTGCCCCCCTGTTCTCCTCCCCTGGGCCTCTGGTTAATATGGGGAACAAAGTACTATGCAACACCTGGATGTGTCTTTTTATCCTTATGTTCAACATGTGGTTCCGCATTGTATTTACAATATATCCTCTAAGCCCTGAAGCAAATAACCTTTTATTTTTCTTCATAGGCTTCTATCTATGTCAGCACTGTAATATCAACATGCTTCATGAGGAGTAATGAATTTATTCTCAGAGCACTCCTGTGAGAGCAGAAAATGCTTGAACGAATATTTACAACGGCAGGACAGAAAGTGTCTCTGAGAGCTGCAGTAATGTTCAAAGTAAAGCAGACTCATAGAATGGTTTGGATTGGAAGGGACCTTAAAGATCATCCAGTTCCAAACGCCCCCTGACGTGGGCAGGGGCACCTTCCACTAGAGCAGGCTGCTCAAGGCCTTATCCAGCCTGGCTTAAAGAGGCCACAAAGTATTTGCAGTTTCTATTAAGAGCCCAGACTGCTTGGTCTCTGTCACAAGACAACTCTCACTTTTCTGGGGTGTCCCAGCTCACTCAGTTTGCTCAAAACCTGCCTTACTGTTTGCCCAGTGAGGACCCAACTCCTGCTGCTCTGAATTTGTGCTGTTTGCTTCAGGCCTGAAATTAAATGGGGAACAAAAGTCCAAAATGCAATAAAGGACCTTGTCAAGATGTAATAAAGGACCTTACCAAAACATCCCCACCCAAGGAAGCAGAGGTCGTGCTGTGTGTGGACATAACTTTGTTAGTTCCTGACTCTGGTAGCTTCTCTTTTTCTTGCAGATATTACTTAAAGCTAAGGGGGGGTGGGAGTGGGGGGGAGCAGGGGAAATAATGACAACATTTTAAAGAATACTTGAAAGAGACAGAAAACCCAAAATATTTTGGTCAATTTTTTTGATCAGTGCAAGTTTTTATATGTAGATTACAATTTATATATATATATATATACAAAGAGTGGGGTATACATGTGTCTCCTAAGTCTGACTTTCCTGGGCATCTTCATAGAATCATAGAATTGTTAGGATTGGAAGGGACCTCAAGGATCATTCAGTTCCAACCCCACTGCCATCAGCAGGGACACCTCACACTACAGCAGGTTGCTCACAGCCACATCCAGCCTGGCTGCAAAAACCTCCAGGGATGAAGCTTCCACCACCTCCCTGGGCAACCTGTGCCAGTGTCTCACCATCCTCATGGGGAAAAACTTCTTCCTAACATCCAATCTCAATCTACTCATTTCTAGTTTTGTTCCATTCCCCCCACTCCTATCACTCCCTGACACCCTCAGAAGTCCCTCCCTAGATTTCTTGTGGCCCCCTTCAGATACTGGAAGGCCACAAGAAGGTGTCCTCGGAGCCTTCTCTTCTCCAGACTGAACAGCCCCAACTCTCTCAGTCTGTCTCCATAGCAGATGAGCTTCATCCCTCTGATCATCCCGGTGGCCCTTCTCTAGACACATTCGAGCACCTCCAGGTCTTTCCTGTACTAGGGGCTCCAGAACTGGACACAGTGCTCCAGGTGGGGTCTCTCCAGAGTGGAGTAGAGGGGAAGAATCACCTCCCTCAACCTGCTGGCTGTGCTTCTCTTTTTGCAGCCCAGGATGTGATCAGCTTTCCAGGCTGCAAGTGCACACTGCTGGCTCATGCTGAAGGAGCTGGGGGTGTTTAACCTGGAGAGAAGGAGACTCAGGGGAGACCTTATTGCTATCTACAACTACCTGAANGCATTTAGTGCCATGGTATGGTTGATTAGATAGGGTTGGATGATCAGTTGGACTTGATGATCTTGGAGGTCTCTTCCAACCTGGCTGATTCTGTGATTCTGAGAGACAAATCCTAAGGGAGCCAAGCCCCCAGGACTGCTTTGTTTTATTGGAAGTAGAAACAAGAACCGCTGCAAAGATTGCAGCTGAAGAACC
>VXBD01005386.1:8011-18901 GCA_013399975.1 Indicator maculatus
AGCTTCTCCTCCCCCAGCACCCCCAAGTCCCTCTCCTCAGGGCTGCTCTCCAGCCAGTCCCTGCCCAGCCTGGATTTGTGCTTGGGATTGCCTCCACCCAGCTGCAGGACCTTGCCCTTGGTCTTGTTGAACCTCCTGAGGTTGGCTTGTGCCCAGCTCTGCAGCCTGTGCAGGTCCCTCTGGATGGATCCCTTCCCTCCAGCCTGTCCAGCTCCCTCTGGATGGATCCCTTCCCTCCAGCCTGTCCAGGTCCCTCTGGATGGATCCCTTCCCTCCAGCCTGTGCAGGTCCCTCTGGATGGATCCCTTCCCTCCAGCCTGTCCAGCTCCCTCTGGATGGATCCCTTCCCTCCAGCCTGTCCAGGTCCCTCTGGATGGATCCCTTCCCTCCAGCCTGTCCAGCTCCCTCTGGATGGATCCCTTCCCTCCAGCGTGTCAGCTGCACCACACAGCTTGGTGCCATCAGCAAACCTGCTGAGGGTGCACTCAATGCCTCTGTCCATGGCACCAACAGCTGCCCAGGGCCACATCACTCCACCAAGTGTGGTGCTAAACCATGTTCCTTAGCACCACATCTCTGTGGCCTGGAAACCCCTCCAGGGATGGGGATCCATGGAAGCACACACACTGTGCCCCCATGCTGAGGTTGCCTTCATGGTTGATGGTCTGTGGAGTCACCAGACCAAGTTTGTAAGGAGCTTGTTACACAAAGGCTCCCAGAGCTGGCTCCAGTCTCACCAACCAGCTCCTGGCTCCCACTGAATCCCTGTCTCAGTGGGAATCAGACAGCAAACCCCTCATCCTGTGCAAATCCATCCCTGCTCCCTTCCCCATGCTGATAAGAGACAGAAATGTCCCTCCTGATTACCAGCACCTGCAGACCACAACCCAGCACTGCCCAGGGAGGTGGTTGTGGCCCCATCCCTGGAGATATTCAAGGTGAGGCTGAACAGGGATCTGGGCAACCTGATCTGGTTGAGGATGTCCCTGCTGACTGGATGTTTTTAAAGCCAGGCTGGATGTGGCTCTGGGCAACCTGATCTAATGTTAGGTGTCCCTGCCCATGGCAGGGGGGTTGGAACTGGATGACCTTCAGGAGTCCTTTCCAACCCAGACCATTCTACGATGCTGTGCTTCTAACCCAAAAAGTACTGCTGGAGCTTTTCCTTGCCTTGTGCTTACTGGATCACTGCTGGGAGGTGTTGAGGGTGTCCTGGCTGCTGTGGGAGGTGAGGTTGGTGGCAGTGATTATTCCTATAGAAATGGCAACTTCAATCCACTCTGGAATTAATCTAACAGCCATCAGCAAGCCATTGCTTTCCCTGACTGTGCCACTGTAACAGTGTGAGAGCTGGAATTCCCCCACTGACAATAACCAGGCTGGCTCAGCCTGGCAGCAAATGCAAGCTGTGTTTACAAGCAGATCTCCAATCTAGGATGCAATACAATGAATCTGTACAAATAGACACCAGTCACAACAGTTACAGATAGGTACAGTCAACAGAAAACACAACCAAGCCCCCTTGGCTTCCCCCAAGGGGCTTCCTCCCCAACCAGAAAGACCCAGACCCCCCTGGCAGAAGGCAGAGAGTTAAGAACCAGAGAGGCTGTTAGACTTAGCTTGTCAAGGTCAGTGTCTTATATTCAGCCAGAGGAGAAGAAGAAAAAGCCAGACAGAAGCCCAGCAAGTTGCAAATTCTGACTGCCCCAACTCTGTTTTGAGGAGTGGTCCCTAAACATTTCTATCTATCCAATGGAAGTGTTTAGAACAATCATTATTTTGCTTTCTTACACCCAGTAGTGACTTGTTCACATTCCTTAGCTTTCTCTGCTTGAACTCTCCAAAGAAAATTTAAAAAGACAGTTTCAAACCATCACAGCCACAGGCCTGCATTGAGGAAGGTCAATGTGATGGTCTGGTGAGGAAGGATCCACTAATGATCCCAGTCCAGTGAGGAGGCACCAGGAGATGCCTCTCCCTTCTCATCACTCCCATGCAGAGGGTGACAGCAGTGCTGATGTGGCTCTGATTTCAGTGCAGCAAGGGAAAGCTGCAGGCAGCAGTGCCCCCAGAGGGGTGGTGATAATGGTGCTGGGAGGACAGTGAGCAATGGAGACATTTAAACCTGGGGTCAGCCAGGAAATTACAGCCCTGGGGTGCTTCTGAATGCTACTCTGCTGAGGAAGAGAGAGCTGTCAGCTCATAACACACAGGAGGTTCCTCAGTGAGTTATGGCTTCTCTGCTTCTGCATGGATGTTAGCAGCTTCTGGAGGAGAAGGGGAAAGTAAAGGATTGCCAAGACGGATGGGAGAGGGCTTGGGGATGCAACTCTGGGCAAAAATGCAGAAGTCAGGAGTCCTTTTCCTTGTTCAGTGATGAACTCAGAGTGTTGCCTTGTGCAAGAGACTTGAGCTGATCCCTAATGTGTAAAGCAGGGCTGGAAAAGGATCATGAATCACAGGGTGAATGGTTTCACAGAGTCACAGAATCACAGAATCAACAAGGTTGGAAAAGACCTCAAGGATCATCAAAGTTCAACCTGTCACCCAAGACCTCATGACTACTAAACCATGGCACCAAGTGCCACGTCCAACCCCCAGGGATGGTGACTCCACCACCTCCCCGGGCAGCACATTCCAACCTCTAACAACTCTCTCCATGAAGAACTTTCTCCTCACCTCCAGCCTAAACTTCCCCTGGGGCAGCTTGAGGCTCTGTCCTCTTGTTCTGCTGCTGCTTGCCTCAAGAAAAGACCAACCCCCACCTGGCTACAACCTCCCTGCAGGTAGTTGTAGACAGCAATGAGGTCTGCCCTGAGCCTCCTCTTCTCCAGGCTGAACACCCCCAGCTCCCTCAGCCTCTCCTTGTAGGGTTTGTGTTCGAGACCTCTCACCAGCCTCATTGCCCTTCTCTGGACACATTTCATAGCACCATAGAATGTTTTTGGTGGGAAAAGCCCTTTAGGATCATCCAGTCCAACCATTCTCCAACTCTACCAAGGCTGGTGCTGAACTATGCCCCTCAGCACCACATCTCTGCCTCTTTTCAGCACCTCAAGGGATGGGAATTCAACCACCTCCCTGGGGAGCGTGAGGTGTCCCTGTCTACGGCAGGGGGGTTGGAACTGGATGATCCTTGAGGTCCCTTCCAACCCTGACTGATTCTATGATTCTAATGTCCAGCCTGACCCTCCACTGCTGCAACTTGAGTCCATTTCCTCTCTTTGTTGGAATCATCATGATTGATGATGATGTGATTGATGATGATAAGTGATTGATGATGATGATTATGATGTGATTGATGATGATAAGTGGTTAATGATGATAAGTGATTGATGATAAGTGATTGATGGTGAGCAGAGGCTGGCAGCTTTTGAAGGAAAGGAGGATAGGCGGGATCTGATGGGCAGTGTCAGTGTGAGATGAGTGGGATAGCTACCAATGGGCCACTAGTTCAAGGCAGCATGGTGGAGACACCCCCACTGTGCTGAGTAGAGAACAATAATGTGTCTCTGTACCAGGGGGGCTGGACAAGGTCACAGAATTGGCAGGGTTGAAAGGAACCTCAAGGATCATCCAGTTCCAACCACCCTGCCATGGGCAGGGTCACCTCACACTACAGCAGGTTGCTCACAGCCACATCCAGCCTGGCCTTAAAAACTCCAGGGATGAGGCTTCCACCACATCCCTGGGCAGCCTGTGCCAGTCTCTCACCACTCATAGTGAAGAACTTCTTCCTGATGTCTAATCTCAATCCTCCTGGCTCTAGCTTGGATCCATTCCCCCCAGTCCTATCACTACCTGACACCTTATAAAGTCCCTCTGAGCTTTCTTGTAGTCCCCTGCTGATACTGGAAGGCCAACAATAAAGTCTCCTCAGAGCCTTCTCTTCTCCAAACTGGACAACCCCAACTCTCTCAGCCTGGCCTCATAGGAGAGGATCTCCAGCCTTCTGCTCATCCTCATGACACTTCTCTGGACACCTTCCAGCACGATGACCCTTAAAGGCCCCTTCCAACCCAGTGCCTTCTATGCTTTCATGATTGATTCTATGATTCTATAATTCTATGATTCTTTGATTTACTGATTCAATGATTTGTTGATTTGATGATTCTTTGGTTCTTTGTTTCTTTGACTCTTTGATTCCTTGATTCTTTGATTCTATGATTCTTTGGTTCTGTTTCTTTTGATTCTTTGATTCCTTGATTCCTTTGTTCTTTGATTCTTTGAATCATTGATTCTTTGATTCTTTGTTTCTTTGATTCTTTGATTCCTTGATTCTTTGTTTCTTTGATTCCTTTATTCCTTGATTATTTGATTCTTTCTTTCTTTGATTATTTGATTCCTTGATTCTTTGTTTCTTTGATTCTTTGATTCCTTGATTCTTTGCTTCTTTGATTCTTTTATTCCTTGATTCTTTGATTCTTTGGTTCTTTGATTCCTTGATTCTACAATCAAGGCAGCAGCTGATCTTCATGTGAAGAAAAGACTCTGGCTAACAAAGGACGTTCCTCTGTAGAATGTGGGCAATTATCTTTAATTGTTTATCATTTACTGCTAATGATCTGTCCCTCTCCTGGCAAAGAAGAGTTTAAGGCATTAAAGGGAAAAGCAGAAATAACACCACAAGCAAGGGATCAGAAACCCCAGTGAAGATTAATGGTTAGCTAATAAATGAATAACACCTTAGCATTCCCATATCCTGGGGAACAAGTAGGAGTAATGAGGAAACTTAGCAGAATCAAACTGTAGGTTGTTTTGCCACACAATAATTAAAAAAAAAGAAGAAAGGGGGGAAAAAAGAAGAAAGAAAAAAAAAGAAGAAAGAAAAAAAGAAGAAAGAAAAAATAAAAAAGAAGAAAGTAAAAAAAAAGAAAAAAAGAAGAAAGAAAAAAGAAGAAAGAAAAAAACAAGAAGAAAGAAAAAAGGAAGAAGAAAGAAGAAAAGAAGAAAGTAAAAAAAGAAAAAAGTAAAAAAAGAAGAAAGAAAAAAGAGAAGAAAGAAAAAGAAGAAAAAACAAGAAGAAAGAAAAAAGAAAAAAGAAAGTAAAAAAGAAGAAAAAAAAGAAGAAAGAAAAAGAAGAAAAAACAAGAAAAAAAAAGAAAAAAGAAGAAAGAAAAAATAAGAAAAAAAAAGAAGAAAGAAAAAAAAAGAAGAAACAAAAAAAAAGAAGAAAGAAAAAAAAAAAGAGTCCAACAGTTGGTTCATTTACATGCAGTGAATAAAATGAATCAGTTCTGTTTTCCCCAGTGGAACAAAAAGCAAACAGGAGAAGGACATTCCAGCTCTGCACGTAGCAATTGTTGTCAAACCTCAGCTGGTACCAAGCAGAAAATATTTGCAATGGGAAGAACGATTTGAGAGATGAAATTGGAGTGGGAGGGGAGAGGCTGCAGTGCTGCCATTTCCCTGTTATTAGCCAAAGCTCCTGAGCCAGTTGTGGGGAGCAGTGCTGTGAGGCTGCCAGGGGAGGACAGCACCTGGAGAAAGAAGCATTGCTCCATTCTCTCCTAGAATGCTCCTAAGGTGCCACTGGGAAAGGGGAATCTGAGCTACAAAGTCAACCATCACAGGCAGGAAGAGCAGGGACTTGTTATAGTGATGCCCAGATTGATGTCAACCCTGGAGTGATTTGTTGGGAATGATCCCAGAATGCCAGAATCCCAGTGTGGTGGGGGTGGGAAGGAACCTCTGGAGATCATCCAGTCCAAACCCCCTGCTAAAGCAGGGCACCCACAGCAACTTGCCCAGGAGCACAATGCCCAGGGCGGGTTGGAAGCTCTGCAGAGGAGACTCCTCAGCCTCTCTGGGCAGCCTGCTCCAGGCCTCCAGCACCCTCACACCACAGAATTTTCTCCTCCTGGTCAGATGGAACCTGCTGGGTTCCAGTTTGTGCCTCTTGCCTCTTGTCCTATCACTGCCTGCTACTGAGAAAAGCCCAGCCCCATCCTCTTGATCGCCACCCTTTAGATATTGATAAACATTGATAGGATTCCCTCTCAGTCTGCTCTTGGCTCATCCATCCCCCTCTGTGATGCTGTGGCTGCTGCTGGCCATCTCCCTGTGGCCATGGGTGCCTCAGGAGACCTTCCACCCAAGAGGCACTGCACAGACACAGAGCTTCAGCACAAGACAGATAGTTTGCAACAGCTTTTGTGGCATCAGCACCTTAGGCTCCAGGAGTTTTTGGTTTGTAGTGCAAGTGTTTAGATCTAAGACCCTCCACTGATAGGTTCCTCACCACCTGAAGCCAATATTTGATTCCTAGTTAGACATCATTAGAGGATTGATTTAGATTGAAGTCCCAGCCTGGGCTCCCTGGATTGCACCAGCAGGAGGGTTGTGCCGTTTGGGTTTTCCATCATCCTCACTTCACCTCCTCTCCAGTTGCAATCCCAGCAAAAGAAACATCTTCCTGGCACTAAGTGAGGCAGACCCCTCAGCTAGCTACCACATAATGCACTTGGCCACTTCCTAAATCATCTGCAGCCCCTGCAAGTCCCAGAGCTGTTAGCTCCATGCACTGAGCTGAAAAAAAGCAGCTGAGGAGGTGTGAAAGAGGTGACAGAAGGATGACAGTTCCAGATCTGTGGAACATCTCTCTTGGCCAGACACAGAGAACTGCAATTTAGTTCCCTCCTTGAACAGTGCTGTGCCATGAAAACAATGGTCTGACACCACAGAGATCATAACAGTGCTGCTGACAGACTGCTCTGTACTGGTCCAGGCTGCCCTGTAGACTGCTCTGTACTGGTCCAGGATGCCCTGTACTGGTCCAGGATGCCCTGTACTGGTCCAGTCATCCTCTCTTTCAGTGCCTGCATCAGTTTGTTGCAGGAGGGTGACACAAAGAGAATTTGAGGTGCTCCCAGTTACTCCTGTCCTGCTGCCTGGCTCTGTTGTCCAGTTTGGCAAGGCCTTTCATCTCCAGGATCTGTTTCCTGTGAGGCAGCAGCAGATTGTGCTAACAGCAGAGAGCAGAGCTGACAGCAGACTCAGCTCTGCTTCTGACCACTGAAAAGAGCAGTAGCTGCTCAGCTTGTCTCACAGACTGATGGACTTTCATAGCTTAGAAGGGAAGGGAGAGGCAGGAAGGGTTGGTGCTCATAATGGAGCCTTTAACTCTGCTGCTGGGTGGTGGTGTTCTCCTGAGCCCAAGGGGATGGTTTGTAACCATGGATTGTCTATTGGAACCAAGTGGGTCAGAGCCTCTAAATGCAACAGGGGAATCACAGAATGGTTTGAATTGGAAGAGACCTTAAAGATCATCCAGTTCCAAGCCCCCTGCCATGGGCAGGGACACCTCCCACTAAGCCAGGACTTACCCAGCCTGGCCTTGAACAGCTCCAGGGATGAGGAGTCCACACACCTATGGAGGGACAGACAGGTCCCCCTGCACCCCAACCCTCAAATCCAGGCAGATTGGAGCCTTCAGCTTATCTTCTGTAGAGTTTCTCCTGGCCCCATGAGAGCAGCACAGTTGTCTCCCCTCTGATGCTCCCTTCCCCCTGAGGCTATGGTCATTTCCATTTCCAGACATCCCATTCCCAGTAAAGAACTCTGAGTCCTGCCTGTCCTACAGAACCTTTGGCTTTTCTCATCTCCTTCCCTCCCTTGCAGCAGCCCAATCTTTCCTGTCCAGGTGTGGCCCTCCCCTGTTCTTTCCTTTGCTGCAGCACATGCACCTGCAAACTCCTCTCTGCAGTCCCAAGTGTGGCAAAGACACTGAGAAGTTTTACTCCCAGTGACAGAGATTCTCCTCTGCTTTTGTGCCCATGCCCCAAATTCTTGTGAAGGGGCAGCAGGAAGGGTCCTGCCCTTGGATCACAACAACCCCAAGAACACTCCAGGCTTGGGGCAGAGTGGCTGGCAAGTGCCCATCAGAAAAGGACCTGGAGATGCTGGTTGGCAGGGGCTGAGCATGAGCCAGGGAGTGCCCAGGTGGCCAAGAAGGCCACCAGCAGCCTGGCCTGGATCAGCAATGGTGTGGCCAGAAGGAGTAAGGTGATTGTGTCCCTGTGCTGGGCACTGGTGAGCCTGCACCTTGAATTCGGGGTTCAGTTTTGGGCTCCTTGCTCCAGGAAGGACACTGAGGGGGTGGAGCAGGTCCAGAGAAGGGCAATGAAGATGGGGAAGGGTCTGGAGAACAGGGCTGGGGAGGAGCAGCTGAGGGAGCTGGGGGTGTTGAGCCTTGAGAAGAGGAGGCTGAGGGGAGAGCTCATTGCTCTCTACAGCTCCCTGCAAGGAGGATGCAGTGATCTGGGGGCTGGGTCTCTTCTCCCTAGTCTCAGGTGACAGAGCAAAAGGAAATGCCCTGAAACTGTGCCAGAGGGGGGTTAGGTCAGACAGGAAGAAAAATTTCTCTGCTGGAAGAGTGGTCAGGAATTGGAAGAGGCTGCCCAGGGAGGTGGTGGAGTCCCTATCCCTGGAGGTGTTCAAGAACTGTGTGGCCATGGCACTTGGGACCATGGTTTGGTGGCCATGGTGGGGTTGGGCTGATGGTTGGACTGGGTGATCTCAGAGGGCTCTTCCAACCCAAAGAGTTCTGTGATTCTATAAGGAGCTGTGGGGCAGGGGAAGGTGGAGGAGTGCAGAAGCAGTTGCTCCAGACATGCAAACCCAAAGCCTGATGAAAACCAACAGGATTTCTTTTTCTCTCTTTAACCAATTGTACCATCACATTTTTAATTAAAACCCATTAAAAATGTTTGTTGGGGTTTTTTTTTTCCCTTTTCTTTTTTTGTTATTTTTTTCCCCAATGTCTCTACCCATGGGCTTATCAAAACCAAACAAAGAGCCTGGAATGACTTCTTTTTTTCTTTTTTTTTTTTTTTCCCTGAAAGGCTTTTAGTGGCAGTAAATGAAGATCTGTGTGTATGTGTAAGGATTCCAGGCATAAAGACAACACCCAGTTATAGAAAGCTCTGTCTGGGTGAGGGTTTTTTCCCTCCCCTTCCCAGCATTTAACCATTTTTTTTTTATGTTCTAAAGACATTCTTGCATGCAAAGCTCTTTGCAGCTCATAAAAACCTCTCTTGAAAAATAATTGGGAGCCTTGATCCATTGAGGGAGAGCCCTGGGCTGCTGCTTTGCTGCTCTTCACAGCTCTTTCTGAGAGCTTCCCTGCCCTCTGTGGAGGCTGAATGTTTGTTTTTGTTCCTTCCCCATGCCTCAGGCAGGTGGCTGCAGGAGTTTGGGGTGGAAGGAGTAGTTCAGGAAGGGTGTGGAGTGGAGGGGAAAGGGGAAGAAATGAGGGTGGAGGAAGACCAGCAGCTGGCAGCAGATAACAGGTTGTGGATGTTAAGATGAGGAGACCAGAGGAGGTGCCTTCATCTCTTCAGCAGAACCCAGGGATGTTTATTCCATGCCAGCAGCCTTTGTTGTGTTGCCTGATGCATTTTTCTCTCTCTCCTGGGCACTGGCATTAAAGCCACCAAGCTGTCCCTGTCCTTGCAGCCAGTCCTCAGCCACACCAGGACCATGTTTGGTACCAAGACCCATAGGGTTGGGGCTTTCAGGACAAGGTGACAGCCAAGGACAGATTTGCCTCTTTCCATGGTTGTTCAGGACAAGGAGGTTGTTTAGACAGGTAGCAGAAAAATTTGAAGCTGATCAGGAGGAAGAAGTACTCAGAATGTGGAAGAGTTTCCAGGCTGATTCAAGGCAAATTTGAGGGGAGGTTGGTGAATTTGCTGTTTAGAAGAACTCCACTTGTGAGGCCAGGCTGAGGGAGCTGGGGACTCTTTAGCTTGGAGCAGAGGAGCCTGAGGGCTGCCCTCATTGCTGGGGATAAATCTGTGCAGGGCAGTGTGGGGAGGATGGAGCCAGGCTCTGCTCAGGGGTGTCCAAAGACAGGACAAGGGGCGCTGGAGGCAAGGCGGAGCAGAGGAAGTGCCACAGGAACAGAAGGGAAAATTTTGTCACTGTGAGGGTGCTGGAGGCCTGGAGTAGGCTGCCCAGAGAGATTGTGGAGTCTCCTCCTCTGGAGAGATTCCAACCCCTCCAGGCCATTGTGCTGCTGGGCAAGCTGCTGTGGGTGCCCTGCTTTAGCAGGGGTGCTGGACTGGATGATCTCCAGAGGTCCCTTCCTATGCTGGGCTTCTGTTTGATTCTGTGAAACTGCAGTGAAACGATCCCACTGCATTCCTGTGAACAATTCCTGTTCCTTTGTATGTCCTGAGGCAGTGACTTGGCCACCAGCTCACCTCTGCACAGAGTGAACTTGCTGCATCACTCAAACCTTGGAGAAGTGATGCTCCACTCACATCATTCCATTGATTAACATTGAGTTCATTAAGAGGAAGTAAAGAAAAGGTAGAGGGGAGTGAGTGATCTCATTTGGACCAGCAGAACTTAGAGGTGTCCAAAGCCACATGAAGCAGAGTCATTAAATTGCTCTCTCCTGTGGTCAGAATAATTTCAGCTCAGCTCCTTCATCACTTCTTTTCTTTTCTGTATTGCTTCATGGGTGTCTGCTGCTGAGCTTTGGGGATTAAGAGGTTTGTCCAAGTGCCAGGTGCTGCACTTTGGCCACAACAAACCCAGGCAGTGCTACAGGCTGGGGACAGAGTGGCTGAGAGCATCCAGGCAGAGAGGGACCTGGGGTTGCTGGGGGACAGAAGCTGAACAGGAGTCAGCAGTGTGCCCAGGTGGCCAAGAAGGCCAATGGCATCCTGGCCTGGATCAGGAAGAGTGTGGCCAGCAGGAGCAGGGAAGTCATCCTGCCCTGTGCTCAGCACTGGTTAGGTCACACCTTGAGTGCTGTGTCCAGTTCTGGGCTCCTCAGTTCAAGAAAGATGTTGAGATGCTGGAAGGTGTCCAGAGAAGGGCAACAAGGCTGGGGAGGGGTCTAGAAATTGAATGGTGCCCAGGGAGAGGTGGTGAATGGTG
>VXBD01005386.1:19396-52398 GCA_013399975.1 Indicator maculatus
AGAGGACACAGTCTCAAGCTGTGCAGGGGGAGGTTTAGGCTTGAGCTTAGCAAGAAGTTCTTCCCAGAAAGAGTAATTGGCCATGGAATGTGCTGCCCAGGGAGGTGGTGGAGTCACCATCCCTGGAGGTGTTCAGAAAGAGCTTGGATATGGCACTTGGAGCCAGGGTTTAGTTGTCAGGAGGTGTTAGGTATTAAGTAACAGGTTGGACTGGATGACCTCTGAGGTCTTTTCCAACCTGGCTGGTTGTGTGCTTCTGTCTGCTGGAGCTGTGATACAGCCTGGCACAAATGAACCCCACCAGACACAGAAATGAAAGGATTCTGCCTTTAGATCTTCTCTCTCTGGGCTCAGTGAGTATCTCCACTGAACTGGGGGCTTCCCTGGAGCTGGGCTAGCCCAGCAAAAGCTCTGTTGTTTGCCTCACAAGTCCCACCACCCAGATGGAGTGTCACACCTGAGAGCATCACCAAAGAGAGAGGAGGGAGGTGCTGGGGTGTGAATTATGGAGCATGATTAGATTGCTGCTACTTGTACCACTTGTAGAGCTGCAGCAGCTGGGGGCCTTAATTACAGAGATTAAGAGGAGGGGAAAAAAAAAAAAAGAAAACAAACTCAGAGCTGCTCATCAAATGATACAGAAAATAAGCAAACTGGCATCGTGCCTGGGAAGGCAGCTGAGCTGGGCTGCACCATGAAAACAGGAACAGGGAATGCCACAGTCAGGAGCCCTCCTGGTGAGGAAGACTCTGGTATCAACTTCAGTAGCTGAGAGGAAGCAAAGAGAGGGACCAGTGAAGCCCTGAGGTGAGGAGAGTGATGAAGCTCAAGCTGACTGTAGAGCTCAGTTCCTCCTGCTGCAGCCAGCTTGAGGGCTGGAGAGTGGAGGGAAAGTTGCAAGGAGAGGCTGGGATGGACACAGGGCAGCCAGTTTGGGTGGCAGGAGTCCCTTCCTCAGCTCTTCATCAGGAGCTGGAGCTGCCCACAAAGAGCCTCTTGCACCTGAGCAGTGCTTCCTTCCCACTGCTGCTGCTGCTCAGCCACCCTGGCTGTACACAGCCCTCCCTCACCTTCCAGGACCTTTTTGGGCAGCACCGGGCAGGACCAGACCTCCAGGGCACATCTCACGCTCTGCACAGGAGCTGCTTTCTCCCACGCTGAGAGGAAAGAGAGGACAAAGAAGGAATCAATTTGTCAGAAACCTCTTAATGAGCTGTTGAGGACAGCTCAGCCAAAGCGCTGATGACCTCCTGGGTTAATTAACCGGCGGCAAAACCTGATGGCTTCCCCCCCCTCCTCCCCCCCTTTCTCCCTGCCTATTTTTCTTGCAGCCAGCCAAGCTCTCCTGTAGTCTGGGGTGGGGGAGGGGGAGCTGCTCGTGGTGTGTGAGATCTTCAGGTGCTTTTCTGCCTTCCTCATCCTCTGCCACAGATCTGGCACAGGACAGGAGTGCTGGAAGCCAGCACTCCTCCCGGCTAGCTTCATGCTTCGTTTTTCATTGCAGTCTGATTGCATCTGGCAGGAGCTCTCTGCCTCCCAGCCTCCTGCTGTCCTCTCTCCCACAGCTGACATCCCAGCCCCTGATGCTGCCAGAGAGGTACCTTCAGGGCCAAAGCTGCCCAGGCTCTACCTTGTGGGATGGGGACAGAAAGGAACACACAGACCCTCAGGACAGGAAGGCTGATCCCAGAGACAAGGAGGGACTCTAGGAAACACCTAAAAAGACCTCAGTGGTTGGTGCCATTTCAGCTCTCCAGGGAGAGCAGAGCAAAGGCTCAAATACTAAATCTGCAGACAGATCTTCCCTGCTTTGGACAGGTCTACAACCACAGAATCACAATCACAGGATTAACCAGCCTGGAAAAGACCTTCAAGATCATCAAGGCCAACCTTTCCTCCTACCTCTAAGTAATCAGGTATGGTAGCAGAGACTACAGCCATGGAGTTGAGCAAGGATGGAGGATTTGGGCTCCTAAGAGACCTTTTAAGACCAGGCAGTGGGTTTGGAGCCTCTCTGGAGGGTTCTCCTGTTCCTAGCTAGAATCCTGAGGAGAGCTCTTCATCTCCAAACACACTGAGAGGACTTTTTCCACAGGAGGAGGCTGTGTTATCTGAGGGAATCTAGCACCTGAGGCTGCCACCCCTTTGCCAGGGACAGAGCCTCTGCTATTTTTGAGCTGCAAGTGTGAATGGAACTGGGGAAGAATGTGTGCTGCAGGGAGGAGCAGAGCTGCACCAGCAGCTTGCTGCTGACAATTTATCTGGCAGCTTCCTCCTCCATCTCCTCTCTTACACTTGACTGAAAGCCTTCCAGTGTCCAGGAGTTCATTTCTCCTTCATGCCTGGTTGATGTGCTCCAGTTGATGTCTTCTGTTTGCCCAGACAGATCATGCAGCACCAGCCCTGCACAGGCAGGGAAAGCACAAGTGAAATGATCAGGAAGGAGGTGGATCCATCCTTGGGAGGAGACAACACTTCCTTATCCCAGAATCACAGTGACAGGGGTTGGAATGGACCTCTGGAGGTCATCCAGTCCAACTCTTCTGACAAAGCAGCATAACAAATCCACTTGATGGCATCTAGGTGGATTTGGAACGACTCCAGAGATGGAGGCTCCACCATCTCTATGGGCACCCTCAAAGTAAAGAAGTTCCTCTGAACTGCTTGAGAAGATACAGCCAAGGGCTATAAAGATGCTGAGGGGACTTAACTTCTCTCTTGTGAAGAAAGGCTGCGGGGCTTGGGGCTTTTTAGTCTGGAGAAGAGAAGACTGAGTTGGGCTCTCATCAATGCTGATCAATACTTATAGGCAGGCTGTCAGGAGGATGGAGCCAGGCTTTTTTCAGTGGTGCCCAGCAACAGAACAAGAGGCAATGGGCACAGCCATGAACAGAGGAAGTTCCATCTCAACACAGGGAGGAGAACAACATGCCAGAGAGAAACATGTCCCAGGGATGACCCTTCCCCTGCTCTCCTTGAACCCTGCATCACAGGGGTGCTTCTCTCACAGCTGGCATTCTCCAGCCTCCCTCACTGCTGCATCAGACCAGCAGAGATTTCACTCCAATCCAAAGCCTTTTGAGCAGTTCCACCAAATCACATGGATTGCCAGAGTTTGCTTTCCAGTCAGAACAAAGGGATTCTTCAGCAGACAAGAGGCCAGCTCCTTGAGTGTTCTCCTACGTGAGGCAGAGCCTCCCTAGCTACATTCCAAAGCTGCCAGGATCATATCTCTGTGCAAACAGAGAGCTCAAAAGTCTTGAAAGCTTTGCACATCTGGGCTGGGTCCAGATCTGGGCTCCCCTGTTCAAGAAGGGCAGGGGACTGCTTGGGGGCATACAGCAAAGGGGCCTGAAGATGATTAGAGGATGAGAACATCTCTGTGATGAGGAAGGGCTGAGGGAATGGAGGATTTTAGCCTGGAGAAGAAAAGACTGAGGGGGGGAATCTTCTCAATCTACAAAGATGATCAAGGGGAAAGGTACTGGAAGCCCTCAAAGGAAGGACATGAACCTGATGGAGAGGGTCCAGAGGAGGGACATGATCAGAGGGTTGAAGCTCCTCTGCTACAAGGACACGCTGAGGGAGCTGGGGGTGTCCAGCCTGGAGAAGAGAAGGCTCCAGGGGGACCTAATAGCAACCCTCCAGTGCCTGAAGGAGGCTACAGGAAGGATGGAGAGAGACTGTTTGCAGTGGCAGGATGAGAAGCTTCAAACTAGGGCAGAGCAGATTTAGATTTGATATCAGTAAGAAGTTCTTTACTGCACATTGTCATTGTGGAAATCACAGAAATTACAAAGAAAAAAAAATCACTTCACCCATTTAGAGGGAAGGGTTTGAGTACTACTTTTCTTTGCTTTTTTTTTTTCCTTCTTCTCTTTTTCATCTGAGGCTCCACCACAGCCACACCTGCCCAGGACTCTCATTCTGCAAGCTTCACTTCACAGGGAAATTGTTTTATTTGTGTTTGGGCTTTGAATCCCAGCCTGATTACATGCAAGGCTGTGGGGTTTCCATTCCATTTTTTTTTTTTTTATTAGCTAAATCCTGAGCATTTCTCCTCTCTGCTCAGGACAAAGAACTCTCCTGTCTCAAGAGAGAGGAGGTCCTTTGAGTCTCTTAGAATCATAGAATCAGTCAGGGTTGGAAGGGACCACAAGGCTCAGCCAGTTCCAACCCCCTGCCATGCCCAGGGACACCTCACACTCCAGCAGGCTGCCCAGAGCCTCATCCAGCCTGGCTGCAAACACCTCCAGGGATGGAGCCTCAACCACCTCCCTGCACAACCCATTCCAGGCTCTCACCACTCTCATGGGCAAGAACTTCTTCCTCACATCCAGCCTCAATCTCCCCACTTCCAGATTTATTCCATCCCCCCCCAAGCTGTCTCTCCCTGATAGCCTAAAACTCCCTCCCCAGCTTTCTTGGAGCCCTCTTCAGATCCTGGAAGGCCACAAGAAGGTCACCTCAGAGCCTTCTCTTCTCCAGACTGAACAGCCCCAACTCTCTCAGTCTGTCCTCAGAGCAGAGCAGCTCCAGCCCTCTGCTCATCCTNTTGGGATTGCCTCCACCCAGCTGCAGGACCTTGCCCTTGGTCTTGTTGAACCTCCTGAGGTTGGCTTGTGCCCAGCTCTGCAGCCTGTCCAGGTCCCTCTTTGTCCTCTACAAGCCTGTGTGCTGCCAAGATCTGCTGGTGGAATAGCAACACACAGACACTTTCTCAGACACTTTTCCTCTGCCCTGGGATGTAAACCTGAGTTCAGGGCTGGACTTGGGATGTGTGGGGAGTATGGGAAGGAGAACCCTTAGGATGGGGTCTCACACTTCCCACACCATGGGAAGTGGAAGCCCTGCCACATGAAGGACATCTCTGAGAGCTGAGTTTGTTCAGCCTGGAGAAGAGAAGGCTCAGGGGTTAGAGCTCATCACCATGGACCAGAACATTAAGGGTGGCTGCCAGGAGGATGGAGACTTCCTTTTTTCAAGGAGTCCCATGGAGAGGACAAGGGGTGATGGGGACATTCCCACTGGGCTCCCATGAGCACACTCAGAGACTGGAATCATCTCCCAAGGCAAGTGGTGGATTCCCCTCCATGGGACAGTTTTCAGATCCAGCTTGCCAGGCTGCTGGGCCAGCTCAGTTCAGCCTAGAAAGGTTGGAGCAGATGATCCTTGGGGGGATCTCTTCCAACCTGGCATTCTGGGATTCTGGGATTCTATGATGGTTTCAAACCTCCCTGCCTGAGTAACTCTTACCCCACAGCAGGGAGAGCACAAAGAGCTCTCTCATGAGGCCTTCTCCAGTGGATGCTCCAAGTGAGGAACTGAGGAGTTTTCATGGACTGAGGAACCAGAAGCTGCCTTTCCCCAAGCTGGGGAGGATTTCCTCCAGCAACCTCCTCTGCTTTCTGATGCATTGGAGAGCCAAAATGAGACCTCCTTAGGTTCCTTCCTTATGGCCTTCTGAGGAGTTTGACTCTCTGTTCTCCAATGCTGGGAAGCAGAGGAGCTGTGGGGGGGTGGAGTAAGGCATGCCCCAGCTGGGGGAAGCAAGGATACAACAAAAGTGCTTTTTTCTTGAGTGTTATCAACTCCAAGCAACCCAGAAGTCCTCAGACAGCTCTGCCTACACCACCCAATCATTTCCAAGGAACACCACCCTACAGCAGCCCAGGCTGGAGGCTCCTGGAGGCCAGGCTGGCCTCTGCTCAGTGACATGAAGCCTAAAACCACTCACCCAAGAACCAGCTGCAAGCTGTTGCAACCTCCCAAAGCTCCAGAAGGCATCGCCTGAAAGATCTTGGAGGTTGCCTTTTGGAGCCTGGGACTTTTTAAATGGAAAATTCATCAGATTCTGCTTTTTTTATGGTTTTGTTTTTTTTTTTTAGCCTTATTTTGTGAGGTTGGGAGCTGGAGGGGAGGTGTTATTTTTAAGTTGCTGGGCTGGAAGTTAACTGAGCTGAAAGCTGCATCTCATCAGATGCCTTTGAGTGCTGAAACTTCAACAAAAGAAGCTGCTCCGCAACTCCCAGACAGACTTGGAGAGGAGATCTCTGACTACATGAATCAGCTCAGGAAGCCTTCCCCAGGTTCTTACATGGTGTTTTTCTTCTGCCAGTTTTAAGTTTCTCCAGACACCAGGGACAATCCTGTGAAGTAATACTGAGACTTCAGGCTTGTTGGTTGGTCATTTCATCCTTATAATCCATGGAATTCCTTTTAGAAGGAATATGAAGGATTGTAGTGGAGTTCCCACCCCTGGAGGTGTTCAAGAAACCTGTGGCCATGGCACTATGGGACATGGTTTAGTGGCCGTGGGGGTGTTGGCTTGCTGGTTGGACTGGATGACCTGAGAGGGCTTTTCCAAGTGAAATGATTCCATGGTTCCCTGACTGTGCTAAAGTCTTGGAAAGCTTTCATTCTCCAGCTCTGAGGATGGGGAAGAGATGATAAGCTCAGTGTCCTGATATCCTCCTGTGGACAACTGAAGAGATCACAGAATCAATGAACCAGGTTGGAAAAGACCTTTGAGCTCATTAAGTCCAACCTACCACCCAACACCTTCTAATCCATGGCACCAAGTGCCTCATTCAGCCTCTCTTTAAACACCTCCAGGGATGGTGACTCCACCACCTCCCCAGGCAGCACATTCCAAGGGCCAAAGTCTCTTTGTGTGAAGAATTTCTTCCTACCATCCAGCCCAAACTTCCTCTGGCACAGCTTGAGATGAGGAGAGGACAGTGGCAGAATCAGACAGAATCACAGCATGGTATGGGTTGGAAGAGACCTCTGGAGATGCATTGAGTCCAACCCCACTGCTAAATCAGGGTCAGCCAGAGCAGGCTGCACAGGATGGCTTCCAGGCAGGTTTGGAATGACTCCAGTGAGGGAGCTAAGCAGAGAAAACCTTTTGCTTGCTGCCCTGCTGACCCAGTGGCCTGACTTGAGCTGTATTCCACACTATCTTGAGACCTACAGGACCTTCTGGTGGGGAAAAGCCTTCTGAGGCTCCTTCTCTTGCCTCTCAGAGACTGGCATTGGACCTTGCCCATGTGTTCTAACTACCATCAACAAGCTGAGCCCCCTGTGGGAGTGGAGAAGTCAGAGCCTGGACCTCCAGTGCCTGGGCAAAGCATAATCAGGGCAGCCATGGTGGTCATCTCAGGTATCTTCTGAGTTAGACACAGACTACATTAAGCTTGCTCATGGCCTGATGTGGCCTTTGCAGCTCAGCCTTGGGTGGCCACTTTGGGACACATCACAGCCAGGCTGATGCTTGCATGGCTGTTCCTCATTCCTCTGAATCTCAGAGGAAAGGAGGGCAAGGAAATACCAAGCAAAGAATGAGAGGAAGATGAAAGATGGCATTTGTCTCTTGAGGCAGTGCAGGAAATAAAACAGAGGCCTTCTGCTTCCCCCTCCTCCCTGTTTTTTTGGGGATGAATTAGCATATTTCTTTCCTTTCTTGGCCCAGAAGATGTGCCCCCCCCCAAAAAAAAGGATAATATCCTTCATTTCTGGCTGACAGTTCTGAAGTGTGCAGGGAGCTCTTCCTTTCAGCTCTTCCACAGCAGACTTAGGCAGAGTTACTGCTCTGTCTCCCAACCACCTCCCCAAGATGCTCCAAGGCAGCTACTTGGGAAATAAATCTGGGGCAGAGGCAGTGAGAGGTTTGGGTGGGATTTAGGAGGAGTAGATCTGTCCATGGTGTGGTTGACAAGACTGCAGGGTGGGTGCTATCCAGAGGGACCTAGGCAGGTGGAGAAGTGGGTTCAGGAGAACCTCAGGAGGTTCAATAAGGCAAAGTGCAAGGTCCTGCAGCTGGGTCAGGCCAGCCCTCGATATCAGTCCAGGCTGGGGGGTGATGAGATTGAGAGCAGCCCTGGGGTGAAGGATTTGGGGTGCTGGTGGATGAAAAGCTGGACATGAGCCAGCAATGGGCACTGGTGTCCTGGGCTGCATCAAAAGCAGCATGGCCAACACAAGAGAGATGTGGACCTGTTGGAGGGGGTCCAGAAGGGGGGCACAAGGATGATCAGAGGGCTGGAGCACCTCTCCTGTGGGGACAGGCTAGGAGAGTTAGGACTGCTCAGCCCAGAGAAGAGAAGGCTCCAGGGAGACCTTAGAGCAACCTTCTAGTACCTGAAGGGGCTCCAGGAGAGCTGGAGAGGGACTTGTGACAAGGACTTGCAATGACAGGACAAGGGTCAGCTGTTTGGAACTAGAGCTGGGTAGATTTATTCTGGACATTAGGGAGAGCTTCTTTGCTGTGAGTGTGGTGAGACACTGGAACAGGCTGCCCAGGGAAGTTGTGGACACTTCATCCCTGGGAGTGTTTAAGACCAGGCTGGAGGAGGTTCTGAGCAACCTGGGCTAGTAAGAGGTGTCCCTGGCCATGGCAAGGGGGTTGGAACTGGATGAGCTTTAAGGTCCCTTCCAACCCAAACCATTCTGTGACTCTGTGACACAGCCTCCCACGGCAGCTTTGTTTGTTCCTCCTGCCTAAGGTCTCTGCCCAAGCCTCACCTCAGCCTTGTCAGTCCTTCTTCAGATCTGATGCTGTGGGACAAGAAGTGATTCAGTAAATTAGGAAGGAATGGGGAGAATGAGGGATGGGATCTTGGAGAGAGACTGCCCTACAGAGAGGAGCTGGTGGAGCTGGCACAGCTCCTCGAGTGCCTCTTTAATATCTTGACCACAAATTCAGCAGCTTAAATTGTAGAAGCTCCATTTCCTTCATAGGCTGGAAATGATGCACAGGCTCTTGCGTGGCTCTTGCTTTGGGATACTGGGAGCAAGGATACCCAGGGGTTGTCTCCAAGCCCAAAGACAGGAAGCCCCCAGTGCCATGACTCTTTGATTTCCTCCACGGACTACCTACCTAACGCCAACTGCAATGCAACCTTTCAAATCACCACCCAGGTCCTGAAGCAGGCTCTGCTCAGGGGTTGAGCCAACTGCCTCAGTCTAAGATTCCTTGGCAGCCATGGAGCAAACTCAGGAGAAGTCTAAATATATCTCATCCCTGCAGCATCCTTCCAGAGAAGAGAAGGGGGAAAGAAAGAAAGAAAGAAAGAAAGAAAGAAAGAAAGAAAGAAAGAAAGAAAGAAAGAAAGAAAGAAAGAAAGAAAGAAAGAAAGAAAGAAAGAAAGAAAGAAAGAAAGAAAGAAAGAAAGAAAGAAAGAAAGAAAGAAAGAAAGAAAGAAAGAAAGAAAGAAAGAAAGAAAGAAAGAAAGAAAGGAAGGAAGGAAGGAAGGAAGGAAGGAAGGAAGGAAGGAAGGAAGGAAGGAAGGAAGGAAGGAAGGAAGGAAGGAAGGAAGGAAGAAAGAAAGAAAGAAAGAAAGAAAGAAAGAAAGAAAGAAAGAAAGAAAGAAAGAAAGAAAGAAAGAAAGAAAGAAAGAAAGAAAGAAAGAGAAAGCTGAGAATGAATGAAGGACCTGAGCAGCTCCCCCAAGTCATTGCTCCTTGCATGATGAAATAGAGATGACATTTATGAGTCTAATACCAATATTGATGTTTGCAGAGACATTTGTTCAGTGCTTGGAGTAAATACCTTCCCAAATCGATAGAAATAAAGGCAGCTGAGTTCTCAGGGGTTGTGTGTGTGTGTGTGGAGGCTTTGTGCTTGGAGAAGAATTGCAAAAGCCTTTTCCTCTTTTATTTCCTGTCTTGTTAAGAAGTTGAAGCTGTGGAATCATGGATGGAGCAGGGGAGGGGCAGCTGATGGCTGAGACAAAGCCAGGAGCTATTATTTGTAAGGGTTTGATTTGATTTCTTTTTCTTCTTGTTGTTGTTGTTCCTGCAGCCCCCTTGAAATTCTTTAGCTGGATCAATAGATTTAAGCTCACAATAGGGAAAATACAGGTTGGGGGTTGAGTGCTGTTTGGCTTTCTCCAGCACAGCAAACCAAAAACCTATGGTTCTTTGAGCTAGGCTTGAAAAACTCTGCAAAAAGAAGTGGTCTCATTCCTCCAGCTCTTCTTCCTTGAGTATTCCATGACTGAGCTCACTGAATGGGCAGGAAAATAAGCCAGTAATTAAAAAAAAACCCAAACAAACAAGAAAACAAGGGGAATAGAGGGGAGGTAGGAAAAGCCTTGTCTTATTTGGGACAGACAGAATCACCTCTGCTGTTTTGCTCTGCTGAGACCTCACCTGGAGTGCTGTGTGCAGCTCTGGGGTCCTCAACACAGGAATGACATGGACCTGATGGAGTGGGTCCAGAGGAGGGCCACAAAACCCATCAGGGAGATGGAGCACCTCTGCTCCAAGGACAGGCTGAGGGAGCTGGGGTTGTTCAGCCTGGAGAAAAGAAGGCTTCAGGGAGACCTTAGAGCAGCCTTCCAGGAGCTGAAGGGGGCTACAAGAAGGACAAAGGGAGACTGTAAGGGTCTGCAGATAGGATGAGGAGCAGTGGTTTGAAATGAGAGAAGAGCAGATTAAGATTGGATGTGAGGAACAAGTTCTGCACCGTGAGGGTAGTGGAACACAGGAACAGGTTGCCCAGGGAGGGGGTTGAGGCTCCATCCCTGGAGATATTCAAGGTGAGGCTTGTTAAGCGTCTAGGCAACCTGATCTAGTGGAGGATGTCCCTGCTGAGTGCAGAGGGGGTTGGACTGGATGAGCTTTGGAGGTCCCTTCCAACCCAAAACCATTCTGTGGTTCTACACAGGATTCCAGGATTCTATGTTCTGGCCTAACCTTGGAGCAGAGCCATGGTTTAATAGCAAAACCACCAGTGGGGCTGCCAGTTCCAGAGGTGGAACCTTGTACAAATGTCATCTCTTCCACGCTGGCTTGGGCCATCTTATCTAGACTGTGGTTTTTATCCAGATGACCAGATGAATTTTGAGTTCCAATCTGACCTGGTGTTCTATGATCCTTTGATTCAATGCCCAGGATTTCTGGTGAAGGCTTAGGATCAGATGATCAGAAGATCTCAGGTTCAGAGGATCAGAGGATCACAGGATCACAACATCACAGGATCACAAGATCACATCTCACAGGATGTCAGGGGTTGGAACGGACCCAAAAAGATCACTGAGTCCAACCTCCCTGCCAGAGCAGGACCATAGAATCCAGCACAGGTCACACAGGAACACATCCAGATGGGGCTGGAAAGTCTCCAAAGAAGGAGACTCCACAGCCTCTCTGGGCAGCCTGCTCCAGGGCTCTGTGACCCTTCCAGTGAAGAAGTTCCTCCTCATGTTGAGGTGGAACCTCCTGTGCTGCAGCTTACATCCTTTGCTCCTTGTCCTATCCCAGGGAGCAACTGAGCAGAGCCTGTCCCCTCCCTCCTGACAGGGATGGTTGCTTGCAAGCCTCAAGGCCACTGTATTAACCTTCAGTGCTTGTGTGGGATCCTGACTATGAAAGCCTGCAGAGCTCAGATGCTGAAGCTGAGATGCAGCCTGATCTTGGGTGGAATTGCCATGCCTCAGGATATTGCTTGAGGGAGACCAAATGGTGCCCAGTGACAGGACAAGGAGTAACTGGCACAGACTTGAACATAGGAAGTTCCACCAAAACATGGGAAGGAATTTCTTGATGTTGAGGGTGGCAGAACCCTGGAGCAGGCTGCCCAGAGTCTCCTTCTCTGGAGTCATTCCAAACCTGTCTGGATGCTATCCTGTGCAACCGGCTCTAGGCAAACATGCTTTGGGAGTGGAGGGAGTGTGTGTGTGTGGACTGGATGATGCCCAGAGGTCCCTTCCAACCTCTGCCACTCTGTGATTCTGTGAGTTAGGACAGAAGAGGGGAAATAAACCTCTGCTTGCTCACACAAACTGGTCACCCAGCTTTCCCAAGCTGCTGGCAAGGTGGTCAGGGCTTCATTTTTCAAACTCTACCTCGAAAAGAGCCTTTAAAAGAAAAAAGTGGACTGTCCTGCTGAGTCAGCAGAAAAGCTGAGCCTCTTTTTGCTGACTTTGAGATCAGTTCCCCAAGAGGTGCAGTCCTTGTTTAGATTGCTAAGATCTTTTCCTTGGCTTCATTTTGAGCTTGGCTTTAACTGGTCCTAATAGGAGACAACTGAAGGAGACCAAACTGTTTCAGTGCAGCTCAGCTTGGTCCCAGTCAGTGCATTTATCATCTGCAGCTGTCATGCAGGGACACTTCTGTGCTGAGCAGGCTTGGAATGAGAAATTAGATCCAGGAGTATTTGAGATGCAGTTCTTGTTTACCAGGAAGCTGGTTTTACACAACCAGCATAGCTGGATTAAAGGTAATAAAAGGTTACCAGAAGCCCAACAAGGTCCTTCTGGGCCTGAGCTTGGTCTCCCTTTTGATGCATTTGGTGCTTTAAGCAGCACTACCATGAGCAGGGGATTTGGAAGCAATCACACAGGGAGATTGAGAGAGTGAAAGAGGAGCAATGTTTTCAGAGTCTATTGTACTTTCTTATTAATGGGAATAAAAAAAAAACAATGTGTGTGTGTGGGGGGGGAATCTGTAGTGTTCAGAGCCTGCAGTAGGCAGAGACAGAGAGAGAGAGAGAGCACCTCCTGCTCTTTGGGTGTGTAATGTACAGAGCAATCGAATAATCCTTCCTGTTCCCTTTGTATCTCTGTTTTCATGTCTGCATATTGTTAGTCTGGTAGAAGGGCTTGGCTTTGTGATGGCAGAAGAAAGAGGCTGGGAAGGACTCTTTGATCATGAAAGTCTCCAAGCAGTGCATGACTGCTCTGCAACTCCTGGCAGGGGATCCTGAGCACTTTTTGCTTTACTTTTGCTTTTTTCCTTTTGCAAAGAGAACTGGGTTTTTTTGTTTGTTTGTTTGTTTGTTTTTTCTCATGTCCACTCTGATTGTACTCACCTGACATTTAGTGGCAGGCTGTGGGTGAAGTAAAGGCTTCTCCACAGAGTAGCCAGCAGCCAGCTGCTGGGCTCAGTCCCTGTCCTCCCCAGCATGGCCACCTCCCTTCTCCTCCCTGGGGGCCGCAGCTGAATCATACAATCATAGACTCATGGAATGGGTTGGATGGAAGGGACCTTAAAGATCATCCAGTTCCAAATCCCTTCCATGGGCAGGGACACCTCCCACCAGCCCAGCTTGCTCAAGGCTTCATCCAACCTGGTCTTAAACACCTCCAGGGCAGGGACAGCCACAACCTCCTTGGGCAACCTGTTTCAGTGTCTCCCCACCCTCACTCTTAAGAATTTCTTCCTCATCTCCAGTTTCAATCTCCCCTCTTCCAGCTCAAAGCCATTGTCCCTCATCCTGTCACTGCAAGCCCATGTAAAAAGTCCCTCCTCAGCTTTCCTGTAGCTCCTTTAAGGTCCTGGAAGGTCTTATAAGTTCTCCCCAGAACCTTCTCTTCTCCAGGCTGAACAACCCCAACTCCCTCAGCCTGTCCCCATAACCAAAGCTCCTCGATTGCACCAGCAGGAGCAGCTCATGCATTGCTTTCTCCAAGGAGATCTGGGGAGCCAGCACTGCTCTGGGACCATCTGACCTCCAAGCTAGACTCAGCTCCCCTGCTGGGGCTGCACATGGATCCATTGGCTTCAGACTCATGCCTCTGGGTGCTTTGCAAATGTTTGCCCATCAGACCTCCTGCTACAACAGATTGATTTCAAAACCAGCAAGGATCACTCTGATTGTCTTGTAGGTTTTCTGCTGGGGCAATCAAATCTCTCTGACTCTCTCTCTTTCTTCCAACGTCCTCGTAGCCATAGAAACTGGGGGAATTTATAGGCACCACACAGTTCCTCTGGCTAAATCTACAGCAGTAAATAACAGCATGCCAGGGAATGCTTTTGGGGACCAAAACGTGCTCATGCTGATGCTCCTTGGCATGGCACTCACCCCAAACCCTGGGCACTGCTGGGATCTAGCAGATCCAGAGAGGTGATTCTGCCACCTTGCTCTGTTCTGGTGAGACCTCACCTGGAGTCCTGTCTGCAGGTCTGGAGTCCTGTCTGCAGGTCTGGAGTCTTGTCTGCAGGTCTGCAGGAGACCTCAATGCAGGAAGGACATGGAGCTGATGGAGAGGGTCCAGAGGAAGGCCACAAAAATGCTCAGGGGGTTGGAGCAGCTCTGATACAAGGCCAGGCTGAGGGAGCTGGGGGTGTTCAGCCTGGAGAAGAGAAGGCTCCAGGGAGACCTAATAGCAACCTTCCAGTACCTGAAGGGGGTTACAGGAAGGAAGGAGAGAGACTGTTTGCAAAGGCCTGCAGGGACAGGGCAAGAGCTTCAAACTAGAGCTAAGAAGATTTAGACTGGATGTTAGGAACAAGGAATGACTCCTGATGGAGAGGGTCCAGAGGAGGGCCACAAAACCCATCAGGGAGATGGAGCACCTCTGCTCCAAGGACAGGCTGAGGGAGCTGGGGTTGTTCAGCCTGGAGAAAAGAAGGCTTCAGGGAGACCTTAGAGCAGCCTTCCAGTAGCTGAAGGGGGCTACAAGAAGGACAAAGGGAGACTGTAAGGGTCTGCAGATAGGATGAGGAGCAGTGGTTTGAAATGAGAGAAGAGCAGATTAAGATTGGATGTGAGGAACAAGTTCTGCACCGTGAGGGTAGTGGAACACAGGAACAGGTTGCCCAGGGAGGTGGTTGAGGCTCCATCCCTGGAGATATTCAAAGTGAGGCTGAACAGGGCTCTGGGCAACCTGATCTAGTTGGAGATGTCCCTGCTGACTGTGGGGAGGTTGGACTGGATGAGCTTTGGAGGTTCCCTTCCAGCCCAGCCCATTCTATGATTCTGTGATTCTATGATCTAGCCTGAGCCAAGCTTTGCTGGCAACAGGCAGCTCCCATGAGGGGATTTAGCAGCATGGGTTTGGTGAGGAGCTCTTTGGAGTGAAAAGGAGACTTGGTCTGCTCCTGGCTGGTGGAGAGCATGCACCATGCTGACATCCCATAATATTAAGTGTCACCACAGGGTGACCTTTGGTAGTTTGGCACTGTTGTTGGTGGGACAAGAAGAGCAGAAGGTCATCCTTACAGGAAGTCTACTGGTTGGGAGCTGTTGGTTCATTTGTAGCACACAGTACACACAAAGGTCTGGGACCCTCCCTGGAGGTGTTCAAGGCCAGGCTGGATGAGGTCTTGAGCAAGCTGGGCTGGTGGGAGGTGTCCCTGCCCATGGCAGGGGGACTGGAACTGGATGGTCTTCAAGGTCCCTTCCAAGCTAAACCATTCTGTGACTGCATGAGAGCTCCCCATGGAAAAAGGTTGTGTAAGGGGAGAGGCTTGATTCACTTTGTGGGGAAGAAACAGGCATTTAGAAATGATTTATAGCATCAGGCTCTAAAATTCGACTTATCTCTAAAAAGAGTGTGGGTTCAAGCCTCAGACAGATCAAATAATCCTCAGCTGAACCTCAGACTTTGGAGATGGACAATCAGGTTCAGACCTATAGGAAAGCTGGGGAGGGACTTTTGACAAGAGCTTGGAGTGATAGGATGAGAGGCAATGGCTTTGAGCTGGAAGAGGGGAGACTGAGACTGGAAATGAGGAAGAAATTCTTGAGAGTGAGGGTGGGGAGAGACTGGCACAGGTTGCCCAGGGAGGCTGTGGATGTCCCCTCTCTGAAGGTGTTCAAGGCCAGGCTGGATGAGTCCTTGAGCAAGCTGGGCTGGTGGGAATTGTCCCTGCCCATGGCAGGGGGGTTGGAACTGGATGATCTTTGAGGTCCCTTCCAACCCAACCCATTCCATGAATCTAGGAATCTATCCACTGCAGATTGCTTTCCATGGGACTTAGCAGAAGTCCTCCTCATAAAGGTAGCATCAGGGGAGTGCTGATGTCTCCCATTCCAGGTGGGGCAACCAAGGCATTGAGCACACATCACACTGGGGAGAACTTTGCTGTGAGTGTGGTGAGACACTGGCACAGGCTGCCCAGGGCAGTTGTGGATGCCTCCTCCTTGGGAGTGTTTAAAACCAGGTTGGATGAGGCCTGGAGCAACCTGAGTTGGTGGGAGGTGTCCCTGCCCATGGCAGGGGGTTGGAACTGGCTGAGCTTTGAGGTCCCTTCCAACCTAACCCATTCTTTGAGTCTATGCTTTTCCCACATCTCCAGCAAAAGGCACCAACCTCTCCTATGTTCCTCAACAGCAAACCCTGAAGCCTAACCGCAAATACCTCTCAGAAAAAGGCAAAATTCCACACTGAAACACAAGGGTAGGAGGCAACATTTTGCCAGCAAAACAAAGAGGGGTTTTAGCTACTTGATCACAAAAAGGATGTGGAGGAGGAAGGGGGGGGGAGGAGGAGATTAAGGGCTGTAGATATTTTTTATGATCAAATAACTCAAGAAGAGCTGATTAAGTTCCTCTGAAATGCAGAAAACATCTGAGAAATGTCAAACCAATAAAGGTATTTCTGGTGTGAGTGCTTCAAGCAAGTGACAAGGAAGGATTAGTGCAGGAAGGGCTGATGCATCACCACGCTGACAAGGCAGGGGAGATGTGGAAGGAAAGACAAGAGCTGATCTCTCCATGCCTGGCAGTCCTCTGGCCATCTGTGTTTCCCTACCTGAGACACTTGAAAAAGCTGTAAGTGGACAGCTGCTGGGCTCCCCAGATCCAGAGGGACAGGAAAATCATAGAATCATGGAATCATAGAATCAGTCAGGGTTGGAAGGGACCACAAGGATCAGCCAGTTCCAAACCCCCTGCCATGGCCAGGGACACCTCACACTACATCAGCCTGCCCAGAGCCTCATCCAGCCTGGCTGCAAACACCTCCAGGGATGGAGCCTCAACCACCTCCCTGGACAACCCATTCCAGGCTCTCACCACTCTCATGGGGAAGAACTTCTTCCTCACTTCCAGTCTGAATCTCTCCACTTCCAGCTTTATTCCATTCCCCCCAGTCCTGTCACTCCCTGATAGTCTCAAAAGTCCCTCCCCAGCTTTCTTGGAGCCCCCTTCAGATATTGAAAAGCCACAAGAAGGTCACCTCAGAGCCTTCTCTTCTCCAGACTGAACAGCCCCAACTCTCTCAGTCTGTCCTCAGAGCAGAGCAGCTCCAGCCCTCTGCTCATCCTGGTGGCCCTTCTCTGGACACCTTCCAGCATGTCCATAGCCCTCTTGGAACAGAGGCTCCAGACCTGGATGCAGTACTCCAGGTGGGGTCTCACCAGAGTGGAGCAGAGGGAGAGGGTCTGAAAGCCTGGAGAGTGTCCAATGGAGGCTGTGAGGATGCTGAAGGGACTGGAACATTGTGTGAGGAGGAGAGGATGAGAGCCCTGGGGCTGCTTAGCCTGGAGAAGAGAAGGCTGAGAGGGGATCTGATCAATGCTTACAAGTACCTGAAGAGTGAGGAGCAAGAAGAAGGCAGCAGGCTCTTTGCAGAGGTGTCCTGTGATAGGACAAGGGGCAGTGGACACAAACTAGAACAAAGGAAGTTCCACCTCAACATGAAGACAAACTTATCAACCACACCACTCAGCTTGGTCTCATCAGCAAATTCTCTTCCTGCACCTCTCTTCCTGCCTGATTCTTATCTTCCCCTCTTGCACTCAGCTGACCTCTCTTTTTGTCTTCCTTCTCCTCTCTGGAGCTCTCTTGGTTCCTCTTTAAGCAACCAAGAGCAGCCTGGAAGTCACCCAGCAGTTGAGCTAAGACCAGATGGACATAGCCAGATGCTCCAGGACTTTCCTGCCTGCCATCTCCATGAGCATCTGGCGAATGTCTCAGCCTGGAGCAGAGCCTTAGAGGAGATCTTATGAATGTTTACAAATATCTGAAGGGTAGGTGTCAAGAAGAGGGGCCAGGATCTTTCCAGTGGTGCCCTGTGATAGCACAAGGGGCAATGGACACAAACTGGAACCCAGGAAGTTCCACCTCAACATGAAGAAAAAATTCTGTGGTACAAGGGTGCTGGAGGCCTGGAGCAGGCTGCCCAGAGAGGTTGTGGAGTCTTCTTCTCTGGAGTGTTTCAAGAGCTGTCTGGATGTGTTCCTCTGTGGCCTGCCCTGGGTGATCCTCCTTTGGCTGGACCTCTCCAGAGCTCCCTTCCAACACTATGATTCTACATTTCCTAGAACCAGTGGAGTTTTAATTTGGGAATTAGGTGGAGATGACATCCCTGGAGGTGTTTAAGAAGACCCTGAATGAGGCACTTGGTGCCATGGTCTGGTTGATCAGTTAGGGTTGGGGGATTGGTTGGACTGGAGGGTCTTGGAGGTCTCTTCCAACCTGATTGATTCTGTGATCTGTTGAGCTATGCCTGCAAATTTCTCAGGAGGGTTCCAACAGCCATGGGCCTGAGGCTTGCAAAGGATGAGGGTTTGGCTGCCTCTGGGAATGTTTGAAGTCCACAGTTAGGATGTAAAAGCAGAGTTCTGAACACACTTCTTGCAGGGCAGGCAGGAAGTGCTCCTTGGCTGCTCCTTGGTAAGGCACGCAGGGAGAAGATGCTCTGCTGCTGCCTCTCCTCACTTTCCACCTTTATTTTAAGTTGAAGAAGAAGTTGTGGGCCCAGCACAACTCCAGCTGATTTCTACTGTGACTTTTTATCCTTAATCCACTGCTGCCCCTGAATGTATCAGCATGATTTACATACTTCAGAGGCACAAATCATCTCAGCCTAAAATAGATGGATGCCTTTGATTAGGTGATTCTGAAAGTGACTTCTTTGGCCTCCTGGATAAAGTGTTTCTCTGTGTCCTCAAAGGCCAGAGCAGCCACACTACAGTGCTGGGATGGAGAGGGATCCACACGTGAACATATAGAAGATCTGGAGTCAGTGCAACACTGGAGAAGTCTTTCCCAAGGGAACTGCTTTTCCTTTTTATCATAGAATCAGAGAATTGTTTGGGTTGGAAAAGCTCTCTAAGGTCATCCAGTCCAACCAGCAACCCAACACCTCCATGGCCATTAAACCATGACCCCAAGTGCTATGGCCACAGGTTTCTTGCACACCTCCAGGGATGGGGACTCCACCACTTCCCTGGGCAGCCTGTGCCAAGCCCTGACCACTCTTGCAGCAAGGAAATTTTTTCTCCTCTCCAACCTAACCCTCCCCTGGCACAATTTCAGGCCATTTCCTCTCCTTCTCTCACCTGCTACTAGAGAGAAGAGCACAACCCTCACCTCACTGGAACCTCCTTTCAGGGAGCTGTAGAGAGCAATGAGGTCTCCCCTCAGCCTCCTCTTCTCCAGCCTGAACACCCCCAGCTCCCTCAGCTGCTCCTCCTCATCCCTGTTCTCCAGACCCTTCCCCAGCTTCATTGCCCTTCTCTGGACCTGCTCCAGCAACTTGGCCCAAGCTCTGTCTGGTTGCATCTCCTGGATTCCCAGATCAGCCTCTCAAAGTGTTCAGTGCTTTGCTTCCTGCACAGGTAGGGGAGGGTGAGGTTAAACTTAGCCAGTTTTAGATGGAATGACAAACCAGCAGCATCTGCTGTGGTCAGGAAAGCAGAGAGGAAGTTTTGAGAGCTCAGTCACTGGAGTCCATCTGCTTTTCAACATCATCTTGTCCTCTGAATCTCACAGAGAAGGCTGGAGATCACCATCCCTGGAGGTGTTCAAGAAGCCTGTGGCCATGGCACCTGGGGCCATGGTTTAGTGGCCATGGTGGTGTTGGGTTGATGGTTGGACTGGATGAGCTTGGAGGCCTTTTCCAACCCAAACAATTCTATGATTCCATGGCTCTGTTAAGCCTGGCTCAGCCGTGCCAGTTTCACAGTGCTGGGAGGTCAGGGGCAGGATGAAGGGGAAGAGCCTAAACTTTGGTTAACCATACCATAAATTGTAGAAAGCCATGGTTGAGAGGGACCTGAGGTGGTCTTTGGTTTGCCAAAGTGGGGAGCATCCAGGTTGCTCCCTGGAAGTTTTTAAGACCAGGCTAGGTAGGGTTCTGGGCAACCTGCTCTAGTGTGAGGTGTCCCTGCCCATGGCAGGGGAGTTGGAACTGGCTGAGCCTTGAGGTCCCTTCCAGCCTTGACAATTCTGTGATTCCTGAGTGGTTTGTGTCTAATCCATTCTGCCCAACCTCAGCAGGCCTTGCTCCACCTTTGCCAGGCAATTCATTCCAGTGTTTAATTGACTTCATTGCAAAGATGTTTTTCCCCAATGCCTTAAAGAAACTCTCCCTTGGCAGAAATGAATCCACCTACTCCTTGTCCTACCTTGAAAGCTCATTTATCCAGGATGGGCCACAGGGGCTTCATCAAGGCAAACCCAGGAAGAGAGCTCTTTGTGCAATAGCTTTTCCTACAGCTTTCTGCTTGTACAGCAGTGAATATAAGAGGGGCTGCTGAACCCTGGTTCATCCTTGGGGACTCTTGTAATAATCATGATAAAAATAAGCAGATAACAAATCCCTTTTCTTGTCTTCCTCTGGCCAAAAAAAAAAAAAAAGAAAGAAAGAAAAAAGAAAAAAAAGAAAGAAAATTAACAAGAAAAAAGAAAAATAAAAAAGGAAAAAGAAAAAAGAAAAAAGAAAATAGAGAAAAGAAAAAAGGAAAAACGAAAAAAAGAGAAACGAAAAAAGAAAAAAGAAAAAAGAGGAAAGAAAAAAGAAAAGAGAAAAAACTTAAAAAGGAAAAACAAAAAGAAAAAAAAGAAAAAAGAAAAAATANAAAATTAACAAGAAAAAAGAAAAATAAAAAAGGAAAAAGAAAAAAGAAAAAAGAAAATAGAGAAAAGAAAAAAGGAAAAACGAAAAAAAGAGAAACGAAAAAAGAAAAAAGAAAAAAGAGGAAAGAAAAAAGAGAAAAGAGAAAAAATTTAAAAAGGAAAAACAAAAAGAAAAAAAAGAAAAAGAAAAAATAATAAAGAGAAAATAATAAAGAGAAAATAATAAAGAGAAAAGAAAAAAGAGAAAAAAAGAAAAAAGAAGAAAAAAGAAAAAAGAAAAAAGAAAAAAGAAAAAAAAAAGAAGAAAAACGAAAAAAGAAAAAAAGAAAAAAGAAAAAGAAATCACTTGAGGAGCAGGAAGGAAAAGATTTTTTGCAGCTCCAAGAGAAGCAGAGTGCAGATTGTGGTCAGTTGTAGGCAGCCAGGCAGCCACGAGCTGACAATGTGCAGCAGCAGCTTTTTGGGCTCAGAAATGATGATTTGTCCATTTTCTTTTTTTTTTTTCCTATCAAGGAAAAATATCCTCAAGCAGACACTGCCCTCAGGCTTGAAAAGAGAAGGATTGATTTCTGCTTTCTGCACTTTCCTCAGGAGTACAGAAAGCTGCAAGCCCAAATTCATGATTGACTTCTCCTTCTCCCTTTCTTCGTGTTTCTCATTTGCTTGTCAAGGTTTGGGGCATACAAAGGGAAAGCCATGAATGTAAACCTCCCCAAACTCCCCCCCAAAACATCCTGAAAAGAGGTTAAACACAAACCAGCTCTCCCCCAGCACAACTGGGATCTGAATTAGTTCCTGCTGCAGCTTTGTCACTCCCATTCTCCAAGCACTGCACATCCATTTACTGCTCCACTGTCGTCACCCTGGACCTTCTCCCCCACACTCTAATGCATTTTGTGACTTCTGCTAAGGAGGAAATCAAATATTTGCCTGAGGTAAATCATGATAAAGGAGAGATATACCCAAAAAGAAAAAAAAAAGGGAAAAAAAAGGCCAGTTGTTTCCTCCTGGAAACTGTGAGCTGGGGATTGCAGAGTGGAGCAAGCAGGTGCTCCCCAGATGTGTGATTTCACTTGTGGGACTCAGGTTACTCCTCTGGTCAGGGTGGGTGGTAAAGAAACCTCTGTTACAGCCCAGACACCTCCACCATGGGATCCTGCACGCAGCTAAATTCCTCTTCATTTCCTTTCTTTCCTCATAGATCAATCCAGTTTGGCTCAGTGTCAAACATTTCTCCCTTCTCTCCAGTCTCAATCTCCCTCTTTTAGTTTCAAACCATCACTCCTTGCCCTGTCCCAGAATCACAGAATGGTAGGGAAGGGACCTCAGAAGATCATCAAATCCAACCCCCCCTGCCTGAGCAGGGTGACCCAGAGTAGGTCACACATGAGCACATCCAGGTGGGGTTTTGATTGTCTCCAGAGATGAGGGTTGCTCATTAAATCTTAATGATTGTTGGGGTCTGGAGTGGGCTCTTTGCACTTAAAAATTTGTGTAGTTGTAGTTCCTCTGAGGAATTAAACCTGAGGGCTGGGGTGGTGGAACCAGGAACCTTTTCCAGGCCCTGACACCCACAGGGTTTCATAGAATTACAGAATGTTAGGGGTTGGAAGGGAGCTCAAGAGATCATCCAGTCCAACCCCTCTGCCAGAGCAGCATCACCCAGGGCAGGGCACACAGAGCACATCCAGGTGGGGCTGGAAAGTCTGCAGAGAAGGAGACTCCACAACCTCTCTGGGCAGCCTGCTCCAGGGCCCCAGCACCTTCACAGGGACAAAGTTTTCCCTTCTGTTCCCATGGAACCTCCTCTGCTCCAGCTGGCACCCAGTGCCCCTTGTGCTGTCCTTGGCCATTCCTGAGCAGAGCCTGGCTCCAGCCCTGCACATCTTTATCCCCAGCAATGAGGGCAGCCCTCAGGCTCCTTGCTCCAAGCAGCCCCAGCTCCCTCAGCCTGGCCTCACAGGAGATGTTCCACTGCCTCCAGCAGCTTTGTGACTCTGTGCTGGACTCTCTCAAGCAGTTTCCTGAAGTCCTTCTTGACCTGAGGAGCCCAGAATTGGACAAAATATTCCAGGTGTCACCTCACCAGAGCAGAGTAGATGAGGAGGAGGAGAACCTCTCTGGACCTTCTAACCACAGCCCTTCTAATCCACCCCAGGATACCCTTGGCCTTCATAGCCACGAGGACACATTGCTGCCTCATGAGCATCCTTCTGTCGTAACAGACCCTACACAAAAATCTGTTCCTAGCTTTCTGATCAGCTCCTTGAGGCACTGCAAGGCCACCAGAAGGTCTCCCTGGAGTCTTCTATTCCAGGATGAACAACCCCAAGCTCTCTCATCCTGTTCTCACAGCTTCACATCATCTTCCTCTGTGGCCTCCTGTGACCTGGTTCCCTGCAGAGGGTGGCTGAGCTCTGTGCCCAGCAGCCCAAGGTTGCAGAACAGAACCATCCTGCTGCCCAGGAGCCCTGCAGTGTGCAGCTGCTGGACTCAGTGCTGACCTTCCTGCCCTGTGCTTCCATGGCTCAGAACGCTACTGGATTCATGATCTTGGTCTTGGAGGAGCTAAGATGTGAACCTCACCAGAAGGAAGAAGCAGAGGGATCAGATCAGTGCTTTGACACAGCTGTAGCCTCAGGGATGCTCAGGCTACTGCAGTTTGGGGCAATGAAACCACCAAACATCTCTCTTGGCTTTGTCTTAACCCTCCTGAGGTGTTCTTTAAACCTTGACCCTACAGCAAATGCCCTCTCAGAGCCTGCTGGAAAAGGGCAGAGTGACAAAAGGAGAGGCAAAAATCCAGCTGCTGCCTGTGGGGAGGTTCAGCCCTTTTTGAAATTCGTTTTCCCTTCACATCAGGATAAAAGGGGAAATGTAGAACTATTTCACCCAGTGGAAATTTCACTTGGGAAAATGTCAGAACCTCCTTCTGGAAATGCTTCCTTCTGTGATTCCCTTCTGCTGGAGCAGGATGACCTGGGAAAGAAAAAAAAAATATCCAAACTCCAATGTAATATACGACTATTAAACACCTCCCAGATATTGATCACAGTCTCTATTGTTTCAGTCCTCACTGTGCTACATTGAACCAGCAGCATAAAAACCCAGAGTTGAATCAAAGAGGAGGCTGGAAACAAAGAGCTCCATTTTGCCTGCAGGTTGTTTCCATCCCCAAGGGTTACTCTTCTCATCTGATCTTCCTATTTGGGAAGAAGAGGTTTTTCCTGCATTACTTGTTTCATTGCACATCTCTCCCAGGCTCTAGCTGCAGGTCCTGTTCTTCTCAGTGCTCCCAGCAAGAGGTCTCAGAGATGTTCACCTAGGAGGAGAGGTTTGGGTTTAGAACTTTAGAATCATGGAATAATCATGGTTGGAAAACAGCTCTGAGCTCATCGTCAAACCAACACCACCATGGCCACCAAACCATGGCTCCAGTGCCATGGCCACAGGTTTCCTGAACACCTCCAGGGATGGGGACTCCACCAGCTCCCTGGGAAGTCCATCCCAGTGCCCAATCAGCCTTTCTGTGAGGAAGTGCTTTCTAACATCCAACCTAAACCTCCCCTGGCACAGCTTCAGGTCATGCCCTCTTGTCCTGTCACTGGTTGCCTGGGAGCAGAGCCTGACCCCAACCTGACTACAACTTCCTTTTAAGAAGTTGTAGAGAGTTCTAAGGTCCCCTCTGAGTCTCCTATTCTCCAGGCTGAACACCCCCAGCTCCCTCAGCCTCTCCTCATGCTCTGGTTGCTCTCCTCTGGTCCCTTCCAACCCCCAGTGTTCTCTGATGCTGTGAGGTTGTGTGATGCTGTGAGGTTGTGTGATGCTGTGAGGTTGTGTGATGCTGTGAGGCTGTGTGATGCTGTGAGGTTGTGTGATGCTGTGAGGTTGTGTGATGCTGTGAGGTTGTGTGATGCTGTGACTTTCTCTGATGCTGTGAGGTTCTCTGATGTGAGGTTGTCTGATGCTGTGAGGTTCTCTGATGCTGTGATGCTCTGAGGTTCAGTGAAAATGAACCTGCTTTTCCTGATTCAGCTGCCAGGTCTCCCATCAACCAAGTCTGCAGGGTCATTCCCACATGTCCTGGGCACCTCAGGCTGGAGAGAGTCAGCGCCACTCGAGCTGCAAGCCTGAAATGATATTTCGTGTTCTGGATCAGCAGCAGTGCTCCTGCTCAGCCTGGGGAAGGCATTTCCATCCTCTAACAACCAAGTGGTTTGCTGCTGGTTTATGTAGAGTACACACAGCCAAGTGCAGTGTAATAGCCTCCATGTTCCCCAGCTCATTTCTGCCTGGCTCTGGCTTATGTCTTGATGTGTTTAGGACATTAAATCATCCCTAGGGCCTCGTGTTTTCTTACATCCTCCAGCACTGTTTCTTTTATGGCAGACTAAGTCTCTGTATGGGAGATTAAGTTTTACAGTGTGATGCCTCTACTCAGGGGTTTTTTTGTGTGTGTTTTGCCACTGCCTCCTGTTCTGCACACTTCCAGCAGCACGTGGGACAAACTTCAGGAGCTGCTGACCTTGCTCTGGGTTAGCACACACCAGCTCCCAGCTCTCTAAATGGGAGCTTTAGCTACAAATGACCAAAGGTGGCTAGCAGCACCTTGGCATGAAGCAGGACATTGGTCAAAAAGGGAAGATCATAGAAGCATTGAGGTAGGAAAACACTTCAAAGATCATCCAGTCCAACCATCAACCCAACACCACCCTGCCCACTAAACCATGGCTCCAGGTGCCATGGCCACATGGTTTTGGAACACCTCCAGGGATGGGGACTTCACTGATTCCCTGGGCAGCCTGATCCAAGGTCTGACCACTCTTTCAGTAAAGAAATTGCTCTTCAGTAAAGAAATTCCAGTAAAGAAATGTCCAACTTAAACCTTCCCTTGTGCAACTTGAGGCCGTTGGTGGACAACAAGTTCTGCATGGCACAGCAACATACCCTGGTGGCCAAGAAGGTCAATGGGGTCCTGGGGGGCATTCAGAGGAGTGTGGCCAGCAGATCCAGAGGAGAGTGGCCAGCAGATCCAGGGAAGTTCTCCTCCCTCTCTACTCTGCCCTGCTGAGACCTCACCTGGAATATTGCATCCAGTTCTGGGCTCTCCAGTTCAAGAGGGACAGGGATCTGCTGGAGAGGCCAAG
Source organism: Indicator maculatus (assembly GCA_013399975.1). NCBI lineage: Eukaryota > Metazoa > Chordata > Aves > Piciformes > Indicatoridae > Indicator > Indicator maculatus. Next base: position 45,077 of record VXBD01005386.1, read on the forward strand.
GGAGGGCTATAAGGATGCTGAAGGGACTGGAGCAGTGCCTAGGGAGGAGAGGCTGAGAGCCCTGGGGGTGGTTAGTCAGGGGAAGAGAAGACTGAGAGAGGATTTAATAAATGTCTATCAATATCTGAGGGCTGGGGGTCAGGAGGGAGGGGACAGGGACAGGCTCTGCTCTCTTGCACCCTGGGATAGGACAAGGAGCAATGGAGAGAAACTCCAGCACAGGAGATTCCACCTCAGCATGAGGAGGAACTTCTTCACTGGAAGGGTCACAGAGCCCTGGAGCAGGCTGCCCAGAGAGGTTGTGGAGTCTCCTTCTCTGGAGACTTTCCAGACCCATCTGGATGTGTTCCTGTGGGACCTGTGCTGGATTCTATGGTCCTGCTCTGGCAGAGGGTTTGGACTGGAAGATCTCCAGAGGTCCCTTCCAACCCCTAGCATCCTCTGATCCTGTGATTTCCTCTTGTTCTACCCTTGCTCCCTGGGAGAAGAGCCATGGAGCTGTTGTGACCCAGATGCAGGCCTTGTTAAACCTCCTACAACTCAGCTCATACAATTGACAGGGCAGTGTTTAGGACTATTTTTAACCTGTGCTTAGATTTCTTTGATCCTTTAAACCCCATTTAAACACCAAAGCTCCCACAACAGGCATGGGAACAGAGTTTCTGCATTTCTGTTGTACACTCACCAGTCACAGACTGGGAATGAAGGCTGAAGCCACCAGGAATCATTCAGGGATTTCTCCTTTGGTGTTTTTGCCAGCCCTGAGAAATGCCAACGTGTGGCACCCATCAGAGGTGGATTTGAAGCTTGGCTTGGCTTGAAATTTGTCTTGAGGAAAATGCTGCCCTAGTCCAAACATTTCAGTTTATAAATAAAGAGTCTCTGGGACTTTCTGGTCACAAATCTGAGTTGCTTTAGAGCAGAGCACAAGCACCTTGTGTGCTAAAGCAGGAGCTGCTGGAGTGACTCTTACTGGCAACATCCAAAGCCAAATCTCTGGATGCAAAGAGCACCCTGAGGCCATAATACAAGTCCAGGTCCTTGCTGCTTGTGGGCAAAAAAAATCACAGAATCATTTTGGTTGGAAAGGCTCTTTAAGACCATCCAGCCCAACCATTCTCAAACTTGGCCAAGGCTGGTGCCAAACCATGTCCCTTAGCACCACATCTCTGTGGATTTTGAACACCTCCAGGGAATGGAGATTCAGTCACCTCCAGGGCCGGGCTTTGAGAACCCTTTGAGTGAAGAATTTTCTTCTAATGTCCAACCTAAACCTCCCCTGGTACAACTGGAGGCCATTTCCTCTTGTCCTATCACTTGTTGCTAGGCAGAGGAGACCAATCCTCACCTCACTCCAACCTCCTTTCAGGGAGCTGTAGAGAGCAATGAGGTCCCCCCCCAGCCTCCTTTTCTCCAGTCTGAACACCCCCAGGTCCTTCAGCCCTGTTCTCTAGACCCTTCAGCCCTGTTCTCCAGACCCTTCAGCCCTGTTCTCCAGACCCTTCACCAGCTTTCTTGCCCTTCTCTGGACATGGTTCAGGCCCTCAATATCCTTCTTGGAGTGAGAGATCCAATCCTGAACCCAGTATTCAAGGTGTGGCCTCAGCAGAGTTGAATGCAGGGGGAAGGACCAGGAGATGCCTGGTGAGGAAGATGCTCAGGTGCCACACTTAAGGGCCAGTTAAGCAAAACAGATTGTTGTGACCTCCTCTGACTGTCACTGTGTCTGCAGAGGTGGAGAGGACATCACCACCCTCCTGTGCAGCCAGGATGTGGCTGGGGCTTGTTGATCCCTTCTCTCTTCACATCTCTCTGCCTCATTGCCTTTCAACACTCTCTCACTGCTCTGCCAAAGAGCTCCCTCGTTATACAAGTCCCCAAAACATCTCTCTTAGAAAACAAATTCCAAAGCAGAGGAGGTGTTGAGCTCTAATGATGCTCTTTGTGTCTGCTTCTGCTGCACTTTAATGAGTCAGGAGTCCCAGCTCTGCTGGGAGGACAAACCAGGACATGTGGTTCCTCCAGCACATCTCCTCCCAGGGAGGATCATGCTGGGGCCACAAGTGGCTTAGTTAAGGCACCAGTGACCTGAAGGAAAGAAGCTGTCAAGTTAAAAGTCAGGCTTGACATTTAACTAGGAGAAGGACTATTTGCAAGGGTCTGTGGTGACAGGACAAGGGGCAGTGGTTTGAAATTAGAGCAGAGCAGATTCAGATTGGACATTAGGAGGAAATTCTCTACTGTGAAAGGTGGTGAGATGCTGGAAAACGTTGCCCAGAGAAGTTGTGTGTGGATGCCTCAACCCTGGAAGTGTTTAAGACCAGGCTGGATGAGGCTTTGAGTGTGGGTGGAGAGACACTGGAACAGGTTGCCCAGGGAGGCTGTGGCTGCCTCCTCCCTGGAGGTGTTCATGGCCAGGCTGGATGAGGCCTTCAGCAACCTGGGCTGGGGGGAGGTGCCCCTGCCCATGGCAGGGGGGTTGGAACTGGATGATCCTGAAGGTCATTTCCAACTCAAGTCAGGAATTAGTTATGAATCACTGGGAGGTGGTGGGCCTGGAAAAGATGGGGGACCAAGTTTCTTGCAGCAGGCAGGGTGCAGCTAGTGAGTGAATTATTTTGCTGCAGCACAGGAAACTGCAGGACCATGCAGATGTAAACCTGAGCAGCTAATGAATCTCTCCATCAGTCTTCAATTTGGAAGCCAGGAGGAGTTGCTGCTGTGCTAGCAGTGCTTCAGAGACCCAGAGATGAGCCAGAGACCCACAGATGAGCCAGACACCCATAGATGAGCCAGAGACCCACAGATGAGCCAGAAAACCATAGATGAGCCAGAGAACCATAGATGAGCCAGAGAACCACAGATGAGCCAGAGAACCACAGATGAGCCAGAGATCCACAGATGAGCCAGAGAACCACAGATGAGCCAGAGAACCACAGATGAGCCAGAGAACCGTAGATAAGCCAGAGAACCATAGATGAGCCAGAGAACCACAGAACTGTTGGAAGAGACCTTTGAGATCATCAAGTTCAGCTGCTCACCTGGAGCTCACAGTCCCACACTGCCTGGGCACCACTAAACCACAGCCCTCAGCACCACATCTCCATGGCTTTGAAACACCTCCAGGGATGGAGACTCCACCACTGCCCTGAGCAGCCTCGTTCAGGGTTTGAAAAACCTTTTGGGGAAGAAACTGGTCCTTAGGGGGAAGAAATTGTTCCTCATGTCCAGCCTAAAGCTCCCCTGGGGCAGTGTTCATATAAAGAGTAAGGGAGCTTGCGTGGCTTGATGTAAGCATCCATGTGGTGATCTATGGGCTGATAGAAGCTGCTTTATATTAGAGCAGGTGGTGGAAGTCAGAGTTTCTCAGGTATGGGCTGATTTTGAGGGCTATATGGGGGGAATGTTAAGGATTTTGTTGCTTTTCCATGCATCCTTCAGACGAATCCTGTGCACATCCTAGGTGAGAGGCTGCAGTTACAGTTGTAACTCCTTCACTCTCCTCAGATCCCAGCTGCCTCTCTGCCCACTCTTCCACCCTTGAATCTGCCCTGTGTTCTGATGAAGGTGTTTGATCCTATCCAGACATTTCCCAGGTAGGCTCTGTTGATCATCAGCTCCCCACTGGTTTCACAGGTCCCCTGCAGAGCAGCTTCAGATGTGCTGCCTTTGAAGTGAACTCAGCACCACAAACACATGGGGAGCAAACAGCTCAGCCTGGTCCTTTCTCTTCCCTACTTCAAACTCTGGAGCATTTCAGCAGGGGTTTTGGGGACCTAGGTCTGAGCAGCTCCTCTCTCCTCGTCTCTCAAGCCATTATGTTCAATGAGAAGTGCAAACAGATTGGAACAGGGAACTCAAACAAACAGATAAAAGTCACTGCCTGAAATTCTCACCCTCAGCCTAGTGAAGGAAAACAGATTGTGAAGGGGAAAAAGGAAATGGGGAGAGGTAGGAAGGAGCTTGCCCATCACAAGCCTGTGACAAGTATTCCTGCTAGAGGCAGGGCAAGAAGCATGGGAGTACAGCAAGCAAGCTGAATGCCCTCCAAGAGTGAAGGATGAGGGGAAGGATGCTCCCTGCCAGCACTCCTCCTGCTCCCCTGGCTGCAGAAAGTTCTGTGAGTCCTAGGACAGCAAAGAGAATCCCAGAATCCCTGTGGGGATCATCCAGTCCAATCCTTCTGCTAAAGCAAGGCAGCCACAGCAGCTTGCCCAGGGTCACAATGGCCAGGGTGATTGGAATCTCTCCAGAGAAGGAGACTCCACAGCCCTTCAGTTCACACATTTAATTTCACCAAGCTGAGCATGCTCTGGTTTCACCTCCAGCACCCTGGCTTGTCCCCACACACCAAGGACCACTCAGCCACCAGGAGAAAGGCAAGCTGCTGTGGGTGCCCCTGCTTTGGCAGGATGAGCTCTGCAAGGCCACTAGAGGCTGGACTGGATGACCTCTGGAGGTCCCTTCCAACCCAGACCATTTTTTGTGGTTCTGTGATTCTGCGAAGGGAGCCTGCTCCCAGCTCTGCCACTCCAACAGCTGCTGCTGCTTGAACTCAAAGCTTACTGCTGAGGGAATGAGGCACCAGGGTGTCTTTTGGCACTGAACTGCTCCTGTGGACTGCCCTGGGAGTCATTCCTGTAGGGAAAATGGCATTTTGGGGACATTATTCTGATCTGTTCCAGCAGCTCATGGGGAGCTTCACTGGAACAACCTCCTTCTGTCACTGAACTGTACTCTTCTGCATGTGGTTTATCCCATTGCAGGGGGTCCCTGCTCAGCTGGGTGCTCAGTAAAAGCCTGGGGCTGGTGTGTCTCCCTAGGCAGGCTCACTGGCTGCCACAAGGTGCCTCCCAGTCCTGGTGCCTTCACTGGACCACATGCACCTGGCATGGTGAAGTGGGAGCTCCTGGAGGGACTCATTTTGGCAGCATTCAAAGATATTTCACCCTCTGGATAGAAAAGGAACCCTGAGGCCATAAGAGACTCAGGACCATGATGTCTATGGGCAAGGAATCAGAACTGGTTTGGTTGGAAATGACCTTTCACATCATCCAGTCCAACCATTCTCTAACTCTCCCAAGGCTAGTGCCAAAGCATGGCCCTCAGCACCACACCTCTGCAGCTTTCAAACACATCCAGGGATGGGGAGTCAACCACCTCCCTGGGCAGCCTCTTCCAGGCTTTGAGAACCCTTTCAGGGAAGAGTTTTCTTCTAATGTCCAACCTGAACTTCCCCTGGGGCAACTTGAGGTCATTGCCTCTTGTCCTATCACTTGAGAGTAGGCAGAAGAGCCCAACCCTCACTGGGCTCCAGCCTCCTTCCAGGGAGTTGTAGAGAGCAGTGAGGTCTGCCCTGAGCCTCCTCTTCTCCACACTAAACAACCCCAGGTCCCTCAGCTACTCCTCCCCAGCCCCTTCCCCAGCTTTGTTGCTCTTCTCTGGACCTGCTCCAGCCCCTCAATGTCCTTCTTGGGGTGAGGAGCCCGAACTGAACCCAGGATTCAAAGTCTGGCCTCACCAGAGCAGGGTGCTTGGAATTAGATGATATTCCAGGTCCCCTCCAACTCAAGCCATTCTCTGTGACCCCTCTGCAGATGTGGCATAGCATGGAGCAGGGAGGAGAGAGCCAGCAGCCAGCAGAGCAATGCAGTAATTTCAAGCTCTGTTAAGAACAGTGAGGGGAAGAGAAGAGGGGAGCAATTTCTGACAAAGAAATAAAATCCAGCAGGAGAGACATCTTACTTCACAGCTGCTTCCAACATGCTTAAACATGACCCATGGTGGTGCTGGCCTGAGCCAAGTGGCAGGAGACAATTTGGAGCAAAGGGATTTGGTGTGGTTAAAATGAGGAAGTGGAGTAGGGAGTGAGGTGAGAGAATCAGCTGAGGGATCAGACTGTGGGCTGGGAGGGATTCACTGAAGTCGGCTCCAAGGAGAAGAGGAGGCCAGTTGGTGAGGGATGCTTTGTAGGGAAGTTTCTGTGTGGGGATATATTCCACAGCATCACCTGCATGCTATAAATTCATAGAATGGGCTGGGTTGGAAGGGATCTCCAAAGCTCATCCGGTCCAACCCCCCCTGCACTCAGCAGGGATATCCTTAACCAGATCAGGTTGCTCAGAGCCCTGCTGAGCCTCACCTTGAGTATCCCCAAGGATGGAGCCTCAACCACCTCCCTGGGTGACCTGTTCCAGAGTTCCTCCATCCTCAGAATACAGAACTTGTTCCTAACATCCAGATTCATAGAACAGTTTGGGTTGGAAAGGACCTTCAGGATCATCTAGTTCCAACCCTCCTGGCATGGACAGGGACACCTCCACCAGAGCAGTTTTTCTTTGAGGGGAGAAGAGGAGATTCTGAACAGGATGGAGCTGATGTAGTCTCAGAGCTTCCACCCTGAGGAAGGTTTCCCTTTGGTAGCAGAGTGAGACTGAACAAAACAACTGAAAAAAAAATGAATCTTTGGTTTAGGAAGTTTTACACTCCCCAAGAAATTCATCACCATCAATAAAGACTTTCTGAAGCATGCTGGAAAGTTATTTACATATCATTCTCTTCTTCTTTTTTTTTTTTTTTTTCCCAGCAGAAGATAATGATTAGGAAAATTACCCAGAAGGTTTATTCCTAGGGGAGAGAGGAGGAGAGCTGTAAACAAGGCTTTACCTCTGTAGCTTGTAGTCCCTGTTGCATGAGTCTGATAGAGCTGAGGTCACTCCAGACATACCAATGGATGTTTAACAGACTCCCAAGTCACACAAGCAACAGAGTGGACAATAAGCAGTGGTGAAGGTCATCTCTGTGGCCATGCTGTGCCAAGCTGCTCTTTCACAGCATCTGATCCCCATTCAGAAAGGACTTTTTCTGGCTATTTGGCTTCAAAATGAGTCGTTTGCTACCCAGCCCTGCAAGACAAAACCTGCCAGAGAGAAGTAAGCCACAGAGGACAATGATGCCTGCAGGATTGGGCTGTTCTCCACATCCATTCCAGCACTGAAAGCACGTTGAGAGGGTGGGGAGGGGCAGGAGGAGGCTGGGGAGAAGTGGAGCTGCAGGTGCTCAAAAATACCTCCTCCAAGTCAAGCATTCAAACAGGTTTATTTTGTACCTCTTTGTGTATTTCTACTTATTTTTAGGACGTTTTAAGTTACTACTGCTTCTAAAAATAATCCTAATTATTGTAGAATTAGATTTATAATATAGAATAAATAATTGTATACAAGTATATAATGATATATACAATTATACATATAATGAAGTGTGTAATATTAATATATTAAATCAATATGTATGTAATATTAATATATTACATAAATTATATA
>VXBD01005386.1:55434-67341 GCA_013399975.1 Indicator maculatus
AGGATGAGCAGAGGGCTGGAGCTGCTCTGCTCTGAGGACAGACTGAGAGAGTTGGGGCTGTTCAGTCTGGAGAAGAGAAGGCTCCCAGGAGAGCTTCTTGTGGCCTTCCAGGATCTGAAGGGGGCTGCAAGAAAGCTGGGGAGGGACTTTTTAGGATCTCAGGGAGTGACAGGACTGGGGGGAATGGAATAAAGCTGGAAGTGGGGAGATTCAGGCTGGATGTGAGGAAGAAGTTCTTCCCCATGAGAGTGGTGAGAGCCTGGAATGGGTTGTGCAGGGAGGTGGTTGAGGCTCCATCCCTGGAGGTGTTTGCAGCCAGGCTGGATGAGGCTCTGGCCAGGCTGATGGAGTGTGAGGTGTCCTTGGCCATGGCAGGGGGTTGGAACTGGCTGAGCCTTGTGCTCCCTTCCAACCCTGACTGATTCTACGATCTGTGAGGTCCCTTCCAACTTAAGCCACTGCATGAAAGCAGCCAAGACAGAACCTCTGCTTATTTTTTATCCCTAAAGAAGCACTGAAATTAATTCCTTCACCCTCCTTTGTTTATTTTTTTGTCAAGAGAACTGTAATTGCTGCCGTGGCAACCTAACAAGGGATGTTGTTTTCCACCCCATGCTTCATTAACTTGACCTTAATTGGCCAAGTAAACAAAACCAAATTGCTGTTCAATCTTGACTTGGGCTGTGTCCCTTCAAGGAGCCTGGATCAGGAAGCAGAGGACTCAGTGCTCAAGACAGGGGTTGCACAATAAGCAGGGAATCCTTCAGGTCAAAAATAATCCTACACCTGCTAAGAATAATCCACAGGGTGCTGTCCTGTCGTGCCCAGAGACATTAAGCAAACAGTTGCTTAAATTATACAAGGGCATTTTTCCCCTCCCCCCGTCCCTTCATCTATTAATGATGACTGGGAGTGAATTAAGTGCCTTGGCTGCTCATTTTTCATCTCTGGTGCTCTCAGATGTCTCTGAGAAGAGAACAGCAGGTGGAGAGAAGATGGTCTGGATATGATGTCTGCACAGGCAAGCTGCTGACAGCTCCCAAGGGCTGCTCCTCGAAAGCCTGGCAAGGGCTGAAGGCAGCAGCAGCAGCACCTTGGATGCAAGGTTAAACTGAGTGCTGGGGCTTCTGGCTAAGCCCAGAGAGTGTTTTTTCCAAGTCAGTGGTTGTGTGATCCCTGGCACACAGCTCCTCCAGCCAGAGGTGGTCCACAGGTGGCTACAGAGGGAAAAGAAGAACCCAAGTGAGCAGAATTTCATAGAGTCAGAGAACCATAGAATCAGTCAGGGTTGGAAGGGACCACAAGGCTCAGCCAGTTCCAACCCCCCTGCCATGCCCAGGGACACCTCACACTCCATCAGCCTGGCCAGAGCCTCATCCAGCCTGGCTGCAAACACCTCCAGGGATGGAGCCTCAACCACCTCCCTGCACAACCCATTCCAGGCTCTCACCACTCTCATGGGGAAGAACTTCTTCCTCACATCCAGCCTGAATCTCCCCACTTCCAGCTTTATTCCATTCCCCCCAGTCCTGTCACTCCCTGATAGCCTAAAAAGTCACTCCCCAGCTTTCTTGGAGCCCCCTTCAGATCCTGGAAGGCCACAAGAAGGTCACCTCAGAGCCTTCTCTTCTCCAGACTGAACAGCCCCAACTCTCTCAGTCTGTCCTCAGAGCAGAGCAGCTCCAGCCCTCTGCTCATCCTGGTGGCCCTTCTCTGGACACCTTCCAGCATGTCCATAGCCCTCTTGGAACAGAGGCTCCAGACCTGGATGCAGTACTCCAGGTGGGGTCTCAGCAGAGCAGAGCAGAGGGGGAGAATCACCTCCCTGGCCCTGCTGGCCACACTTCTCCTGCTGCAGCCCAGGCTCTGCTTGGCTCTCTGGGCTGCAAGTGCAGATTTGTCTGTTGGATGAAATGTCTCATTCCTACCTCCTCTCAGAGGGTCAGATTCACCTCATAACAAAGTCCCTTCATTGCAGGGCTGCCTCAGCTAGGCACTGCCATAGAGTTATAGAATGGTTTTGGGTTGGAAGGGATCTCCAAAGCTCAGCCAGTCCAAGCTCCCCCTGCACGCAGCAGGGACGTCCTCCACTAGACCAGGTTGCCCAGAGCTCTGTCCAGCCTCACCTTGAATATCTTTAGGATGGAGCCTCAACCACCTCCCTGGGCAACCTGTTCCACTGTTCCACTACTCTCATGGTGCAGAACTCATTCCTAACACCCACTCTAAAACTGTTCTTCTCTCATTTCAAACCATTGCCCCTTGTCCTATTACTGCAGGCCTTTGGGAGCAGTTCCTCTGCAGCCCTCTTGTAGCCTCCTTCAGGTACTGGAAGGCTGTTATGAAGTCTGAGATAATTTTATAGGCAGTGGGCTTCAGGGTGGGAATCATCTGACCAACTGAAGGCATCTGCTTCAGGCTGAGGTGAGCTGGACCTGACTCCATTAACAGTATTGACTTCCATAGGATCCCAGATCCACAGGCTGGTTGGGTTGGAAGGAAGCCTCAAAGCTCATCCAGTCCAACCCCCCTGCAGCCAGCAGGGACATCTGCAACTGGATCTGGTTGCTCAGAGCCCCAAACAACTTGGTCTGCAATGGTTCCAGGGATGGAGCATCTTTCACTGACCTTTAAAGGTCCTTTAGACACCCTTCCAGTTCCACCCAGACCATCTGCTTTCCCCCTTTGGAGGACAAACTGCCTGCTAAATGAATTACTCCAGTTTGGATGTGGTGTCCTAGGTGAATGTCTTGGACATCCTGACTTGCATCAGCTCTGCTCACAGCCAGACTGCATCTACTGAGGGGGAAGCATCTCGTAACAATTAGGTTTCTGTCCTTGGTGGTTTCCTTGTTCCTTTTTACCCAAAAAAAGTTTGCCCCAAGCCAATGACAGAAGTTCCATTAACTTCAGCAGGGCCAGGATCTTGCCCTTTAAGTCCCTAAAAGCTTTCTTGACAGCTACTGATGCTTGCTGGGCAAGGGTTGAAGTTGTGCTCAGCTTTGGAGGCAGGAAATAAAATGTTTACAACTTGGATCATTAGCTTTTTTCTAGCCCAGTGCCTAGCATGAAATTCAAGGGCAATATTTATCCAAGGACAAAAAGGGATTGTGGAGACTCAATTTGTCTCCTTTGTTCATTAAACCTCTCCCAGGTCCCAGCTTCTACAAGCCCCAAGCCAACTCCTATCCTGCACAGGTCATGATGTGGAGCTGTGAGATCCAGCTTCCCTTCACACCTGCTCTGGCACTTGAGAGTCTTCAGCTGGAGCTGTTCTTTTTGGTAATTCTTATTATTCCAGTTCCTTTAAACGGTGATTTTGTGGTTCCTTCTCTTTGGCGCCTTCCACGTTCACAGCTTGCATCGGGTTGGAAGGGACCCTCAAAGGTCTTCTTGTCCAGCTGCCCTGCAGTGAGCAGGGACACAGCAGTAAAGTCTATAAAGTACAAGTGAGGAGGCCAGGGCTGCTTTCCTGCATGCCCCAACTACCACAGAATCACAGAATGGGCTGGGTTGGAAGGGATCTCCAAAGGTCATCCAGTCCAACCCCCCTCTGCAGTCAGCAGAGACATCCTCCACTAGATCCAGAGCCCTCTCCAGCCTCCAGGATCATCCAGTCCAACCAGCAACCCAACCCCACCATGGACACTAAACCCTGGCCCCAGGTGCCGTGGCCACAGGTTTCCTGAACACCTCCAGGGATGAGGACTCCACCACCTCCCTCAGCAACCTGTTCCAGTGTTCCACCACCCATAGCAAAGAACTTGTTCCTAATACCCTATCTGAATCTGCTCTGCTCTACTTTGAAGCCATTGTCTCTCGTCCTGTCCCTGCAGGCCTTTGCAAACAGTCTCTCTCCATCCTTCTTGTAGCCCCTTCAGGTACTGGAAGGTTGCTATTAGGTCTCCCCAGAGCCTCCTCTTCTCCAGGCTGAACAAGCCCAGCACCAACTTCCTCCTTCTTCTCCTTCTCTGTCTTCTTCTGGTCTGAGGGTGCTGAAAGCTCTTCTGCACACTGACTTTTGCAGATGGGGAGGTGGGAAAGCATCCTCTGTGTATCTGGTGGGGATTGCAGGCTGGATTTCACTGAAGAGGAGATGACCTTGGATTTGGTTCTGCAGCTGTTTGTAGCAGCAGACTCCCCCTGTTGTGGAAAAGGAAGATCCTTGTCCTTCCAGCTTTGTGGAAAGCTGAGTTGGGAGCTGAGAGAGATGCCCAGGGAACATCCTGGTCCAGCACCTGGAGGATTAAGCTGGACACCTGGCATTTTCTAATTGCAGTTTTGCCTGTGAGGGGCTCTCCTCCCCAGGCACCTCCACTCTTTAGCAACCCTGACTCTAAAGGTTTTGTGCATCCAGGCCAGGTTGGCAGGAACGACTCCCAAGGGCTTCCTGGGTGTTGGCTCAGGCCCTGCCTGCAAGAGCAAGCAGAGAAGGATCTGGAGTGGAATAAAAATGCTGTGTTTATGAGCATCATTTATTCCTTTTGAGACTGGGCAGTGAAGCAGGGTGGATGGACTGGCCAGGTTCCCCCTGTGCAGCAAACTGCTTCATCTCTCTGCTCTGTCAACAGCTGTCTGTGGGCTTCTCATCAATCACCCATAAAAACCCATCCTGGAGTGGTGGTGAAAGCACTAATGTACCAGAGCTGGGCTTTGAATGGCCCAGAGCTGTGAAACACTTGTGGGGAGGCATCTGCCAGTGGAGGGAGGGAAGGTAGGATGAGGGGAGGAGGGGCTGGAAAAGGGAGAGGTGAGGGAGGGAGGTTTTATAGTGCCCTCATTGCTGAGAAACTTTACAGGGAGAGCAAAGAGCCAGGAACAGCTTGGGAAGTGCCACAGCAAAAGGACTGCAGCACTGATTCTGTGCTTCTATGTGCCTGGGGTTGTTCCAGCTGCAATGAAGGGAAGGGAAAAAAAAAGGAACTAGCTGGGAGTTTATTTAGAAGGGCTTTGAGAGCCCCTGGTAAACTCAAAGCTTCAGGGTTTGATCTCTGGCATCTAAAGTAAATATTTGATTGCTGTTGTGTTCTCCCTCTGCAAGAGGAGAGGGAAAACATTTTGGATGACCTTCTTGGGCCAGCTGTATCAAGTCCCTGGATTCAGAGTAGAGAAATTCAAAGTGGTGGAAGAATCTCTTTTGATGTCAGAGAAGCTTTTGTCTTTGGGGAAAAACACCAAATCCCAGAGCTGAATGCTGCAAAAGAAACCCCAAGCAGCCTCCCCAGCATGAACAAAGCAACCCACACCCCACACACCCCCCCCAGTTCATCCATCCCTGGAGCTCCAAACCAATGAAAAATCAACACAACCAACTCAAAATTCAAAAATCAATCAATCAATCAATCAAAACTCCAAACAAACCTCTGCAAGCAGGAGATAGTCAGGGATGAAAGAGCCACTGCCCAGCCCAGCATCATCCTGAGAGCTAAATCCTGCTGGACACAAGGCTCTGAGCTGCAAGTGGGAGCCACTAGCTGGGAAGTGCAGTGTCATTCTTAGCAGATATCCCTTGTCTGCATTTTCTCTTCCCATCCTTTGCCAATAGCCTCTGGGGAAGGGTTTTCATCTGGTTTTGGATGAAAGCAAAATTAAAGCAATCATAGCAAAAAAATGTAACCCACAGCATCCCAGAGAGAGAGGAGAGGAAGGGGAGGAGGAAGGGGAGAAGAGCTCTGTGCTGGTGCTTAAAGGGCTGTGCTGACCTTGGGGGTTTCTTCTGACAGGCACCTAGGTGGGAGGGGGAGTGCCAAGAGAAAATGGAGACTGTATGAGATATTGGCAGAAAGCTTCTTTTCCCCATGGGAAAAAAAAAAAAAAAAACCACTGAAAAGCAAAACTGCATTTGCAGTTTTACTGTGCCACAGAAGCATAATCACTGGGCCTGAAAATTTGTAGATTCAGAGGTTCTTAGAATGGTTTTTATGGAATGGGTTGGGTTGGAAGGGATCTTAAAGCTCATCCAGTTCCAACCCCCCTGCCATGGGCAGGGACACCTCCCACCAGCCCAGCTTGCTCATCCAGCCTGGCCTTGAACACCTGCAGGGAGAGGACATCCACAACCTCCCTGAGCAACCTGTGTCAGTGTCTCTCCACCCTCAGTCTAAAAAATGTCTTCCTCATCTGCAGTCTCAACCTGCCCTCCTCAAGCTTCAAATCAGAGTCACTTACTCCTGGGTTTTGTTGGCATGAGCCAGAGAGGAGTCATCGAGTCACACAGACTCACTGAGGTTGGAAAAGAGCTCTCAGGTCATCAAGTTCAACCATCAGCCCAACATGGCCATTACACCATGTCCACAACTCTCTGCAGGTTCATGGGCTCAGAGCCTCCTCTCTCTTGGGCTATGTTTTTGTTCCTCTGGTTGACAAGAAGAGGAAGTCTGACAGATTTGGGCAGGAGCACAGCCCTGTGAGGAGAGGCTGAGGGATCTGGGGGTGTTCAGCCTGGAGAAGAGGAGGCTCAGGGCAGACCTCATTGCTGTCTACAACTACCTGAAGGGAGGTTGCAGCCAGGTGGGGGTTGGGCTCTTCTCCCAGGCAACAAGAGGACACAGCCTCAAGCTGCACCAGGGGAAGTTTAGGCTGGAGGTGAGGAGAAAGTTCTTCACAGAGAGAGTAATTGGCCATGGGATGTGCTGCCCAGGGAGGTGGTGGAGTCACCATCCCTGGAGGTGTTCAAAAAAACCTTGGCTGTGGCACTTGGAGCCAGGGTTTAGTTGTCAGGAGGTGTTAGGTGTTGGGTGAAGGTTGGACTTGATGACCTCTGAGGTCTTTTCCAAGCTGGCTGGTTCTGTGGTTCTGTATAAAACACAGGTTTAGAGGCAAGCTGCTAAACCACTTTGGACTGTGTCCAGGTGATCCTGTGTGCTTAGCTGGGTTCCTCCAGCTGAGACTGATGGACATTGCATGCTGTCCAGAGCAATCTCTCTTCCTCCTCTGGTCTTCCTGCCCCAGGAGGCATTAGCAGGAGCAAGACAGAAAGTTGAAGCTCTTGAACTCCCTTGGTGTGAAGAACTGGTTTTTGGAGACTGATCTTGTTTAACCCTGCTTTGGGCCCTGCTGTGGCATCCAGGTGATGGCACTTCTTGATCTGTTCCTCTTCACTGAGTCTCAGCCATTGTAGTGAGAGTCAGGGGAGCTCAGCTGCACCATGCAGGGGGAGAAGTGCTGCTGCAGCCAGGAAAGGAATGCTTTAGTTGTTCTGTAGCTGCCTGGCCACCAGCAGCCCCCTGTGCAAAGGCCACACAGCAGTCACTTTCTCCTGCCAGGAGAGAAATGTTCTGCTGGAAACCCACACTGCTCTTTTGCATGAGCAGAGGTTTCATTTCAAGCCATTAATCCACATGATCTGCACTCAGGCTGCAGGCAATGTGCTCAAGCTGGAGAAAATCCTCTTTCCCATGTCAGAGCTGGGCTGGGGGCGTGCTGCCAGCACTATCAGATCCCTAACCTTCCCCTGACAGCCTGCTCCTCCCTTTCCACCCCTCAGCCCAGCCCAGCCCTGCCTCCTTCCACCCTGCTGCTGCAGGAGACACCACTTAGAATCAAGAAAGTTGGAAGAGACCTCAAAGATCATCGAGTCCAACACTTCCCCTGCCCAGGAGAGCAGAGCAAACATGAAGAGGTTGGGGTTTGTTTCACCCCCTGAGGAAAGAGCAGCTCTTCCTCTCTTGCCTCCAGTAGCCCCTGACTGAAGGCTTTAGGCCAGATCTTCAAAGTCATGGTGGGACCAGGACATCTTTGGAAGCCTACAGAAAGACAGCAAAAGGCAGAAAGGCAACCCCCCAGCAGAGAGCAAGGCAGGGGCAGGTCTCACTCCTGTGGAGCAGCTGAAGTGGTTGTGCAGCCCCAGGCTTGGGCATGAGCATGGAACTGAGTCCCCTTTCCACCCTCTGCCTCCTGCTCTTGCTCCCATCTGCAGCTGGGTCTTTTCCACCCCGGGGCCTGATTCAGCTGGAGATGTCCTCTTCTGCCTGCACAGAAATGTTCTCTGCAAACACACAGTGCTGTGCTTCAGCAGAGGTTCTGCTTCACAACAAAAATCCACAGGCTCTGCGTGTTCCCAGGTGCCAGACTCCACCATGAGCAGCCCCAATGTTGTGTCCTGCACTGAATAAATCCATAGAATCACAGAATGGATTGGCGTGGAAGGGATCCTCAAAGGTCACCTTGTCCAACCTCCCCTGCAGTCAGCAGAGACATCCCCAGTTGGATCAGGTTGCTCAGGGCCCTAACAAGTCTGACCTTGAATGTCTCCAGGAATGGAGCTTCCATTACCTCTCTGGGCAGCCTGCTCCTGTATTTCACCACTCTCACTGTGATCAGCTTCCTCCTGATGTCCAACCTAAATCTACCCTGCTCTAGTTCCAAACAATTGGCCCTCATCCTGTCACTCCTAGCCCTTGTCCAAAGTCCCTCCCCACCTCTCATGTAGCCTCCTTCAGTAGCAGGCTACTATTAGGTCTCCCTGAAGCCTTCTCCAAGCTGGACAACCCCAGCTCTGAGCCTGCCTTCATAAGAGGGGTGCTTCAGCCCTCTGATCATCTTTGTGACCTCCTCTGGAACCACTCCATCAGGTCCATGTCCTTCCTGTGTTGTCATTGAGCTGTCCAGAGCTGGACACAGTGTTCCAGGTGAGGTCTGTCCAGAGCTGGACACAGTACTCCTGGTGAGGTCTCCCCAGAGCAGAGCAGAGGGGCAGGATCCTCTCTCTCCATCTGTGGCCATGCTGCTTTGGGTGCAGCCCAGGCTGCTATTGGCCTTCTGGGCTGCAAGTCCCCACTGCTGGCTCCTGTCCAGCTTCTCCCCCACCAGCAGCCCCCATCTCTCCCTCCTTCCTCTTCAAGCCATGATCATCACCTGAACCACCACCTCAGTGACTTCCCAGCCCAGTCCCTCCTCTTCCACGGCATCCAAAGCACTGCAGAGCGCTTTGGAGCTGCTTGCTCAAGCTCCTGACTCTTCTCCCAAGCCCTGCCCTGGGAGCCTGCCCTCTCTCTGACACATCTAAATCTCTCCTCTCCTCTTTCATTTGCATAACGATGGCTCTGGGGTTTATTTTGTTTGTTAAGGGAGCAGCAGCCCAAGCTGCTTTCCCCTGGGTCAGAGAAGTCATTAGAGTGGCAGTAAAAGAAGGAGCCTGGACTTCAGATTTTCCTTGTTGCTGCATGAAAGCTTCTCCAGTACATTTTAATAGGGCTGGAAGAAGCTAATAAAAGAGAATAAGGCTGCAAAAAGGCATTGCTGACCTTGAGAGATTTGCAGTTCTCTTCCTCAGTCTGCTGCCCATCTAAGTTCAGTGGAGAGGTGGCTTGGGCCAGTCCATGTTGGTTTTATTTTTTTTTTTCTCCATGCCAATGAGGATTTATCTCTCACTTCAAGCTTGAGCACTAAATCAGCCTCTGGAAGGTGCCAGTTTGAGCAAGGACTTCTGCAGTGCATCTGTTATCCAGCCCAGCTGCTTTTCTAGGGAAGCTCTGATCCAGGGAAACCCCTGGACAGCAAAAAATCCTGTTGTGACTGCAGGCAGGATTGCTGTGGAAAGCAGCACTGAGGTTGGATGAAAGACCCTGAAGGGACTTCAGGGAACCCCAGTGTGAGGTGGGTGGGCAGTAGGCAGCAGAGCTGCCCTCCTCCTGCCCTGCCTAACCCCAGGGACAGGGCTGAGGACTGATTTGCAGTCACCATGGCAGGGGTGAGCACTGCATGGGGCTCCTCCTGGAAGCCTCTTCTCAAAGCCATCCTGCTCCATGACTTACTTCCCAGGGTCTCTGTGGCTGTGCTGCCCTTGGGACCTGAGCAGTGTGTGTCATGGAATGACAGCATTGTTATGGCTGGAAAAGACCTCTGAGATCATTGAGTCCAACCAGCAACCCAACCCCTCCATGGCCACCAAACCATGGCTCAGGTGCCATGGCCACAGGTGTCTTAACACCTCCAGGGATGAGGACTCCACCACAAACTGGGCAGCCTCTGCCAATCCCTGACCACTCTTGCAGCAAAGAAATTTTTCCTCATCTCCAACCTAACCCTCTCCTGGCACAATTTCAGGCCATTTGCTCTCCTTCTCTCACCTGATCCTAGGGAGCAGAGCCCAACTCCCACCTCACTGCAGCCTCCTCTCAGGGAGCTGTAGAGACCAATGAGGTCTCCTTCAGGCTCCTCTTCTCCACACTGCACACCCCCAGCTCCCTCAGCTGCTCCTCCCCAGCCCTGTTCTCCAGACCCTTCCCCAGCTTCCTTGCCCTTCTCTGGACCTGCTCCAGTCCCTCAGTGTCCTTCTTGGGGTGAGGGGCACAAAACTGGGCCAAGCATTCAAGGTATGGCCTCAGAAGTGCCCAGTTCAAGGGGGCAATCCCTGCCCTGCTCCTACTGCCCACACCACTGCTGATCCAGGCCAGGATGTCATTGGCCTTCTTGGCCACCTGAGCACATCTCAAAGAGCCAAGCAACAGCCAGAGTTCCCCCTTTGGGCTGTAGGAAGTCTCTCTAGAGCAAATCCTGGAGCTCATAGATGGTTCCAGCTGCTGAAGCAGCTCTCAGAGCCCACCAGGTGTTGGTGTCAGCAGAGCACTTTGCCCTCTGTGCTTGCTGCCACCATGTATTGACCCCAACCACTCTGCTGTTAGAGCCTCCTGAATGCCACCATGTACTGACCCCAATCTGCTCTGCTGTTAGAGCCTCCTGAATGTCTCTTTGCAGCTGGTGCCAGGAAGCAGAGGGGACCAGTGGCACCTGAAGGATTTTGGCAGGAAATGTTGACCTTTCTCTTTCCTTCCTTGTTTTTAATTTGCCTCCTGCCCATTGAGAGGCTTTTGGTATTCAGAGCCTGCCATGACACCCTTGCACTGATGCTTCTTGGCTCTGAGTGCTCAAAGGCAGGAGGCTCCAAAGCCTGGCACCTGCTCAGCTGCTTGGATGCAAACTGGAGTCAGGTGATCTGTGTTGGAGCTGTCTGGCAGCAGCAGCCCTCAGAGAGGCTGGAGGCAGAATGAGGCTAAGCTGAAGGACACTCATCCCATCAGTGGGGAGGAGGAAGCAGGCTGTCACCTGGCAGAAGGGACTTGGGAACATTTGGGGGTCATCTGGAGGTGCAGCCCTCATAGAATCACTCAGTGACAGAGTGTTTTGGGCTGGAAGGGACCTTTAAAGGTCATCCAGCCCAACCCCTTCCCCCTGCAGCCAGCAGGGACAGCAGCAGCTAGAGGAGGTTGCTCAGAGCCTCAACCTCACCTGCAATGGTGCCAGGTGTGGGACAGAGAATCACAGAATTGTCAGGGCAGGAAGGGTCCTTAAGGCTCAGCCAGTTCCAACCCCCCTGCCATGGGCAGGGACACCTCACACCACAGCAGGTTGCTCACAGCCACCTCCAGCCTGGCTGCAAAAACCTCCAGGGATGAGGCTTCCACCACCTCCCTGAGCAACGTCTTGTAAAGATTTAAACTGGAAGAAGGTAGATTCAGAGTGGAGATTAGGAAGAAATTAGGGAGGGTAGGGAGAGACTGGCACAGGTTGCCCAGGGAGGCTGTGGATGTCTCCTCCCTTGAGGTGTTGAAGGCCAGGCTGGATGAAGCCTTGAGCAAGCTGGGCTGGTGGGAGCTGTCCTTGGGCACTGCAGGGGCTGGGATTGGATGGTCTTTGAGGTCCCTTACAATGATTCTATGGTGGGTAGCAGACTCTGGCCCAAGTACAACTGTCCTGAGCCACTCCACTCTGGTCTCTGCAAAGACTGAAATGGCATGGAGGGAATCACAGAATGCTTTAGGTTGGAAGGGACCTCCAAAGCTCATCCAGTCCAACCCCCTCTGCACTCAGCAGGGACATCCTCCACTAGATCAGGTTGCTCAGAGCCCTGCCCAGCCTCACCTTGAATATCCCCAGGGATGGGACCTCCACCACCTCCCTGGGCAG
>VXBD01005386.1:77778-114982 GCA_013399975.1 Indicator maculatus
AAAGCTGGAAGTGGGGAGATTCAGGCTGGATGTGAGGAAGAAGTTCTTCCCCATGAGAGTGGTGAGAGCCTGGAATGGGTTGTGCAGGGAGGTGGTTGAGGCTCCATCCCTGGAGGTGTTTGCAGCCAGGCTGGATGAGGCTCTGGCCAGGCTGATGTAGTGTGAGGTGTCCCTGGATATGGCAGGGGGTTGGAACTGGCTGAGCCTTGTGGTCCCTTCCCACCCTGACTGATTCTATGATTCTATGGTTCTCTACTGCCTGCATCTCCTCTTGATGAACACACAGCACAGGCTGTTCTGCCCCTTTCTCCTCTCCCTGCTCCCTTCCCAGCACAGGCTCCCTTATCCCAGTTTGGGGGCGACTGGGGCCTGGTGCTGCTGGAAAGCTGAATTTTTAGCTGCGTCCTTCAGACCTGCATAGGGAGGTATGAGAGGTGCATGTGGGGAGGGGAGCAATTGAGGCCTGGGGTTTTGGAGGGAGGTTGTGGAAAACTTTGACCTGCTGAGGTTTTGGGGCAGGGTGGCTGAGGTGGACTATGGATTTGTGTGGTTTGTGTGCTTTTGTCATGTTGTGTGGAGTGATGAAGAATCCTTCCCTTTAAACTTCCATTCTCCAGCAGCTCTGTGCCCTTCTCCTGCTGGGGACACCAGAACTGGAGGCAGGATTGGAGGTGAGGTCTGAGCAGAGCTAAGGTGCAGAATCCCCTCTCCTGCCCTGCTGCCCACACTCCTCTCGCTGCAGCCCAGCACACAGCTGCCTGCTGGGCTGCAGGAGGGCACTGCTGGCTCCTGGGGAGCTGCTCAGCATCCAATACACCCCATAATATCCAAATTTAGAGGAGTCACAAAAGAAAGACAACTTGAAGTAAATACCTGGCTTGAAGGTGGTTTCATAGCAGGCTTGGGCTGAACACTTCACATTTATTTAAGACTTTGCTGCTGATGCCTTTTATTTACCGCTAATCATCTTCCTTTCCCTGCTATCTATTTGTATAATGGGAGAGCAAAACAAGAGCTCATTCCAGAAGGAGCAGCTGAAATGGTGCATTGTGAGGTTGTCATAATGTTGCAACACCATCAAAATCTTTTCCCTTCCCTCTTCAAAAACACCAACACTGAGTCTTTAATGATACCTTTCCCCAGAGGTATTCAGTCAAATACAGATCTCAGCATGTCAACACAAGCTGTGTGTTTCTTAGCCTGCTTCCAGTGTTTAGCTGGCTCTGGGGATGGATTTATCACCAACACCAAGGAGTTGGCATCTCCAGCACCAAGGAGTTGACATCTCCAGCACCAAGGACTTGGCATCTCCAGCACCAAGGAGGTGACATCTCCAGCACCAAGGACTTGGCATCTCCAGCACCAAGGAGGTGACATCTCCAGCACCAAGGACTTGGCATCTCCAGCACCAAGGAGGTGACATCTCCAGCACCAAGGAGGTGACATCTCCAGCCCCAGCAGCATCAGACCCAGAGGGGTTTGTCCTGTGAAGGGGAATCACAGAATCACAGAATCAATGAGGTTGGAAAAGACCTCAAGGATCATCAAAGTCCAACCTGTCACCCAAGACCTCATGACTACTACAGCATGGCACCAAGTGCCACATCCAATCCCCTCTTGAACACCTCCACCACCTCCTTGGGCAGCACATTCCAACCTCTAACAACTCTCTCTGTGAAGAACTTTCTCCTCACCTCCAGCCTAAACCTCTCCTGGTGCAGCTTGAGACTGTGTCCTCTTGTTCTGGTGCCTGGGAGAAGAGCCCAACCCCCTCCTGGCTACAACCTCCCTGCAGGTAGTTGTAGACAGCAATGAGTCTGCCCTGAGCCTCCTCTTCTCCAGGCTAATCAGCTGCACAGGCTCACACTGCAGAGCACAGCTTTGTGTCCAGTCTGGGCACACAGAGGTGTTCTTGGTTCTGTTGCCAGGGAGGAGGTGAGAGTTCAAGGGCTGGGAAGGTTTCCAGAGCAGATCCTCAGCTGTTTGCAGGGAAAGGCATAGAATCATGAACTCACATAATTATTTTGGTTGGAAAAGCCAATTGAGATCATCCAGTCCAAGGCTGGATGCCAAACCATTGCCCTCAGCACCACACCTCTGCAGCTTTCAAACACTTCCAGGGACGGGGATTCAACCACCTCCCTGGGCAGCCTGCTCCAGGATTTGAGAACCCTTTTAGTGAAGAAGTTTCTTCTAATGTCCAACCTAAACCTCCTCTGGGGGAGCTTGAGGTCATTGCCTCTTGTCCTATCACTTGAGAGCAGGCAGAAGGACCCAACCCCACCTAGCTCCAGCCTCCTTTCAATGAGGTCTCCCCTCAGCCTCCTCTTCTTCAGGCTGAGCACCCCCAGCTCCCTCAGCTGCTCCTCCCCAGCCCTATTCTCCAGACCCTTCCCCAGCTTTGTTGCCCTTCTCTGGACCTCCTCCAGCCTCTCAATGTCCTTCTTGCAGTGAGGGATCCAAAACTGAACCAAGTATTCAAGGGGTGGCTTCCCCAGTGCCCAGTCCAGGGGGACAGTCACTGGTCCTGCTAGTCACACTGCTGCTGACAGAGGCCAGGATGCTATTGGCCTCAGAGATCCTGAGCACCCAGTGACTCCAGCAGCAGCATTTGCACACTCTCAGCTTGGAATAGTCAAGCTGTAAAACCCCAGGTGGGATCTTAGAGCATTTCACCAAGCTGGGAGCCCTCCATCAAGCTGAAAATGCTTCCAGACTGCAGAGGCATCTCCCAGGAGGGGTGAGCAGGAGCCTGGGGCTTGGAAAAGAATAAATTGGGAACCTAGGCCTTGTTAAGATGTGGAGGAGTGCAGATTGGTCTCTCAGGTCTTTCCTGCCTCTAACATTTAGGGGGGTTGGGTATTTAGAAGAGGCATGGAAGCGGTGCTGAGGGATGTGGTTCAGTGGCAGTGGCTTGGCAGCAGTGGTGGCATTGTGAGCTTTGGGTGAGTGCTTGGAATTGATGATCCCAAAAGCCTCTTCCAACCTCAACAGTTCTGTGATTCTGTTTGGCAAAACAACACCCAAGGAGCCCTGAGCTGAAGCTCCTTGCTGCCAGGTGTGTCCATAGATCTCTTTGCTTCCATGTGATGGGATGCTCTGGAGTCCTTTCCTGGTGGTATCCACTGCACCAAGGCACCACAGGAAGGACCTTAGAATCACAGAATTGTCAGGGTTGGAAGGGACCTCAAAGCTCAGCCAGTTCCACCCCCCCTGCCATGGGCAGGGACACCTCACACCACAGCAGGTTGCTCACAGCCACCTCCAGCCTGGCTGCAAAAACCTCCAGGGATGAGGCTTCCACCACCTCCCTGGGCAACCTGTGCCAGCCTCTCACCACCCTCATGGGGAAGAATTTCTTCCTAACATCCAATCTGACCTTGAGGTGACCCAACCTTGGAATAGGTGAACTTTTCCCTTAGAATCATAAAATCAGTCAGGGTTGGAAGGGACCACAAGGATCATCCAGCTCCAACCCCCTTGCCATGGGCAGGGACACCTCACACTAGGTCAGGCTGGCTTCCTTGCACATCCCTAAGCTCATAGAGAGGCAGGTTCAGAGTGAGGCAGCCTGGTGCTGCAGGGCTTTGAATAAGTGGAACTGGCAGAGAGAAGGAAATGGTAAAACATCTTCAGGAAGAGAGTGAAGGCTTCAGAGCAGGCATAGCAGAAAGCCAGCCTCAGGCCAGGGTGATGAAGTATCTCTCACAAGCAGTCTGCCCTGGCAAAGCTTAAATCAAGCAGTTCTGAAGTTCATGCTGAGAGACCCCAAGCCTCATTTGTCAGGAAATTTAACACTTCCAAGGGCATTTGCCTTGAAAAATGGGAGCACTCCTTGTGCTTCAGGCCTGGTGGGACGTGGTGGCTGGGATTTTGCTGAGTGTCTGAGGCTTTGCATGCCTTGGAGGAAATAAAACTCCTGCTGTAGGAGGTGTTCCCTGTGCCCAGAAGTGGGGCTGGATGGTTTGGTAAATGGAGCCAGTGATCACCTGCAGAGTTCTCCACAAGGCAAGGAGAAGATTTCTTCTTCTGGAAAGTGTTGCTGGTGAAATTAAACAAGAGATTGTTGATTTCTGCCTCTGTCAGCTTCCCTAAAGAGCACTCCCAGCCTCCTCTGTTCAGTATGCAGATGGACAGGGCCTGTGGTTAGTCTTTATCTGAGCTATTGACACAAGGAATGGTGCCATTAAACAGGAATTAAGAACCTGCTCCAGACCTTTGAGGGAGTTGGTGATAGATTCCCTCCTCCTGTAATCTCATGCCCTGCAATGTTCTCTCTTCAATCCTTTCCCCTGCATCTCAATTGAGGTTTTGATGACTCACAAAATTAATCCTCTCTGAGCAGCAAATCTCTTCCCTTCCCAGGCTTTAATGTGAGGAGCTGTGTTTGCTGATGCCACGTGTCCCTGTCCCTGCCTCAGTGGCAGGTGCTCCTCAAGCAGGCTCTAGACACCACCCAAAGACCTGATCCCCATGCAGGGACCATCCTGGGCATGCTGAGCTGTAAGGCAGAGCATTGGTTCCTTATCTGAGTGTATTTGTTGGGGGAAATAATCAGGAGTGGTCACTGTCAGCAGGAGCATCACTGCGAGCTCCTGAGGTGGCTCTTCACATCTTCCTGAGAGCAGCCCTGTGGAGAAGAGCTTGGGGGTGCTGAGGGGGAAAAGATGGACAGGAGCCACCACCAAGCACTGCCAGCCCAGCCCCAGCCCTGTGCCAGCCCTGCCCTGGGCTGAGCCCCAGCAGTGTGGGCAGCAGGGGCAGGGAGGGGATTCTTCTCCTCTGCTGAGCTCTGCTGAGACCTCCCCTGCAGTGCTGGGGCAGCTCTGGAGTCCTCAGCACAGCACAGACAGGGACCTGGTGCAGCAGGGCCAGAGGAGGCCACAGCAATGCTGGCAGGGCTGGAAGCCCTCTGCTGGGAGCCAGGCTGAGAGAGTTGGGCTTGGGCAGCCTGCAGAGGAGAAGGCTCCAAGGAGACCTTCTGGTGGCCTCTCAGTGCTTCAAGGGCCCAGCAGAGAGCTGGGGACAGAGTTTTGGTGTGACAGGACAAGGGGGGATGGTTGGGAAGTGAAAGAGGGAGATTGAGAGTGGAGAGAAGGGAGAAATGTTTGACACTGAGGGTGGGGAGAGCCTGGCCCAGGCTGGGCAGAGAGCTGGGAGCTGCCCCATGGCTGGCAGCATTGCAGGGGAGGTTGTTTGGGGCTGTGAGCAACCTGCTGTGGCTGGGGCTGTCCCTGCTGGATGAGCCTTAAAGCTCCCTTTCAACTCAAACCATTCTGTGCTTCTATGCTCTTTTGTCATCTGACTTTGGGATAGAAATTAGGAAGATGCTTCTTGGCTGTGAATCTCCTTCTGTGGTGGAGAAATAAGTCTTAGGGATGAACAGAAATGGAGAAAAGCAGGAAGCTGTTTGTGGGTTTCTCTTTCAAAAGAATATTTCCCTGGGGGGAAAAAAAAAAAAAAAATTCTTCATCCCCAAAAATGACTGAAGAGGCTCTTTAAAACCCACCCTGAGCACGAGATTAAGCACAGGAGTGGAGGCAGAGCTCTGCATCTGGAAGCCTCTTCACCCTCAACAAGAGCTGAGAAGCTCTCAAAGAAGGGTTTGAGTCCCTCACCACCAGCAGAAGGAAGGCAGCCACAGCTCCTCCACCTATTGCACTGCAGGACAGAGGATTAGTCTCCAAACCCCAAATTTGCTGTTAAAAAAAGAGTCTGATTTTAATAATTCCCCTCCCTGGGAATCAGTGCCAGCCACATCTAAGAAACCTTCAGGAAGCACCTCCAAGAACACCACTCCTAAGCCCCACGAAATCTCTCTGAAGCCGTTTCTAAGGAGGCTTTTTGGGGGGGCACCCTTTAAGGCAGCTCCAGCTTCTCTAGGTTGAAGCAGCCTGCACATGAAAAGCATCTTTCTGACCCTTTGCAAGCAAGCAGGAGAGAAGGCAGAGAAGCTCTCTCATTAAAAATCATGCCCCAGTGGTAATTAGCCAACTCACCAGCAGCAGCTCCTGGTGCTTTGTGACTGGGTGGCAGTGGTGGCTGGCATGGGCTGGCTTGGCAGGTTGGTTGTTTGTTTGCTTCCCATCAGGGCTTTCAAAGGAGCCTTTTCAAGTGCTTGTGGGAGCAGAGGCTTTTCTCCCATCACTCGTTACAGAGAAGAGCTGCAGCACTGAAAGGGTTTTTGCTTCAGAGGCAGGCAGGGCCAGCGAATGGATTTAACGAGGATTTAATTAGGATTTACTTTGGCGAAGTTCTGGAGCCAAGCAGCATCCTGTATTTGTTTTTTTAAACTTGTTTTCTTCCTTTAATTAACTGTCTTGCATCCTTCTACAAAACAGTTCGTTGTTTTATTGGGAAGATCTGTTCCAGCCAGTCCCTGGAGGCTGTCTGACTACCTTTTTATCACCTCTTTAGTCCCTGAATCGTTTCATTTCCTACCGTGGAGTTATCTCAGATCCACCTAAGCCAGAGCAGAATTAGGCTCCTCCACAATGAAAAGCTGCATGCAGGAGGCAGAGATCCCTGAAAGCCTCCAGATGACTGTTGAGAGGAGGAGCAGAGCAACTGCTTTCAGAACGACACCTGCCCTGAGCCAAGGTCAGGAATCCCCACATCCTGCCATGCCCAACAAGCATGGGTTTGCCAAACCCTCCCATCCCCCACCTGCCCCACTGCTGCTCCTCCACCATCACACAATCACTGAATAGTAGGGGTTGGAAGGGACCTCTGGAGACCCTTCAGTTCAACCCCCCTGCTAAAGCAGGTTTGCCTATATCAGCATTGCAATGGCCAGGAGGGGTTTGAATGTCTCCAGAGGAGACTCCACAACCTCTCTGAGCAGCCTGCTCCAGGCCTCTTCATACCAAAGAAGTCTTTCCCCATGTTGAGGTGGAGGTTTCTGGGTTCCAGTTAGCATCCATTGCTCCTTGTCCCATCACAGGGCACCAATGAAGAGAGCCTGGCCCCTTCTTCTTGGCCATTGATCAGATCCCCTCTCAGGCTGCTCTTTTCAATCCTAACCAGCCCCAGGGCTCTCAGCCTTTCCTCACCACGCAGATCTTCCCTCCCTTCATCATACTTGTAGCCTCCTCTGGACTCTCTCCAGCACTTCCCTGTCTCTCTTGAACTGGGGAGCCCAGCACTGGACACAATCCTCCAGGTGTGGTCTCACCAGGGCAGAGTGGAACAACTTCCCTTGCCCTGCTGGCCACACGTTTCTGAATGCACCCCAGGGACCCTCTTGGCCACAAGGGCACTTTGCTGTCCCATGGATAACTTCCTGTCCACCAGCACCCCAAGGTCCTTCTCCATGGAGCTGCACCCCAGCAGGCCAACCCCTAAGCTGTGCTGCTGCTTGGTGTTGTTCCTCCCCAGGTGTGGGACTCTACACTTATTCAGGTTGAATCTCTTTCTGTTCCCTTTCACCCAGCTCTCCAGGCAACACAGCCTGATGGGGTGGCAGCCACCCCTCCCTCTGTGACTCACAGACTCACCAGGCTGTGCTTCTCACATCCCTGCCTGAAAGAACAGGAGAAATGAGACTTGGAAATGCTGCAGACCCCTCCTTGTCCACTGGTCCTGTGTGGCTCTGACTCTGATAAATGGATCTAAAGTGGTGTGGTAGTTTCAGGCTCTGCCTGGAAAATTTTCCACAGCTCTTGACCAGAAAGTAGTGGAAGGAACATTAAATAAATCACCACTGGGTGTAAAAAGGAAAAGAATGATAAGATCTGAACAATCCCATTGCACAGATTACTAACAAAGTGGGTTTTTAAGGACTAATTTTCTCTCTTTTGGGCTTCCTCACTCTAGCAGATACTAATTTGTGCTTCTCTTGGCTTCTGCTGACCCTGAAGGTTTTCTTGTTGTGGCTGAGTATTAACAAACAACTCTCTGCTCTTTCTCTTGTCCCTTGTGTGCAGGGGGGTGGAGGGAAGGGGGAAGGGAGTGGGGAAGCTATTATTAGCCCTCTGGTTTTGTCCAGGGAGGGTTCTTGTGCTCTTCATCCATTGTAAATCCTGTAAATATTGTAAATATATTGTAGATATTCAGTGTGTTTCACTGTAGGTTGTAGTTTTGATAATAAATACAGCTGCATTTGTTTCCAACTGGGCTGGGCTGGCAATTTTATGTTGGGGGGGTGGAATTTCAACCCACCACAACTGGAAGAGGAGAGATTGAGACTGGAGATTAGTGTTGGGCCCCATCCTGTTCAATATCTTTATTGATGATCTGGACGAGGGGATTGAGTCCATCAGCAGTAAGTGTGCAGATGACACCAAGCTGGGGGCAGGAGTTGATCTGTTAGAGGGTAGGAGGCTCTGCAGAGGGACCTGGACAAACTGGCTGGATGGGCAGAGGCCAGGGGCATGAGATTGAACAAGGCTGAGTGCCAGGTGCTGCACTTTGGTCACAACAACCCCAAGCAGTGCTACAGGCTGGGGACAGAGTGGCTGAGAGCAGCCAGGCAGAGAGGGACTTGGGGGTGCTGGGGCACAGCAGCTGAACAGGAGCCAGCAGTGTGCCCAGGTGGCCAAGAAGGCCAATGGCCAGCAGGAGCAGGGAAGTCATCCTGCCCTGTGCTCAGCACTGCTCAGGTCACACCTTGAGTGCTGTGTCCAGTTCTGGGCTCCTCAGTNTGGCTGAGGCACTCAGTGCCATGGCTTAGTTGATTAGATGGTGCTGGGTGATAGGTTGGACTTGATGACCTTGAAGGTCTTTTCCATCCTGGTTAATGCTGTGATTGTGTGTAAGATGAGGAAGGAATTCTGTGGAGTGAGGATGGGGAGACACTGGAACAGGTTGCCCAGGGAGGTTGTGGATGTCACCTTCCTGGAGGTGTTCAAGGCCAGGTTGGATGAAGCCTTGAGCAAGCTGGGCTGGTGGGAGGTGTCCCTTGCCCATGGCAGGGGGTTTGGAACTGGCTGATCTTGAAGGTCCCTTCCAACCCATTCTGTGAGGCTCTGAACCACGAGTGCCACCTCTTCTCTAACAGCTCAGCTCCTATTTCACAGTGCTCCTGAAACACCTCCAGTTAGTGTAGGTAACAAGGAGACAGCAGCCAAAGTCTAGAGGCAAGCAATATTGCCTCAACTAACCCAAAATAACAAAGCATATGCAGGCAGGCGAAGAGGAAAAAAAAATAAAAGCTCTAAACAAACAAATCTGCTCCTGTAAAAATACATTTGAAGAGTGTGTGCACAACAGACTGGGTTCCCCTCTGGGTGTTCCCAGCATTTCTGAGGGTTCTGAGGGTAACAGCTCTGTAAAAATGTGACATGTTTTCAGCCCTCAACAGCTCTGAGTTGTAGTAATTACTGACTCCCTAATTGAAGCAGGGATCTATTGGCATCTGAGCCTGCTTTCAGTGGCAGCAAACACAACAACAGTTTCAGCTGTTTGTTTGTGTTTTTTTTTTTTCTTGAAAAGCAGGAAGGTTTAAAGGAGGTTGTAGAAATGATGCTGATGCTGCTTAGAGGGCCAGGGCTGGGCTGGGTGGAAGGGAATCTCAGCTCTATCTACAGCCAAAGCAATTTGGCTATCCCTTGACTGTCAGGTTTACACAGAATCACAAAATGCCCTGGGTTGGAAGGGACCTTCAAAGCTCATCTTGTCCAACCCCTCTGCAGTCAGCAGGGGAATCTCCAAGTTGTTCAGGATCCCAATGAGTTTGACTTTAACGTCTCCAGGGATGGGGCCTCAACCACATCTCTAAGCAACCTGTTCCAGTGTTTCACTACCCTCATTGTGCAAAACTTCCTCCTGATGTCCAACCCAAGTTTTCTTTGCTCGTTTCAAACCATTGCTCCTCATCCTATCCCCACAGGCCCTTCTGAAGAGTCCCTCCCCAGCCTTCCTGTAGGTCTCCTGCAGATACTGAAATGCTGCTCTAAGTTTCCCTGGAGCCTTCTTTTCTCCAGACTGAACTGCTCCAACTCTCAGCCTGTCCTCGCTCCAGCCCTCTGATCATCTTTTAGACCTTCCTTTTTTCATCCCTCCATCAGGTCCATGTCCTCCTTGAGCTCAGGGAAGAAGGACATCCCTCAGCACAAGAAATATTCTATCAAGCTGTGCGAGCAGGAATCCCTTGAACGAACCTGGGGATGATCCCTGTGGGAACACTGCTGGAGGCTCCACCTAAGCTGGTGTCTGCAGGAACCACAAGTGATGATTAATTGAAAACAAAACACAACCACAACAAACAAACCAACAGAGAGCTGGAGCCTGCTGCTTAGGGGACAAGTTCAGCTGCCACTAAATCACAGCACTAATATATTTTTTTTTTAATCAGTATGCAAAGTCCGTCCGGCTGCGAGGAGGGAAGGGGAAGCTAATTCAGGGAGCTCTAAGTGAGGCTAATGCAATAATGCTAAGAAAGGGAAATATCTGCACTGAACACCAGGGAGAATTGCTTGACAGTGAACTCTATCTCCATAAATTAATTTCTCACAGGAAACTGTAAAAACTCCGTTACTTGAGGTGCTGGCAGGGAGGCGATCCCGAGGCAGCCACAGGGCTGCAGTCGCAGGGCTGGGGACGGCTGCCTGGCAGCTGTTGCCTGCGGGGGATTTGGACAATGGCTACTCCGGCAGCAAATGCTGATCCTCCCCTCACCCCCCGAATGCAAGGCTTGGATTTTCTTTTTCTTTTCCCCCAAAGCAAAACTTGGATTTTCTTTTTCTTTTCCCCCAAATGCAAAACTTGGATTTTATTTTCTTTTTCCTTTCCCCCATTTGTAAAACTTGGATTTTCTTTTCTTTTTCTTTTCCCCCATTTGCAAAACTTGCATTTTCTTTTCTTTGGCTTTTCCCCCAAAAGCAAAACTTGGATTTTCTTTTCCTTTTCCCCCAAATGCAAAACCTGGATTTTCTTTTCCTTTTCTTTTCCCCCAGTTGCAAAACTTGGATTTTCTTTTCCTTTTCTCCAAAATGCAAGACTTGGATTTTCTTTTCCTTTTCCCCCAAAAGCAAAACCTGGATTTTCTTCTTCTTTCCCCCCAAATGCAAGACTTGGATTTTCTTTTCTTTTCTCTCAAATGCAAAACTTGGATTTTCTTTTCCTTTTCAAGATGGTTTAGTGGCCACGGTGGCGTTGGGTTGCTGGTTGGACTCAATGATCATAGAATGGGTTGGGTTGGAAGGGACCTTCAAGATCATCCAGTTCTAACCCCCTGCCATGGGCAGGGACATCTCCCACCAGCCCAGGTTGCTCAAGGTCTCATCCAACCTGGCCTTGAACACCTCCAGGAAGGTGAAGAATTTCTTCCTCATCTCCAGTCTCAATCCCCTCTCCCAGCTCAAAGCCATTGTCCCTCATCCTGTCACTCCCAGCCTTTGTCAAAACTCCCTCCCCAGCTCTCCTGGAGCCCCTTCAGGTACTGGAAGGCTGCTCTGAGGTCTCCCTGGAGCCTTCTCTTCTCCAGGCTTAGATCTTAGGTTGGCTGTTAGGATCAGCTTAAGACAGGGCTGGCAGTGCTCAGTGCTGGCTCACCTCCAGCTTTCCCTCCCCCCAGCACCCCCAAGTCCTTCTCCACAGGGCTGCTCTCCTGCCCTTCATTCCCCAGTCTGGATTGGTACAGGGTTTGCTCTGACCCAGGTGCAGAACCTTGCCCATGGCCTTGTTGGACCTCCTGAGGGTCCCATGGCCTCACTTCTCTGGCTTGTTGAGGTGTACTTTTCAGGGGGGATGGGGTGGGGTGATGTGGGGCTCAGTCCATAGCCAGCCTCAGCAGGTGTGCCAGGCAGAGCAGACCAATGTGCTGTGAGCCTGCAAGGTTCAGGATTTCTGCCTTGGCAGAGGCTGAAGAAATCTCAGCAAAATGCAGCACAGCATCCTGCACCTTCCTGCTGGCCCTTTGGGACCTCCTTGACCTCCAGCAACAGAGCCTGGGTGCAGCTGCTGAAAAGAGCCATGGATTACCTTCCCTTTCTCCTCAGAGCTCCTCAACCAGTCTGCACCTGACACTAATCCTGAGGAGGGAAAAAAAAAATCAGGCTAAAGTTTTTGTAATTTCCACCAGGCATTACTGATGTTCCCTCCCTGACCCTTCTCCTCACCTCAGCTTCCAGAAGCATTTGAAGCATATTAATGCCCAAAGCAGCTTTGGGCTGCAGTAGGCAGCAGGGGAGTAGGGAAAGGAATCAAACCTCAGCCACAGGAAAATGATTTCTTTATATTCCCTCACTCTTTTACCTTGACAGGAGCTTCAGCTCACAAAATGAGGAGAGGCTAATGGAAACAGGCATCTGCTGTAATGCTTTTTTTTAATGCAACTCATCTCTTCTCCCTCGAAGGGAAAAGTCTGGAGACAAAGGAGTTGCTCTCCACAACTCCCTCCTGAAAGGAGGTTGGAGCCAGCTGAGGGTTGGGCTCTTCTCCCTAGTATCAGGTGAGAGGAGAGGAAAGGGCCTGAAATTGTGCCAGGAAAGGTTTAGGTTGGAGATGAGGAACAATTCTTTGCTGCAGGAGTGGTCAAGGGATTGGAAGAGGCTGCCCAGGGAGGTGGTGGAGTCCCCATCCCTGGGGGTGTTCAAGAAACCTGTGGCCATGGCACTGTGGGCCATGGTTTGGTGGCCATGGGGGTGTTGCTGGATCTGGGGGTGCTGGTTGATAGAGGCTGAAGATGAACCAGCAGTGCCCAGGTGGGCAAGAAGGGCACCAGCAGCCTGGTCTGGATCAGCAGTGGGGTGGGCAGCAGGGGCAGGGCAGGGATTGTGCCTCTGTGCTCAGCCCTGCTGAGGCTGCACCTTGAAACCTGGCTTCAGTTTTGGACNAGCACAGCACAGACAGGGACCTGGTGCAGCAGGGCCAGAGGAGGCCACAGCAATGCTGGCAGGGCTGGAAGCCCTCTGCTGGGAGCCAGGCTGAGAGAGTTGGGCTTGGGCAGCCTGCAGAGGAGAAGGCTCCAGGGAGACCTGATAGAGACCTTCCAATACCTGCAGGGGGCTACAAGAAGGATGGAGACTGTTTGGAAAGGGCTGTGGTGATAGGATGAGGGGAAATGGCTTCAAACTAGAGAAGAGCAGAGCTAGACTGGATGTTAGGAACAAGTTCTGCACCATGAGGGTGGTGGAACACTGCAACAGGTTGCCCAGGGAGGTGGTTGAGGCTCCATCCCTGGAGATATTCAAGGTGAGGCTCAACAGGGCTCTGAGCAACCTGATCTAGTGGAGGATGTCCCTGCTGGCTGCAGAGGGGGTTGGACTGGATGAGCTTTGGAGGTTCCCTTCCAGCCTGGACCATTCTATGATCTTATGAAGCTGAAGAGGAGCAACCAGGCAGCAGCCAGCCCAGGGCAGCAGTAGGTCCATCCCAGGTGGATCACACCCATGGAGCTGTTGCTGGGACAAGGCACCTCTGAACTCTGTTTGGCTTCCAGTCTCCACTGACTGGCTAATCAATACCTAGCTTAGAGAGATTACCCTGGAGTGTCTCCTCTGATCTGAGGACTTCTGAAATTCAATGAAAAGAAAAGAATCCCAAGCCCCCAGGAGTCATTTTACAGAGTGCTTGATCACTTAGCACTGAATAATGGCTTGATGTGAGCAGGGATTAATTGCAGGACCTCATCTTTCTTGCAGCTGAAGTTGTCTTTTGCTTGGTACAAGCTGGGACCCAGGAGGTTCCACCTCAACAGGAGGAGAAAATTCTTGGTGTGAGAGTGCTGGAGGCCTGGAGCTGGCTGCCCAGAGAGGTTGTGGAGTCTCCTTCTCTGCAGACTTTCAAGCCCCACCTGGATGTGTTCCTGTGTGACCTGCCCTGGGTGACCCTGCTCTGGCAGGGGGGTTGGACTCAGTGATCTCCAGAGGTCCCTTCCAACCCCTCACATTCTGTGATTCTGTGCAGCACCTTCCCCATGAAAGGAAAATCTTGCAATATCTTTCTACCTTTGGGGTAGGTGACTGCTGCTTTGGGGTAGAAATCTGTGCTGGAGTAGAACTTCAGTGTTTTACAACAGAAATCCAATCTTTTGGGGTAGAAATCTGTGCTGGAGTAGAATTTCAGTGTTTTACAACAGAAATCCAATCTTTTGGGGTAGAAATCTGTGCTGGAGTAGGACTTCACTGTTTTACAACAGAAATCCAATCTTTTGGGGCAGAAATCTGTGCTGGAGTAGAATTTCACTGCTTTACAACAGAAATCCAATCTTTTGGGGTAGAAATCTGTGCTGGAGTAGAATTTCAGTGTTTTACAGCAGAAATCCAGTCTTTTGGGGTAGAAATCTGTGCTGGAGTAGGACTTCACTGTTTTACAACAGAAATCCAATCTTTTGGGGCAGAAATCTGTGCTGGAGTAGAATTTCACTGCTTTACAACAGAAATCCAATCTTTTGGGGTAGAAATCTGTGCTGGAGTGAAACTTCACTGTTTTACAACAGAAACCCAATCTTTTGGGGTAGAAATCTGTTGTGGAGTAGAACTTTGCTGTTTTACAGCAGAAATCCAATCTTTTGAGATAGAAATCTACTGGGATTTATGTAGAGATCCACAGGTTCAGAAGAGAAATCTGAAGTTCTAGGGTAGTTATATACTGGCTTGGGGTAGAGGTGAATTTCCTCCTCTGCTCTGCTCTCATGAGATCCCACCTGGAGTACCACAACCAGTTCTGGTGCCCCCAGCTTAAGAGGGACCTGGAATTGCTGCAGAGGGTCCAGAGGAGCCATGAAGATGATCAGAGGTTGGAGGGCAGGATGGGACAGTTGGGGCTGTCCAGCCTGGAGAAGAGAAAGCTCCAGGGAGACCTTAGAGCAGTACCAACCAGCAACCCAACACCCCCATGGCCACTAAACCATGACCCCAAGTGCCATGGCCACAGGTTTCCTGAACACCTCTGGGGATGGGGACTCCACCACCAGCTTGTTCCCATCCCTATTGCAGTGCTCAGCACTAGGAGACTTTCCCTCTGTGCAGACCCTCCCCTACTTGTGGAGCACTGATAACAGCAGCTCCACTTCTCAGAAATGTCTCTGGCACCATTTCCACCCCTCCCCTCCTCAGGCATTTCTGAGATGTTGTTTCTGCACCACGTTGCCCTTTGTGCCTCAGCCCAGCCACGCTGCCAGTGGAGTCATTTGTCCCCAAATTGAATTACATAACTTTTTTTTTGTCCAATGCCTTGCAATTAGAAGCCTTTGCAAAGACAGGAATGTGTGCAGGGCTTGCTGTGCTCACTGCTAGAACCTGCTGCTGATGACATCTGAGTAGATAATTGACTACACAAATGACTTGCTAACAAAAGCAGGAGCATCTGGGGATACTCAGGTCAACCTTTAAAGCAGCTCCTGGGTGAATTCTCCAGCAGAGGCTGGAACATTCCTAGCTTCTTGCACTTGCCTGTAAGTGATCTGGTAAGTTCTCCTTGCTTTATGTGCTCAGATCCCAGCACTGAGCCTCTGCATGGAGCTGCCCTTCAGAGGGAGGCTGCTAGAGGCAGGACAGACATGGACCTGTTGGAATGAGTCCAGAAGAGGCCACAAAAATCATCTGAGGGGTGGAATCCCTCTGCTGTGAGGACAGGCTGGGAGAGTTGGGGTTGTTTAGTCTGGAGAAGAGAAAAAGAAGGCTCCAGGGAGACCTTAGAGCAACCTTCCAGTACCTGAAGGGAGCTCCAGGAGAGCTGGGGAGGGACTTTTTAGCAGGGCATGCAGTGACAGGAGGAAGGGTGATGGTTTGAAACTAAAAGAGAGGAGATTGAGGTTAAGCAGAAGGAAGATTTGTTACACTGAGGGTGGGGAGAGCCTGACCCAGGTTACCCAGAGAGGAGGGAGATGCCCTGACCCTGAAACCATTCCAGGCCAAGTTGCTTGGGGCTCTGAGCAGCCTGCTGGAGTTGCAGATGCCCTTGGTCCCTCCTCATGGCAAAGAGGTGGAAGGAGATTTTAAGGTCAACTTCAAACCCACCCCAACCCATTCTCTGATTTATCATCCCACAAGCCAGGGCAAGGAATTCAGAGCAAAGATCTGGAGAGAAAAGTGAATCTGTCTGTGTGCAGAGAGCAGTAACACACCTGTAATGAGTGCAGCAATGAGGAAAACAAACACTTGAATTAACAATGCTGCTGCTGCTCAGGCAGCCATCAGCCTGCCAGCCTGTATCTAATGGTCTCTTCCCTCTAAACTGAGAAGAATTAGCAATATGTGATCTTAATACAGCTGAGGCTTTGCTCTGTAGGCACATGATTGCCACACAGCATCTCAGAGGAGCCTGGAATCTGCTCCCTGGGATTGCTTCGTGCTGCATCCCAGGGCTGAAACTGCAGGGAAAGCTCTTGTGGGTTAGGAGGAAATTTTTAGTTGCCAAACCAGAAGATTTCTAGCCCAGATGTTATAGATTTCTGCTCTTCATCTGCAGAATCCACAGGTTCACAGACTCATTTAAGGTCATCAAGTCCAGCCCATCTTTGCATGACCTTCAATAAGCTCAGCCTAACTATGCTGTCCCCATGGGACCATAGAGTCTTAGAATGGTTTCAGGAGCACTGTGAAGAGGAGCTGAGCTGTTAGAGAAGAGGTGGCACTTGTGGTTCATAGCCTCATAGAATGGGTTGGAAGGGACCTTCAAGATCATCCATTCCAACCCCCTGCCATGGGCAGGGACACCTCCCACCAGCCCAGGCTGCTCAAGGTCTCATCCAGCCTGGAACTGAACACCTCCAGGGAGGGGACAGCCACAGCCTCCCTGGGCAACCTGTGCCAGTGTCTCCCCACCCTCACTCTCAAGAATTTCTTCCTCATCTCCAGTCTCCATCTCCCCTCTCCCAGCTCAAAGCCATCATCCCTCATCCTGTCACTCCCAACCCATGTCCAAAGTACCTCCCCAGCTCTCCTGGAGCCCCTTCAGGTGCTGGAAGGCTGCTTTGAGGTCTCCCTGGAGCTTTCTCTTCTCCATACAACCCAAGTGCCATCCCAGGGTGAGGAGATGAGGGCAGGCTGGGATGCCTGAGTTACCCATGCTCACTTTTGGAAGAAATTAATTGTCTGTGAGACACAGCAAAGTGCCCACAAAAAACTCGTCTGAGGCTGGAGACAGCTCTGAAACCTGCTTCAGATTTTGTGCTGGTTGCTGTTTTACATTTCCAGAGCCTTTCTTTTGTGTGTGTCCAAGGGGCAGCTGTCACTTCAGTGTGACACACACACTGTGCTCACTCTGGCAGAAACCAGTGCTTCATCCTTTCACCTGGCAGTTGCTTTCCTTCAGCTGCAATAAAAACTGCTCAGGCTGAGAGGTTAAAACATGGCATTGGAAGCAGGGAACCCCAGGTGTCCTTCCTGGGCAGTGGTGTGAAAAATGGCACTTCATGGACTTGGGGCAAAGTGGCAAAACCTGAAATCCTCTGGATGGGCAA
Source organism: Indicator maculatus (assembly GCA_013399975.1). Taxonomy (NCBI): domain Eukaryota; kingdom Metazoa; phylum Chordata; class Aves; order Piciformes; family Indicatoridae; genus Indicator; species Indicator maculatus. Next base: position 95,126 of record VXBD01005386.1, read on the forward strand.
AATAATTCCATTCAGAAGGTGCCATCCTGTGCATCCTTGTGTCTGAACAGTGTCTGCCTCAGTGCTGTCCCCTGACTGGGCTGTCCAGCTGAGCTTCTCCTCCAGCACAGCAATCCTTGCTGCTCAGATCCATCCCTCTGTGGTGCTCAGGGTTCCCCCAGCCTGCAGGGAAATGTTGCTGCCAGATCAAGCTGCAGAAGGGAATTTGTGAGCACTCGGAGGCTCTGGGGCTCACAGGTTTAACTGCTCTGACAGTGTCACCCTCAGGTCACAACAACCCCATGACTGCTCCAGGTTTGGGGCAGAGTGCTTGGAAGCTGCCTGGTGGAAAAGGATCTGGGGGTGCTGGTTGATAGAGGCTGAAGATGAACCAGCAGTGCCCAGGTGGGCGAGAAGGGCACCAGCAGCCTGGTCTGGATCAGCAGTGGGGTGGGCAGCAGGGGCAGGGCAGGGATTGTGCCTCTGTGCTCAGCCCTGCTGAGGCTGCACCTTGAAACCTGGCTTCAGTTTTGGACTTCTCCCTCCAAGAAGGAAACTGAGAGGCTGGAGCAGGTGCAGGGAAGGGCAACAAAGCTGGGGAAGGGTCTGGAGAGCAGGGCTGGGGAGGGAGCTGGGGATGTTCAGCCTGGAGTAGAGGAGGCTGAGGGCAGACCTCATCTCCCTCTACAGCTCCCTGAAAGGAGCTGAGTGAGGTGGGGTTGGGCTCTTCAACCTAGTCTCAGGTAACAGAAGGAGAGGAAATGTCCTGAAATTGTGCCAGGGGAGGGTTAGGTTGGAGAGGAGGAACAATTTCTTTGCTGTAAGAGTGCTCAAGGATTGGAAGAGGCTGTCCAAGGAGGTGGTGGAGTCTCCATCTCTGGAGGTGTTCAAGCAATGTGTGGCCATGGCACTGTGAGCCATGCTTTAGTGGCCATGGTGGGGTTGCTGGTTGGACTGGATGATCCTAGAGGCCTTTTCCAACCCAACCAATTCCATGACTCTCTGGTACTTGTGTGCCTCACTAGTGAGATTTCAGTGCTTATGAAGTCCTTCCTCAATGGAGGTGGATTTTTTCCCTGTCAGCTCTTCTCAGAGAGCAAACAAACCAGAGATTTTTTTCAGCTGACTGCAATCCAAAGGTGTCTGAGTTCTGTCTCGAGGTGTACAAAGCCAAAAACGCCTCCCAGGGGCTGTGAGTGCCAAGCGGTGTCTGTAAAGAATAAATGAGAGGTTTTATTCTCTCTAATCTTGCTGGAGCTCGCTTAGGAGGAGGGGAAATCCCCCTTTGGGACAGAGTGATAGACAGGCAGCTAGAGAAGTAACAAAACCCACGTGCAGAGCTGTGCTTGGATCCCTCTGTGCCAAAGTCTTGCTGCAAAGGCAGAGCAATTTGACCCCAGCTGCCAAACAGACTCTTCCTTCAAAGCCACAGCTCCTGAGTGAAAGCAGGCAGCAGCAGGAGACTGCCAGCAGCATCCCCCACAGCTCCAGAGGAAGGGACAGCCTCCTGAGGAGGAAAACAAGGATTGTTTTGCTGTGTTTATCCAGCAATAAGTCCCCTGAGGTGTTTAGTCACCTCGAGGCTCTGAGTGACTTGAGTGGCTTTGCCCTTTGTCATCCTCAGCAGCACACTGAAGGGAGATTGACCTTAGCTGTGGTGAGCTGTGAAGTCTGTCATAGAATCACCAGAATGGGCTGGGCCGAAGGGACCTTCAAGATCATCCAGTTCCAACGCCCTGCCATGGGTAGGGACACCTTCCACCAGCCCAGCTTGCTCACGGCCTCATCCAACCTGGAATTGAGCACCTCCAGGGAGGGGACAGCCACAACCTCCCTGGGTGACCTGTTCCAGTCTCTCCCCACCCTCACTCTCAAGAATTTCTTCCTCATCTCCAGTCTCAATCTCCCCTCTCCCAGCTCAAAGCCATTGTCCCTCATCCTGTCACTCTCAGCCCTTGTCACAAGTCCCTCCCCAGCTCTCCTGGAGCCCTTCAGGTGCTGGAAGGCTGCTCTAAGGTCTGCCCGGAGCTTTCTCTTCTTCTTCAGCTAAGCAGAGCCCTGTGAGGAGCCGCAATAGGGGTCATGCACCATGCCCCAATGCCTCTGTCCAAATATGTCTCTATATATTTATTTAATGCATATGGAAGCATATGAAGATGTGCACATATGTGTGTATAGAATCTCCCAACTTGGAAAGTAGGTAAACAGCCAATTTTCTTTGTCTTTGTTGCCCTACCTTCCCTTGGAGACTTTGTGGTGCTTAAAGGGACCTGTAAGAAAGCTGGGGGCAGAGTTTGAGCAGGGCCTGATGTGACAGGACAAGGGGGGATGGATTGAAACTAAAAGAGGGAGATTGAGAGTGGAGAGAAGGGAGAAATGTTTGACACTGAGGCTGGGGAGAACCTGGCCCAGGCTGCCCAGAGAGCTGAGAGCTGCCCCATGGCTGGCACCAGTGCAGGGGAGGTTGGTTGGGGCTGGGAGCAACCTGCTCTGGTTGGGGCTGTCCCTGCTGGCTGCAGGGGTTGGACTGGATGAGCTTTAAAGGTCCCTTCCAACCCAAACTGTTGTATGATGCAATCTGTCCTCATTCCCAGTGGGGGAGGAGGAGCATGGCTCCTGTTCCATGAGTGGAAGGAAATTTCCCCTGTGTCTGAGCAAATCATCCATAGCATCATAGAGTCATAGAGTCATAGAATCATGGAATCAGTCAGGGTTGGAAGGGACCACAAGGCTCAGCCAGTTCCAACCCCCCTGCCATGCCCAGGGACACCTCACACTCCAGCAGGCTGGCCAGAGCCTCATCCAGCCTGGCTGCAAACACCTCCAGGGATGGAGCCTCAACCACCTCCCTGCACAACCCATTCCAGGCTCTCACCACTCCCATGGTGAAGAACTTCTTCCTTCATTCTTTGGTCCCCTTGCAAGATTGAGCTTCCCAGCCTGGGGCTGGAGGCTATTTGCCATCATTGCTTTGTCAAGAAAAGGACAAAGGACCCTTTGGAATGCAGAGCCCCAGGGAGGTGGTGGAGTCTCCATCCTTGGAGGTGGGAATTTGGGAACATGGTTTAGTGGTCATGGTGGGCTTGGGTTGATGGTTGGAGTTGATGGCTTTAGAGAGCTTTTCCTTACCAGTTCTAAGACCAAACCCTGAACGCTGGGAGCAGGATTTTTTATTTGCAGCCTCGGTGAGGTTTCTGTTTTGAAGCTCTGGAGCAGCACAATCTGCTGTATGCAGCCAGTGTGGGGGAGGGGTGTGGCTGTGCCATGTGCTGTGCAAACAGCAAACACTGAGGAGAAGCAAAGAATTCCTGCAGTCCCAAACCACAGCCAGGGAGCTCGTTGAGATGTCTGGCAGGAGGCAGAATCTGTTTGCTTTCTAGTGAAGATTAAAAGAGAGCCTTCCTGCCATCTCTGCTCACAGATGTGGACAGCAAGCTGCCCCCCAGCCAGGCAGAGCTGTGCTGGAAGCCACCAACACCCAGGAATGTCAAAGAATCATGGAATTGTTAGGGTTGGAAGGGACCCAGCCAGTTCCAACCCCCCTGCCATGGGCAGGGACACCTCACACCACAGCAGGTTGCTCACAGCCACCTCCAGCCTGGCTGCAAAAACCTCCAGGGATGAGGCTTCCACCACCTCCCTGGGCAACCTGTGCCAGTGTCTCACCACCCTCCTGGGGAAGAACTTTCTCCTGACATCTAATCTGAATCTCTCCACTTCAAGTTTTGCTCCACCCCCCCAGTCCTATCACTCCCTGACACCCTAAAAAGTCCCTCCCCAGCTTTCCTGTAGCCCCCTTCACGTGCTAGAAGGCCACAAGAAGGTCTCCTCAGAGCCTTCTCTTCTCCAGACTGAACAGCCCCAACTCTCTCAGTCTGTCCTCAGAGCAGAGCAGCTCCAGCCCTCTGCTCATCCTGGTGGCCCTTCTCTGGACACCTTCCAGCATGTCCATAGCCCTCTTGGAACAGAGGCTCCAGACCTGGATGCAGTACTCCAGGTGGGGTCTCAGCAGAGCAGAGCAGAGCAGAGAGGGAGAATCCCCTCCCTGGCCCTGCTGGCCACACTTCTGCTGCTGCAGCCCAGGCTCTGCTTGGCTCTCTGGGCTGCAAGTGCACATTGACAGCTCCTGCTGAGCTTCTCCTCCCCCAGCACCCCCAAGTCCCTCTCCTCAGGGCTGCTCTCCAGCCAGTCCCTGCCCAGCCTATATCAGTGCTTGGGATTGCCTCGACCCAGCTGCAGGAGCTCTTCAGGTGCAGGTCTCTCTTCAGCTGGAATCAGCAATGAAATCCACCTTGTCTCTGCCATTTTCTTCTTTTATCCCAACATCAGGCTTCTTACTTTTATTATTGTGCCAGGAGGATGTTATGAAAGGTCACAGAATCCTACAATTATAGATTCCCTTTGGTTGGCAAAGCCCTCTGAGATCATCCAGTACCTGCCCTTTCCCCTGTTGTGCTGGCAGGGATCTCTTTGTATCTCAGCAATTCTCAACAATTCTTTGTCTTCTCCAAAAGGAGACTGATCAGGGCAGTTTGTACCTCTCAGTTCAAGTCAGGATGTGGGGTGGGGGTGGCACAGAGAGTTGTCCTGCTGGTTTTCAGGAGAGTGGATTCTCCTAGGTGATGCTAAATGGGTGATGAGGCAGAGGAGCTTGGTGAGGAGGGACACCCACCTCAACCTGAGGAGACACTGCTGTGAGGGTCACAGAGCCCTGGAGCAGGCTGCCCAGAGAGGCTGTGGAGTCTCCTCTGGAGATGTGTTCTTGTGTGACCTGCCCTAAGTGCTCCTGCAGAGGGGTTGGACTGGATCATCTCCAGAGGTCCCTTCCAGCCCCTGGGATTCTGAGATTCTATGATCAGGCTTCAGGAGAGGTTGCAGAGGGGCAGGAGAGAGGCTTTGCTGGGCCAAGCACAAGGTAGAAGCTGGTGCTAGGTGGGACATAGGACTGCTATGGGTTGGCTTCATATATCCAGGACACAATGACACTCTGCCAACCAGGCTGGCAACAGGGCTGAGAAGAAGAGATGCAAAATGAGCTAAGGAGCAGAGAGGACTCAGGAGAGCCCTTCCAAGATGAGCTTTAGTGCAAGTGGAGGAAGGCAGAAAAAAATCTGGTCTTAAAGACAAGAAACTATCTTAGGAGCAGAAGGAGACCTTGGTGCACAAGGAGGAGAAGAGGCTGCACAGCAAGGAGCTGGAGTGGTCACCTGCAAGGCCATCAGCAGCTCCAGCAGATCCCTAATTTGTGTCTCTTTGAAGCAAGGAGTCCTTGAAGTTACAGCCTGGCCAGGGAACAAACCTGAGCTCTTTATCTGTGGCATCAAATGACTTCCCTGCATCGATGAGACAGACCAGGAGGTAAACAGTGATCAATCAGCCACAGCACCAGGCCAGGGAGGTGAGCAGCTGAGACAAGTCAAAATAATTGTTCTGGAATAGGGAAAAGGCCTCTGATGGTGAAGGAGAAGAGAGAGGCATCTGCTCTGCTGCCAGCTGGGATGAGAGCTGGAGAAAACAAAGGCACCACCAGGGGTCAGCTTGGAGATGGAGATGCAATGATGGATGCCTCAGTGACCCTTGGAAGAAGGTGACCAAAGGTGACCTGTGCCTCTCCTCTCAAGGCTTTCTAGTGAAAGAAGAAAGAATAAGTGCAGTGGTTTAGAGAACTGAGCTGCTCTACCAGCTGGGGTGGAGACGCTCAGGGTCTCAGTGCATGGAGGGCTGGCAGACAGCCTCTGGGTTTGTAGCAGTCCCCATTCCTGGAGGTGTTCAGAACACCTGTGGACATGGCACTGCAGGTCATGGCTGAGTGGGCATAGTGCTGCTGGGTTGGCAGTTGGACTTGATGGTCTTTGAGAGCTTTTCCAACCTTCATGATTCCTAGAATCACAGAATGGGTTGGGCTGGAAGGGACCTTCAAGATCATCCAATTACAGCCTCCTGCCATGGGCAGGGACACTTCCCACCAGCCCAGCTTGCTCAAGGCCTCGTCCAACCTGGCCTTGAATACCTCCAGGGAGGGATCATCCACAGCCTCCCTGTGCAACCTGTTTCAGTCTCTCCCCACCCTCACTCTCAAGAATTTCTTCCTCATCTCCAGTCTCAATCTCCCCTCTTCCAGCTCAAACCCATCACCTCTCACCCTACCACTACAAGCCCCTGTGAAAATGGGACCAAGGTGTGAGGAAAAAGCTTTTGCAGCCTGGAGAAGGGGATTTGTTGCCTTTCAATAAGCAGAAGGAGCTGGTGGTCACATCCCACACAGCCAGCTGGCAGGGCACGGCGACAGCACAGTTCCGGCTGCGCCGCTCGGGCTCGGAGGGAGCTCAGAACAGCCCTAACAGGCTCCTCACTACTCACAATTCTACCATCATCCACACATCCAGGAGCAGGATTTGCTGGAGCAGAGACAAACAGTGGGTAGGGGAGAGCAGAGAGCCACTTGTGAAGCCAGCCACTGGTAATTACCCGATGCAAATCAGCCTGGCTGCAGGTTGAGGCGGGCGCGTGTGCGGCGCTCGGGTAATTTGGGAGCAGCTCAGCAGTTAGAAGTGAGCTGTGAGGTTCTCATTATGCAATTAAAACTTTTAGTGGAAGACTCATTAATCTGAAAGGCAATTAGTCAGGCTGCTGGCAGGCAGAGTTCAGAGAGAAAGGATTTTGTCGGGTGGTGACTCCGCTGTTCAGGTAGCGTCGGATGAGCTATCTCCAAAGGCTTTGATAGGATCTGCTCCTTTCAGGAGGCTCCATTTGGAATGATACAAACACAGAAAGGAGAAGGGGTTGGTTCCTTTTGTACTGTCAGCTCCTCTCTTGCATCTGAATTTTTCTCTCTCTGCTAATCTCTGCTGTTTGTCCCTGTGGGGAAGATTTGTACCTAGTGCTTAGAAACAAGGGCTGATGTAATGGCGCTCAGAGCTCCAAGCAAATGTGGTTTCTAAGGAACATGCAAGCAGGCAGGTCTCTTGGGCTCAGACTCAGAGTGACAGGATGGTTGAGCTTTTTATAAAACAAACAGTTAAGGTCATCAAGTCCAACCCATCCTTGCAGGAGCATCAATAAGCTCCACCCAAGTATGCTGTCTTCATGGAATCAGAGTCCTAGAATGGGTTGGGTAGGAAGGGACCTTCAAGCTCAGCCAGTTCCAACCCCCTGCCATGGGTAGGGACACCTCCCACCAGCCCAGCTTGCTCAAGGCCTCATCCAACCTGGTCTTGAACACCTCCAGGGAGGGGATATCTACAGCCTCCCTGAGCAACCTGTTCCAGTCTCTCCCCACCCTCACTCTCAAGAATTTCTTCCTCATCCCCAGTTTCAGTCTCCCCTCTCCCAGCTCAAAGCCATTCTCCCTCCTCCTATCACTACCAGCCCTTGTCAAATCTTGGCATCATCAAGTTGGAGAATGAGTGTAAAGGTCAGAACCATCTCTGTTTCTACACCCAAAAACTGAGTCACAGAGGTCACAGGGCTTAGCTCACAAAACTTTGGGCACTGCCTTTGGTTTTACAGTGGTGCTGAAGTCAATCATTCAATCCAGGTCCTCCAGGAGTCCTTTTTTGTGAAGCTGAAATTGCACAAAACCTCTGTATTGCACTCTAAGGCCTTTCCAGACAGAGGAAAATGAAGCTTCCCATTCCCTCTGTCCCATCTCATCCACAAATAGCTCCTGTGCTGGCTGTCTGCCCAGGGCAGATTCCACCTGCTTTGCTCACAGGTACAGCAAACATTTTAACCCATCCCAAGCCTAGTGGCTAAAAAAGTGCTTTGGGACCACGAGAGAAAAGGTCCTCAAAGAGCTGCAGCTTCACCTGGGTGAAACTTTTTGTGCCAAATCTTTTTTCTTATTATTATTATTTCTTTGTCTCAAGAAGAATAAAGTTCCAGCAGCAGCAAAGTGAGACCCAGATGAATTTCAGCCTCTCCAAATCATCCCTGACACACACAACCAAACCAGCAGAAGCAGTGAAAAATGAACCTAATAAACCACTCTCTGGCTGGAAACCTCCTGAACTTCTATTTACATCCTGCTTAAAGAAAATCCTTGTCTGCAGAATGCAATATTTTCTATCAGGGCAATCAAATTGTTCCACTTTCACCCAAAGTTGCAGGGTTTTTTTTTCCCCCAACTTTCTGACTGACCCCAAAAGATTTCAAGGATTTGAATCTCAACTTAACCCAAACCATTTGCATCTCAAGTTAACCCAAACCATTTGCATCTCAATTAACCCAAACCATTTGCAACTCAAGTTAACCCAAACCATTTGCATCTCAAGTTAACCCAAACCACTTGCATCTCAATTAAACCAAACCATTTGCATCTGAAGTTCACCCAAACCATTTGCATCTGAAGTTAACCCAAACCTTTTGCATCTGAAGTTAACCCAAACCTTTTGCATCTCAATTAACCCAAACCATTTGTATCTGAATTAACCTAAACCATTTCCATCTCAAGTTAACCCAAACCATTTGCATCTCAATTAACCCAAACCATTTCCATCTCAATTAACCCAAACCATTTGCATCTCAAGTTAACCCAAACCATTTCCATCTCAATTAACCCAAACCATTTGCATCTCAATTAACCCAAACCATTTGCATCTCAAGTTAACCCAAACCATTTGCATCTCAAGTTAACCCAAACCATTTGCTTTCTCTTTGTTTGTTTGAAATTGCCAAAGAAATTAAAAATGGGCAAAAAATGCATTATTTACACTTCTGTACCTAGGAGGTGCCTACCAAAAGTGTGTGAGAAACAATTTGCTGGGCTGCCTACTGCCAGGGACTGCTGCAGTGTGGGGGTGATGTGACTCTCAGAATCATAGAATCACAGCATTAACCAGGTTGGAAAAGACCTTCAAGGTCATCAAGTCCAACCTATCACTCAACCCTAACTAATCAACTAAGCCATGGCACTGAGTGCCTCAGCCAGTCTGATTTTAAACACTTCCAGGGATGGTGACTCCACCACCTCCCTAGGCAGCACATTCCAAAGGCCAATCTCTCTTTCTGGGAAGAATTTCTTCCTCACACCCAGCCCAAACCTCCCCTGGGGCAGCTTGAGACTGTGTCCTCTCCTTCTGTCACTGCTTTTCTGGGAGAAGAGACCAACCCCCACCTGGCTACAACCTCCCTTCAGGTATTTGTAGACAGCAATGAGGTCTCCCCTGAGCCTCCTTTCCTCCAGGCTGAACACCCCCAGCTCCCTCAGCCTCTCCTCACAGGGCTGTGCTCCAGACCCCTCCCCAGCCTTGTGCCTTGTGCTTGGATCAAAATGCTAACATGAGCCATGTGCAGCTCCAAGACATTCTGAGCCAAAGGTTAGAGAGGTCACAGAGGTCAGTGCAAAATAAAGTAGGGCAGATTTGATCACATTCAGCAGAGGTTTCATTAACCTGCTTGATCCTGCCCTGGAACACATCAGGGGAACACACACATCTTGTTCAGAGGCACTGGTGGCTTCCCAGGGCTGGGAGCAGTAAAAAGCCAGCTGAGGGCAGTGATTCTTTTATACCTTTTCAGCTCTGAACACAAATATTTATTGTCCTTCTCCTCTCTTAGATGCCTATACAGACACTTCAGACACTGACACACAAAAAAAGGTCCACTTGGGTAGGGCACCTCAGGGTCCCAGCTATGGAGGTGAGATTCATAGAACCATAGAATGGCTCAGGTTGGAAGGGACCTCAGAGGTCATCTACTCCCTGTAGAGGGAAGGGACCTCAGAGATCATCTAATCCATGTAGAGGGAAAGGACCTCAGAGATCATCTGCTCCTTGTAAAGGGAAGGGACCTCAGAGATCATCTACTCCTTGTAAAGGGAAGAGACCTCAGAGATCTTCTAATCCATGTAAAGGGAAGGGACCTCAGAGATCTTCTAATCCATGTAAAGGGAAGGGACCTCAGAGATCATCTACTCCATGTAGAGGGAAGGGACCTCAGAGATCATCTAATCCCTGTAGAGGGAAGGGATCTCAGAGACCTCTCAACTAGACTCAGCTGCTCAAGGTCTCATCCAACCTGCCCTTGAACACCCCCAGGGAGGAGTCATTCACAACCCCCCTGGGCAGCCTGTTCCAGAGTCTCACCACCCTTGTACTGCAGAACTTCTTCCTCAGCTCCAGTCTAACCCTGCTCTGCCTCAGCTTCAAACCATTCCCCCTTGTCCTGTCTCCAGACACCTTCATGAAAAGTCCCTCTAGGGCCTTCCTGTAGGATTTGATGATCTCTAGAGATCCTTTCCCACCTCTAACACTCTATGACTCTCTGGTGACCTTGCTGAGCCCCACAGCCAAGTGCTTGGTGGCTGAACCCCAGCCCTGGGCTCCGGCTGCACCCAAGAAACACCCAAAATAGCTTCAGTGCTTTGCCCAAGCATCACTTTGAGTGGAGCCTTCTCAGGACACATCCACACCTTGCCAGAGGCCAGCACTGTCCTGGGTTGTCTCCTCTAATGGGGGGCTCCCATGCTGGCTCTGTTTGGTGAGCAGACAGCCCCAGGCCATGAGCTTCGAGCATCCTGCATCCATCCCACGTCCCTGCTGTCTGCAGGCAAGAAAGAGCTCTGCCCCAGGGGACAAACTCGTTAAGATTGGACTTAACAAGCCTCTCACTTAAGGTCTTGGGCCACTCCTTGCAGCAATCTCTCTCCCACATTTCCATTTACCCAGCAGCTGCAGCTGGGCCTTGAAGAGATGTTGTTTCATGTTGAATTACTTCAGCAGCACCCTGGGGTTACCAGCAGCCTGCAATCACCTTTGTGTTTCCTCCCCAGATGTCAGGCACCCTCCCATGTGCTCATGGTGCAGCAGTGACCTCTCAGCTCAGGGGCTCCCCAGGGGGAGCAGATGTGATTTAAAGGTCAGCACAGGAGGGTAATTGCCAGGTCCAGTCCACGATGTGAAAGCTTTTTCTGCAGAGGGGTGAGGAACTGATTACTGCTCTGGTAAAGCTGCCTGCTCCCTCAGCATCAGCCCCTGCAAAGCAGGAAGCTGCAGAGGGATGGGGCAGCAGTGGACAGGGCAGGACCTCTCTCCTGCCAGGTATCTCCTGGGCTGATGGTGGGCACAAAGACAGAGACAGAGATAGAGGCAGGGCTACAGCATCTCCACTGGAGCACTCAACCCCCCATGCCCAAGCAGCCATCACCCACTGGCCTGGCAGACTGCCCACAGGCTCTCTGCAGGGGGGTGATGAGGTGCTGCTGCTCCAGGAGCTGCAGCAGTGCAGACAGCAGCTTTGGTGATGTCCAGGACATGAACCAGAAAGAGCCTCAGCTGGATAGAAAGGCACTGACCGAGCAGGCAAGCAGTGGAGGCACCCCCAAGCCCTCCAGTGCTCCCTGCTCTCCCTTGCCTGTGTCACTGCAGCTCCACAGTGTGTCCCCTGTATCCAGCCCTGCCTGCTGGAGCCAGCTGGGGGGAGAGGACCTCCTGCTGTTTCTTTTTCTCCTGTGCTAAGTTTCTGAGCCCCTGTGTTGTGCATATCACAGGACCATAGGATGCCAGGGGTGGGAAGGGACCTTTGAAGATCATCCAGTCCAACCCCCCTGCCAGAGCAGGACCATAGAATCCAGCAGAGGTCACACAGGAACACATCCAAATGTCATCTGCAGGCATCTTCCAAGCTTCAGAAACCAAATGAGAAAGGAATGAATTTTTGAACCTGTAGATGCATATCTGATGGCAGCATTGTGATGTTTGGGAGCAGGGGAAGCTCTCTTATGATCTTCTGAGTCTTGTGTTTGACCTTACCATGCCTGGACCATCTGCAGTTGCACATGGGAGGGTTTATTGGCTTGTGCTAATTGAGCATTCCCTGCCTCACTATTAAACAACCTCCTGGTGAGTGCCTTCCCAGCTCCCCCACCTATCCATACCATTCCCCACTTTTCCCTGGAGCTGCTTTGCCCTTTGCAAATGGCAGTTTTGCTCCTGCTCTCTAAAATCAATCTCAGATTTGCTTTGCAAGTGTCCTTTTGGGCTTTTATTGCAGGATTCTCCCAGCTGAGGAGTTCTTCTCATGCTATACCCAGTGGAGAGCCTCCCTTTTCCTCTCACTGGTGCAGCTCCCAAACCAAAGCCTGCAGAGGGTGGTGGCACTGCCCAGGAGGGGGCCAAGGAAGACACTTTGCTTATGTACTTCTGGCTAGCAACACATTGTCTGGTTTGAGTGCAACCACTGCAATGCTTCATGGAGTTTATACTTAATAAATATCTGAATCCATTTATGATTGCAAAACTTAAAGGCTGGGTGTGAAGGGGATGAAGCCAGTGGCGCCCAGGGACAGCACAAGAGGTGGCAAGGCACAAAGTAGAACATAGGAAGTTCCACCTAAACATGAGGAGGAACTTCTTTGCTTTGAGGGTGGTGAAGCCCTGGAGCAGGCTGTCCAGAGAGGTTGTGGAGTCTGCATCTCAGGAGTCATTCCAAACCCACCTGGATGCTGTCCTGTGCAACCTGTTCTGGGTGAGCCTGCTCTGGCAGGGGGGTTGGGCTGGGGGATCTCCAGAGGTCCCTTCTGAACCCACCCTGCTGGGATTGTGGGAGTAATTGGCCATGGAATCTGCTGCCCTGGGAGGTGGTGGAGTCACCATCCCTGGAGGTGCTCAAAAAAAACTTGGATGTGGCACTTGGAGCCAGGGTTTAGTTGTCAGGAGGTGTTAGGTGTTGGGTGGTAGGTTGGACTTGGTGAGGTGTTGGGTGGTAGGTTGGACTTGGTGAGGTACTGGGTGGTAGGTTGGACTTGGTGAGGTATTGGGTGGTAGTTTGGACTTGGTGAGGTATTGGGTAGTAGATTGGACTTGGTGAGGTATTGGGTGATAGGTTGGACTTGGTGAGATATTGGGTGGTAGTTTGGACTTGGTGAGGTACTGGGTGAAGGTTGGACTTGGTGAGATATTGGGTGGTAGTTTGGACTTGGTGAGGTACTGGGTGAAGGTTGGACTTGGTGAGATATTGGGTGGTAGTTTGGACTTGGTGAGGTACTGGGTGAAGGTTGGACTTGGTGAGATATTGGGTGGTAGTTTGGACTTGGTGAGGTACTGGGTGAAGGTTGGACTTGGTGAGGTACTGGGTGGTAGGTTGGACTTGATGATCTCTGAGGTCTTTTCCAACCTGACTGATTCTGGGAGAGGAGCTACTCATGGATGCTGCCACTGCTAACCCTGAGAGATAAAGGACTTGTGAAGAAGCAGAGTCAGAAGGGGACGCCAAATTAATAATACAGGAAGATAAATAGGGAGAGGAGGGCCTGGTGTGGTGGGAACACAGAGCCACATAACCTGCACACACAAGGAAGAAGGAGCAAAGGTTCAGAGTCCTGGAGAAAGGTGTTTTGCCTGTAAAAGCAGGCATGGGAGGGTGCTGGTGCTGGTGCTGCTGCTGCTGCTGGTGCTGCTGCTGCTGCTGCTGCTGCAGGGCAGCTCTCTCCATAACCTGAAATCAAATGTCTCCTCCAATCAAAATCACCCACAGCTGCCTGGCTGTGTTTCTGTGTGTGCTGAGAGGCAGAGCAAGGTTGAATGGGCAACCAAGTCTAGTTGGGAGGTGTCCCTGCCCATGGCAGGGGAGGTTGGAGTGGAAGATGGGTGTCTGGTAAGGATAGGACTGGGGGGAGTGGGGAGATTCAGATTGGATGTTAGGAACAAGCTCTTCCCCAGAAGAGCGGTGAGAGACTGGCACAGGTTGCCCAGGGAGGTGGTGGAAGCCTCATCCCTGGAGGTTTTTGCAGCCAGGCTGGAGGTGGCTGTGAGCAACCTGCTGTAGTGTGAGGTGTCCCTGCCCATGGCAGGGGGGTTGGAACTGGCTGAGCCTTGAGGTCCCTTCCAACCCTGACAATTCTCTGATTCTGTGATTCTTCTCCTGTCTCATTCTCAGGAGGTTTTCCTGCTCCTCAGCCAGCCAAGCAGGACTCAGCAGCCCTCATATGGGTATTTGACCACAGAATCAGAGAATTGTTTTGGTTGGAAGAGACCTTTGAGATCATCAAGTCCAACCATTAACCCAGCACTGCCAGCTCCCCACTGCACCATGGCTCTCAGAACAAGATCTCCATAGCTTTTAATTCTCTCCAGGGCTGGGGACTCCTCTTCAAGGGCTCCACAACCCTTTCTGTGAAGAAACCTTTCCTATTATCCAACATCAACTTTCCCTGGCATAACTTGGGACCATTTCCTCTTGGTCTATCACTTGTTTCTTGGGAGAGGAGCCCAAGCCCCACCTGGCTCCTTTCAGGGAGCTGCAGAGAGCAATGAGGTCGCCCCTCAGCCTCCTTTTCTCCAAACTAAGCAACACCAGGTGCCTCAGTTGCTCCTTGTAAGAGCAATTCAATAAGCATAAAGAGGAGGAATACAAATTCCTGTGGGAAGAAGCTCTTCAGCAAATGGCTGAAGTCTCTCTGAATTAGTTTTGCTGCCCTCCACTGAATGCCCTCACAACCCCATGGGTCAGCTGAAGTCATCTCATTGATGCCATTGTGGATGTCCAAGGTCCATGTTAGACCTCTCTTGGCCTCCAGCATGTGTAGGTCCTGTCTATGATCCATCAGTCCCATACCTGGGATGCCTTGGAGCTTGCTGAACATCAACAGGGACCAGATTTGGGGCTCTGAAGCCCACCCTGTGCGTTCCACAGCCCCACAGGCAGACATCCAGGCATGGAGACATGGACATGCTCACTGCCTCCCTCCTGCTCAGGATAGGAGGGAGCAGCCCAGGTGAGCAGCAGTTGTTGTTTCCTTCCCAGCCCTTGCCAAGATGTGAAAGCACCAGGACAAAACGATGCCATCTCCATCCTTATTTCCTGAGGGCAACAGAAAAAAAGGAGAGAAAAGACAAATCCTCCACTGACAAGATCTGCTAAGGAACTTGGGTGTCTCTCTGAGGTGCTGCTGCTCATCTCAGCAGCCAGGGACTCACCCTAATTCCTCAGGAATTGGTTTCTGGAAGCTGCCTCTCCCCTCTCAGCTGAAACACCTCCAGCTCCCTTTGCCCTGTGCTTCCACTGGGAGGTGCCACCCAGCCTGTGCCAACCACCAGGCATACAGTGACACACCAGGCAGGGGGGATAAGGGACAGCACGAGGACCATCCATGACTGAGAGGCTGAGGGATGTTTCTCTGGCAGCCCTGGTGCTGGAGAGGACAGAGGGGGATGTTAATTGTGCCTTTTTAATTGGCAGGAGCAGCTCCAGCCATGCCCATCGAAGGGCTTTGCTCCCAGGGGTGAGGTTCATTAGCAGCACACAGAGAGCTAATAGCTGCTCCCTCTGTGAGCAGTGAGAAATGGCACTCTGATGAAGACATGAAACCATGGGCACAGTGGGCCAGGACCAGCCTCTCTGCTGTGCTCTCCACAGACTTCAGCTGATGGCCTCTTTCTCATTGCCTTTCAAGGAGTCTTAAATCAGAGAGTCACAGAATCAACAAGGTTGGAAAAGACCTCAAGGATCACCAAAGTCCAACCTGTCACCCAAGACCTCATGACTGCTAAACCATGGCACCAAGTGCCATGTCCAGTCCACCCAGAGCCATTTGTTAATGAGCTGGGGAAGCCCCAAACTGAGTCAGTGAGGAGTTAGGGGCAAGCTGGAAAGCAAAGCATCCAGAGAAGGGCAGCAAAGCATCCAGAGAAGGGCAACAAAGCATCCAGAGAAGGGCAACAAAGCATCCAGAGAAGGGCAACAAAGCATCCAGAGAAGGGCAACAAAGCATCCAGAGAAGGGCAACAAAGCATCCAGAGAAGGGCAACAAAGCATCCAGAGAAGGGCAACAAAGCATCCAGAGAAGGGCAACAAAGCATCCAGAGAAGGGCAACAAAGCATCCAGAGAAGGGCAACAAAGCATCCAGAGAAGGGCAACAAAGCATCCAGAGAAGGGCAACAAAGCATCCAGAGAAGGGCAACAAAGCATCCAGAGAAGGGCAACAAAGCATCCAGAGAAGGGCAACAAAGCATCCAGAGAAGGGCAACAAAGCATCCAGAGAAGGGCAACAAAGCATCCAGAGAAGGGCAACAAAGCATCCAGAGAAGGGCAACAAAGCATCCAGAGAAGGGCAACAAAGCATCCAGAGAAGGGCAACAAAGCATCCAGAGAAGGGCAACAAAGCATCCAGAGAAGGGCAACAAAGCATCCAGAGAAGGGCAACAAAGCATCCAGAGAAGGGCAACAAAGCATCCAGAGAAGGGCAACAAAGCTGGAGAAGGATCTGGAGAACAGGGCTGGGGAGAAGCAGATGAGAGAACTGGGAGTGTTTAATCTGGAGAAGAGGAGGCTGAGAGGAGACCTCATTGCTCTCTACAGCTCCCTGCAAGGAGGCTGCAGTGAGCTGGGGTTTGGGCTCTGCTCCCTAGGATCAGGTGATAGAATGAGAGGAAATAACCTGAAACTGTGCCAGGGGAGGGTTAGGTTGGAGATGAGGAAAAATTTCTTTGCTGCAAGAGTGATCAGGGATTGGAACAGGCTGCTCAGGGAGGTGGTGGAGTCCCCATCCCTGGAGGTGTTCAAGAAATATGTGGCCATGACAGTTGGGGATGTGGTGTAATGGCCATGGTGGTGCTGGGTTGCTGGTTGGACTGGGTGACCTTAGAGAGCTTTTCCAAATGAAACAATTCTGTGATGCCTTCCCCTGCCTCCACACACTGCACCCCAGCTCTGCATGCAGCCAGCTTCAGCAAGCAGTGAAAGAGTTCCAGCCTGGGAATGACATGGATCCAGTGATCCAGGCACACTGCCCCAGGCTTGTACACCAAGGACAAGACATGAAAATGGAGCCAAGTTCTGAGCTCCAGGGTAATATTTACTAGAAGTCTCTCTGCTGCTGGACTTCTCCCAAGCTGATATTCCTCATTTCCAGGCTCACTTTTGCTGCGGTCTAATCACTATGCAGCAGGCTGCCCTGTAAAGGAGCTGGCTTCAGATCTGCAGAGAAGATGCTGCCCAGAGAAGGACCTTTTGGATCTGGAGTCTTCACTTTTTCCTGCTCTCCAACTAAAGGAGTGACCTTGACACTGCAGGGATTCAGCAGGAAAAAAAACACCACTTTGGCTTTACAGCAGGTTGTCCTGCCCTGGGTGAGCTCAGAGGAGAACCTCAAAATGCTTCTCTTGCTCTGGAGGTCATAGTCAGAAAGGCAGCAGTGAGCTCATAGGAGAACCTCAAAATGCTTCTCTTACTCTGGTCTCAGAGTCAAAAAGGCAGCAGTGAGCTCATAGGAGAACCTCAAAATGCTTCTCTTACGCTGGTCTCAGAGTCAAAAAGGCAGCAGTGAGCTCATAGGAGAACCTCAAAATGCTTCTCTTGCTCTGGGCTCATAGTCAGAAAGGCAGAAGTGAGCTCAGAGGAGAACTTCAAAATGCTTCTCTTGCTCTGGTCTCAGAGTCAAAAAGGCAGCGGTGAGTTCACAGGAGAACCTCAAAATGCTTCTCTTGCTCTGGGGTCACAGTCAAAAAGGCAGAAGTGAGCTCATAGGAGAACCTCAAAATGCTACTCTTGCTCTGGGCTCAGAGTCAAAAAGTCAGCGATGAGCTCATAGGAGAACCTCAAAATGCTTCTCTTGCTCTGGGGTCACAATCAAAAAGGCAGCAGTGCTCCTTTGCTGCCCACAGCCCAGGTCCCTAAAGACCTGGGACAGAGAGAAGCTGCTCAAAGGTCACAAGGTTCTGTCCAGGTGAATTTTCTGACTAGAAAGTCCAAAAAACAATCTCCCAAGTGCATGGTGCCAGAGCTGTCACCCTGGGTTGGATGTGGCCTGGGACCCTTAGCACTCTCCAGACTGTGGCCGTGGAGTGGTTTAGCTCCGTGGGGGTTGCTGACTGCACACTGCAGCAAATTCTGTGTTGTCTGTGTCCGTGAGGGTGAGAGGAGCACTGCCATAGATCCAGGCAGCTCAGATTCCTCAAAGGCAGGAGGTCAAGAGGAGCAAATCTGCTTTCTGTCCCCAGGAGCCTTGCAGAGTGTCCCTGCAGGGAGGGCTCTGTGCAGCAGTTAGAATTTCAGTCCCAGTGACTTCTTCCTTAGCACAGCCTGGGTAGGACTGAGGCCATGCTGTGCTTCCCTGCTTGATGGCATCCAAGTGCAAGCAGTGAGTCCTCCCTGCTGCCTGGGATGCTCACATCTGTGCCTACACTCATTGAGGGAGAGTCCTCAGTCCCTTCTCTTAGAGGTCACAGCCTGATTGGCCTCAAACCTCATTGCTAATTTTATTTCTCTCCCTTTTCATAGAACTGTTGAGGTGTGATGGTTTCCAGCCTCAACACTTCTATGGTTCTGTGTTTCCATGCTGCCATTTTCTTGCCAGGTCCTTGCAGGAGCTCACACTGACACATGAGGTTGGAAGAGACCTCTGAGGTCATCAAGTCCAACCTCTCACCCAGAGCTCACAGTCCCACCTCTGCTGCTAAGCTTCTGCCACTCAACCACAGCCCTCAGCACCACAACCATGCAGCCTTTAAACACCCCCAGGGATGGGGACTCCACCATCTCCCTGGGCATCCTGGGACAGTGCCTGAGGACCCTTTCTGCATAGAAATTTTTCCTAATATCCAACCTGAGCCTCCCCTGGCACAACTTGAGGCCATTTCCATCTTGTTGTATGTGAGGAGAAACCAATCCACACCTTGCTGCAGCCTCCTTTGAGGTTGTTGTAGAGGGCCATGAGGTCTCCCCTCAGCCTCCTCTTCTGAAGACTGAACACCTCCAGTTCCTTCAGCTGTTCTCATAAGATTTGTGTTCAAGCAAGCTGGGGAGACCTTAGAGCTGTGTTTCAGTATCTGAAGGGGACCTACAGGAAGGCTGTGGAGGGACTGCTCAGAAGGGGCTATGGGGATAGGACAAGAGGCAATGGTTTGAAACTGGAGCAGGGCAGAGGTAGGCTGGACATCAGGAGGGAGTTCTGCACAGTGAGGGTGGGGAGACACTGGGACAGGCTGCCCAGGGAGGTGGTTGAGACCCTATCCAAGGAGTCATTCCAGATCAGACTTGATGTGGCCCTAAGTACCCAGTTGGAGGTGTCCCTGCTGCCTGCAGGGGGATTGGACAAGATGACCTTGGAGGGCCCCTTCCAACCTGCTGCCATCTATGAATCTCAAAGAGAACCTCTGGGCAAAGAGGACACCAAGGAATCCTCACTGCCAATACCTCACCAGAGCCCTCCAAGGCAGCACTCCTCCTGCAAAGCAATCCCTGACAAATATTCCAGGTAAATGAAAGTCCCATTAAAGACCTGCCATACATTGAACAAATAAAATGCTCTCTGTTTCTCTGCATGACTAATAGCAGGAGGATTGACCTTCTCCTGCCTTCTTTCTGGTTTGGTGACACACTGAATGCTTATGAGGTGCTTAAAGATGGTATTTACAAGGAGCTACATCTGCCTGTGATACCTCTGCTTGAGCCTTGGATCCTCTTTTTAATTATGAGGACTATTTTTAGCCCAGACTCATGGCCTGGTGGATTCCCATTATAGACATGAGCTGTGGAGTGGCCTCATCTCAGGCTGTCTTGAAATGAGGGCGTCCAACATGCTGTCAGCCAGGCTCCCTAATTAGCACAGCATGCTGCAGACTTATTTATCATTGTTTGCTGTGGAATAGTATCCAGAGACACTGCCTGAGTCAAACACACCCCCACAGCCCCCAGCACAGCACAGGGGTGGGCACAAACTCACACATGCAGCTCAGAGAGGCTTGAAAACCAACACAGGTCACGATGGGGATGGAGAGAAAGTATTGAAATGGGTTTGGAGGGGATGGAGGGAAATTGGGCCAGGGGAGGATGGAGATTAGGAAAAGGCTCTTTACTGGAAGAGTGGTTAGGGATTGGAAGAGGCTGCCCAGGGAGGTGATGGAGTCCCCATCCCTAGAGGTGTTCAGAAAATCTGTGAA
>VXBD01005386.1:126532-138466 GCA_013399975.1 Indicator maculatus
TGGAACTGGATGATCCCTTCCAACCCAACCCATTCCACCATTCCATGAGTCCATTAAAGCTAATCCTCCCTGCCCAACCTTTCTTCTGAGCACTCTCCCCCCCTTGCTGATCGTTCAGGCTCCTCACTGCAGCTCAGCAACAGGCAGCCCTCAGCTGCCAACCAGCCCAGGTTGTTTCCTCAACAGACAGGGGGATTGGCTCAGGCTGTCACCCTTCAGGCAGCTGCTGTTTGTGAGACAACCAGGAGCTGACAACTCTGCAAGGCAGCCCAGCGTGAGCACACCAACCCCACTGCTGGGAAGCAGGGAGGAATCTGGGGTGGATATGCTGCTGCCTGGATATAGAAGCCCCAGAGTTATTCTGGTAGCTGATTCAGTCCCTGTTTAAGATGCAGGAAGCTGTTACTCATGATAGTAGCTCCTGGCCATGTGCTCATCTGAATTTCCCCACCAAGCTCGTGTGGGTGCCTGAGGTTTTCCACCAGCATGCAGTGAATCTGGTCCACATCTCCAGCAGAGAAACCTCTTGGAGATGAGGGCAATTCTCATAGCTCCAGGCAGGGGTTACCTTTGCAGTCTCTTTTGTACTGCCAGAGAGGCCTGAAGGGACCTGTGTGAGGAGAGCCAACTGCATTAGACCATGCTGAGCACCATGTGCCTGTTTCACTTATGAGCTGCTGCACTCTGAGGATGCAAAGCCTCCAGGAGTCTGAGGACAGGCTCCCTGGCAGGGCTGCAGCTGGGAAGTTTGGGTGAGTGCGGATTTTTTTCCTCAGAATAGCAAATTCTGACTCCTCAGCTGGGCTGCAGAAGCTCTGTGCTCTGCCCAGGGGTTGCTGCTCCTCCAGCTTGTCAGCAGCACTGTGGCCAGGAGGACCAGGGAAAGGATTCTCCCTCTCTTGGTGAGACACTGGCACAGGTTGCCAAGGGAGGGGGTGGAAGCCTCATCCCTGGAGGTTTTTAGCCAGGCTGGATGTGACTCTGAGCAGCTTGATCTGGTGTGTGAGGTGTCCCTGCCCATGGCAGGGGGTGGGAACTGGGTGAGCCTTGAAGTCCCTTCCAACCCTGACAGCTCTGTGATTCTATGACTCTACTGGGCACTGGTGAGCCACACACCCAATGCTGGGTTCAGTTTTGGAGACCTCACTCCAGGAAGGACATTGAGGGGATGGAGCAGGTCCAGAGAAGGGCAATGAAGCTGGGGAAGGGTCTGGAGAGCAGGGCTGGGGAAGAGCAGCTGAGGGAGCTGGGGGTGTCCAGGCTGGAGGAGAGGAGGCTGAAGGGAGACCTTCTGGCTCTTTACAAGTCCCTGAAAGAAGGTTGAAGTGAGGTGGGTGTTGGTCTCTTCTCCCAGGGAACAAGCCATAAAATAAGAGGGAATGGCATCAAGTTACCCCAGGGGAGGTTTAGGTTGGAGAGTAGGAACAATTTTTTTTCTTGCAAGAGTGGCCAGGGATTGGAAGAGGCTGCCCAGGGAGGTGCTGGAGTCCCCATCCCTGGAGGTGTGCAAAAAACATGAGGCCATGGCACCTTGGGGCATGGTTTAGTGGCCATGATGGGGCTGATGGTGGTGGTGGTTGGACTCAATGCTTTCAGAGGTCTCTTCCAATTGAAACAATTCTGTGATTCTACAACTCTATCACTTGCTGCCCAGGAGCTGACTTTCTGCACAAGAGCTTGTGGGGAACAATGCAGACTGTGCTGGGATAAGCTTCCCAGGCACAAGATGCCAGTTTTCCTTTGAAGCTGCCTCTAAGATCAATATTTTGAATTCTTCCTTCTCTCTCTGAGGTCAGCAGCAGGCAGTTCCAATTATCTCCAAGAAGCACCACATTACCTCCTCCTCTGGAAGAGCAGAAGCAAATAAATTGGAAATGGTGATGGGTTTGCCTTCTGCAATTACTCTGGAAACAGTTCCCCAGGGACTTCCTGCATCATGGGGTCTCAAGGAACGTGAGAGAAGAAACCCAGCTGCCAGGAAAAGCACCTCCTGTGAGGGACAGCCAAAGCTTTTTAGTGTCCTCAAGGAGATGCCTCAGCTCAGTCTCTTTTTTGTCCATCTTGGAGATTGCAACAGATTGGAAGGGACCCTCCAAGGGCATCTTGTCCACCCCCCCTGCACTCAGCAGGGACATCTCCAACCAGAGCAGGGCCACACTGAGTCTGACCTTGAATGTCTCCAGGAATGGAGCCTCCACCACCTCCCTGGGCAGCCTGTTCCAGTGTCTCCCCACTCCCTCCTGAGGTCCAACCTAAACCTGCCCTGCTCCAGTTTCAGACCTTTGCCTCTTGTGCTATCCCCACAGCCCCTTCTGAACAGTCCCTCCCCAGCCCTCCTGCAGCTCCCCTGCAGATACTGAAATGCAGCTCTAAGGTCTCCCTGGAGCCTTCTCTTCTCCAGGCTGAGCAGCCCCAACTCTCTCAGCCTGCTCTAGTTGGAACTGTCCCTGCTGAGTGCAGGAAGGAGACCTTGGAGGCTCCCTTCCAACCTGGTGCTTTCTATGAGTCTATGATTCATAAGGGTAGGACCCAAATTTTCTCTGCAGGCATCCAGAGCAGAGCCCAGCCCCAAGTGTTCCAAGTTTCCCAGTGCTGGGTGTGTTGTGGGTTTGGGTTTTGGTTTGCTTTTTGGTTTTCTTTTCTTTTTTTCTTCTACATCAATGTCATTTTAAAATTACATAACTGCAAAGAAGCATCTGAAAGACTTTGGATTGGTGCTTCCTATTTTATCAAACCTTTTCTCCATTAGCCTTCCCACACAACTGCTGTCACCCATTAGCCTGCCAGGAAAGCTTTTGATTGATCATTGCCCTCTGGCAGCTCAGCAGGTACCACTGACCTGCCCCACCAGCCAGCCCCACATCATCTCCTGCCCCACATCCCTGTGGATGGGCTTTGCCCCCACCAAGGACAGTGGGGACAGTCCTTCAGCACCCACCTGGTGTCTTCTAGCCATGGTCAAGTCACCCAGGGTGGGCAAAATCCCCAAACTCTCCTTCTGCAGAAGAGTTTGCAGTGAGAGCACATAGAATAGAATCATAGAATCAGTCAGGGCTGGAAGGGACCACAAGGATCATCCAGCTCCAACCCCCTGCCATGGGCAGGGACACCTCACACCACAGCAGGTTGCTCACAGCCACCTCCAGCCTGGCTGCAAAAACCTCCAGGGATGAGGCTTCCACCACCTCCCTGAGCAGCCTCTTCCAGTCTCTCACCACCCTCCTGGGGAAGAACTTCTTCTTCCCCAGGACTCCCAGGTCCTTCTCCACAGGGCTGCTGCCAGCTGCATCTGCTGGAGCCTTGCCCTGGTGTGCCCCCAGCCCACAGGCACAGGGCAGTCTTGGCAATCATTGCATTGATTGATTTGCTGCAGTGTGCCCCCCGTGCTCAGCTGCAGCAGGGGAGCTGGCAGCAGGCTGTGTGTGCCCAGGGGGGACTCAAGCCCTTCCCAAACAGCAGCCCATGCCCCTGCTTCACTCCTGTCCCCCAGGCAGCTGTCCCCAGGTCACTGCTGATGCTGTGGCTCCCTGATGCCTGCTCTCTGTGCACAGCCAATTGCTCACAAAGGAAAAAAGACCCTCCAGGAGGATTCTGGCAGCTGTAAATTCTCCTGCAGCTCTTTGTGCCACAAGCCATTCCCAGCAGCAAGTAGATTTGGGGATGGGGAGGTTTCAGTGGCAGCTTTGGGGTCAAAGCTTGGCTGTGGGACTTCTCCAAAGCTGCTTAATCCTTTAAAACACCAAAGCCTCTGCAGGGAGACCCCAGCCTGGCCCAGCAAGTGAGGTATTTGCTTTGCAGCAGATGAGCCTCACAGAAAGCTTTGCTTTGCAGCAAGCAAAGCAGCCTCTACACGTGGCTCCAGTGCTGGAGGTTGAAAGGATGATGTGGGCTTCATGCTGGAGGTGACCATCTCTGATCCCTGCCAAGCTGTGCTCATATTTCAGTGTTTGAAGCTTGGCCTTTTCCTGCTTCCCTCCCTGCTGCTATAAAGAACAGGGCTGTGGCAGCCTTTTTGCTTTTGCTTCTAGTTTTAATAAAAGCAACAGGTTGAAGAGGAGAAAGGGCCATTTCCCACCTGCCTCCCAGAAGAGCCTTCAAATACCTGGGAAAGACAAAGAATAAACATTAACTGCAGAAATTGCTCCCTTAAGTTGATTTAGAGGCAAAACTCCCTGGGAGGGATATAATTTTCAGCCCCTGTCAGCATCTAAACACAAAGCAGCTGTCCTCTGCATTTCCTAGGTCCAGTAAATTTAACAGGAGAGAAAAGGGATCAGTAGAGGCAGGGAGGGTAGAATGGAGGCAGCAGGTGGATTTTTCTCTCCAGACAGAGGAGATGATATTAAATATTCACCAGGATTCCTCCTGGCCCTGCAGTAGGGCCCTGTAGGGGCTTCTGTGCTGATCCCTTTAAGGTCCCTTCCAACCCAACCCATTCTGTGATTTTAAAGAAGAGCCTTGCAAGACTGCAGGAAAAGGAGGGGTTGCAGGAGAGATGGCCAGAGGCTGGAGGAATGGTTCCATCTTGGGGAGGACAAGAAAGGAAGTGGAATATTATCTCCTTTTTGGTGAGCAAACCTGAAGCTCAGAGCCCTGGGGTGGCTCTCGATGGAGTGCTGCTTCAGCTGGGGTTTGTGGTCTCCTTCATAGAATCATAGAATCAAACAGGTTGGAAAAGACCTCAGAGATCATAAAGTCCATCCTATCACCCAGCACCTCCTGACTAACTAAACCCTGGCTCCAAGTGCCACATCCAATCCTTTTTGAACACCTCCAGGGATGGTGACTCCACCACCTCCCCAGGCAGCACATCCCAATGGCCAATTCCTCTTTCTGGGAAGAACTTTCTCCTCACCTCCAGCCTAAACTTCCCTTGGAACAGCTTGAGGCTGTGTCCNATCTTTCTTGAACTGAGGAGCCCAGAACTGGACACAGCACTCAAGGTGTGACCTGAGCAGTGCTCTGCACAGGGCAGGATGACTCCCTGCTCCTGCTGGCCACACTGTTCCTGATCCAGGCCAGGATGCCATTGGCTCTTCTGGCCACCTGGGCACACTGCTGGCTCCTGTTCAGCTGCTGTCCCTCTCTGCCTGGCTGCTCTCAGCCTCTCTGTCCCCAGCCTGCAGCTCTGCCTGGGGTGGTTGTATCCAAAGTGCAGCACCTGGCACTTGGACTTGTTAAATGCCATCCTGTTGGACTCCACCCATCTGTCCAGCCTGTCCAGGTCCCTCTGCAGAGCCCTCCTACCCTCCAACAGATCCACTCCTGCCCCCAGCTTGGTGTCATCTGCAAACTTACTGATGGTGGACTCAATACTTTCTAATGGTGGACTCGATTTCCTTTTGGGTTTTGTATTTTTTGTCTCTGTGTGTGTTAATTTCCCTCTGCATCAAAAGGGTTGAAGTTTGCCTGGCATTCTGCTGGCTGAGCTCCTGCTGTTTCAGCTCCTGTCTTTGCTTCTGCTGGGCTGTGCAGCACGGGAGCAGGAGCGATGCTGTCGCCGCTTCGCTCAGGTTGTTTAATCACTCTCCAGAGTTCTTCACCACTCTCTCTGCACTGCCACAAGAGATCTTCTGCCTTAATTAACAAAGAATATAGGGAAAGAAAAAAAAAAAAAAAACAGCAACAACCCAACACACAAAAAACAACCCCCCCTCTAAGCTGGCTTTACTTTTACACTCTGTAATGGCAGTGCTTTGGTCCTGGGCTGTGTGGGCTGATCCGTATGGGGATGATAGAAGCACTGCAGCGGGAAAAGATCCTTCAGGATCATAGAATCACAGAATGGCCTGGTTGGAAAAGACCTTGAGATCATCAGGTCCAAGGAGAACCTAACATCCTGCCTGTACACAGCTGTTAGGCCTTGGCCATAAGCTCCTCAGCCAAACATCTCTGAAATGCCTCCAGGGATGGGGACTCCACCACTGCCCTGGGGCAGCCTGGGCCAAGCCTTGAAAACCCTTCCAGTGAAGAATTTTTCTTGATTTCCAACCTAACCCTCTCCTGGTACAACTTGAGGCCATTTCTTCTCATTCTATCACCTGATACTAGTGAGAAGAGCCCAACCCCCACCTCACTCCAGCCTCCTTTAAGGGACCTATAGAGAGCAATGAGGTCTCCTCTCAGCCTCCTTTTCTCCAGGCTGCACACCCCCAGCTCCCTCAGCTGCTCCTCCCCAGCCCTCTTCTCCAGACCCTTCCCCAGCTTTGGTGCCCTCCTCTGGACCTGCTCCAGCCTCTCAATGTCCTTCTACTGAGGGGCCTCAAACTGAAACCAGGTTTTGAGGTGTGGCCTCACCAGTGCCCACTCCAGGGGCACCATCACTTCCTTACTGCTGCTCTCCACACCATTGCTGGTCCAGGCCAGGATGCTGGTGGCCTTCTTGGCCACCTGAGCACACTGCTGGCTTATGTTCAGTCAGCACCCCCAGATCCCTCTCTGCCAAGCTACTTCCAATTCCAACCATTGTATAACTCTCCCAGGGCCACTGCCACATCAAAACCTCGAGGTTGACTCCTCCCCTACAACCTTTGTGAGTGGTGGTGGGATCCAGCAGTGGGAAGCATGGGAAAGATAATTCAGGATCCTGGAGTGTGAAAACAGCTCTGGAGGCTCTTCTGGACCTCATGCAGCCTCAAAAGGCTGCACATGCAAATGGGATCCTGGAGCTTCCTGGGGGATGATGGGACAGGCTGGAGTCCCCATCCCTGGGGGTGTTCAGGAAAGGTTTGGCTGTGACATTTGGGGCCATGGTGGAGTTGGGTTGGTGGTTGGACTGGCTGATCTTAGAGGGCTTTTCCAACCCAAACAATTCCATGATTCTATGCTTCCAGGGGTCTATGACTTGGGGCTGAGTTGTGTTTGTCCCTGTGGTCCTTTGTGACCAGGGCAGCAGCAGGCAGAAGATGCTCGATGGCAGATGTGGAGTGCAGCTAAGTGGAAGGAGCTAAGTGATACTAAGAGGCTGTAAGAACTTTGCTTTTTTTTCCTTTTTCCTTTTTTTTTTTAGATTTTACTGAGAAGAATTCTTGTTAAAATTAGTTCTTCAGAAATCCAGAGGTATTTTCACTTGTTTCTCCTCTTCCCTTCAGTGGTGAAATGGAAAACAGGGGAGAGAAAAAAAAAAAAAAGAAAAAAAAAGAGGAAGAAAAAAAGAAGAAGAAGAAGGGAAAAAAAAGCTAATTGGGAGGATGCCAGCTGAGGAGCTTAAAATAGATTAAAATTATTCCTCTTTTCTACCTGCAGAAGGAAAATATGTGTAGATACGGACACACAGACATATCTATGCATACAGATATAGATGATATAGATATAGATACCTGTGCCCATCTGTAGTGCCATTTTATTTCTTGAAGGGAAGTTAGTGAATCATGGTTATGTCAGGAAATGCCATTTTTGACCTGGCTCTGCTAATCAGGGGACATGGGAGAGCCCTGTCATGGGTGGAATTGCATTGGACCTCTCAAAATGGAATCAGGGAATTCTCAGGGTTGGAAGGGACCTCAAGGCTCAGCCAGTTCCAAACCCCCTGCCATGGGCAGGGACACCTCACACCACAGCAGGTTGCTCACAGCCACCTCCAGCCTGGCTGCAAAAACCTCCAGGGATGAGGCTTCCACCACCTCCCTGAGCAACCTGTGCCAGTCTCTCACCACCCTCATGGGGAAGAACTTCTTCCTGACACCCAATCTGAATCTCCCCACTTCTAGTTTTGCTCCATTCCCCCTATTCCTATCACTCCCTCCCATCCTAGAAAGTCCTTCCCCAGCTTTGTTGCCCTTCTCTGGACCTGCCCCAGCCCCTCAGTGTCCTTCTGGGAGTGAGGGACACAAAACTGAACTCAGGATTTGAGGTGCAGCCTCACCAGTGCCCAGTACAGGAGGACAGTCACTGCCCTGCTCCTGCTGGAGCACTATTCCTAATCCAGGGCAGGATGCTGGTGGAATTCTTAGCAGCCTCCTACATAACCCTTAGGAAGAGAAACCCAAACATTTTTATTTGCTTTTCACACACAGGCAAGTCCCAGCAATAATTCCCCAAAGAGCCAGGCAGCATCTTTACTCTTTTGGGCATTTGTTTGATCTCTTTTCAGTTGTTTTTTGGGTTTGTTTTGTTGTTTATTTTTTCCCTCTCCTTCTGCACAGTAGAGGGAAGGAAAATGAGATATGAAAAGTCTCCCTGTTGCTGGCTTTGAAAGCAGAGCTGTAAAGCACAAACCATTGTGGTTTTTTTTTTTTTTTTTTTTACTACACCACTGATGCTGGGATGGATGCAGCAGAGGAAGGAACACTGACAAAGTTATTTGTGTGCCTTCAGTGCTTTGCTGTGGATCAAGCATCTCACCTCCCTCCACCCAAAAAAAACCCACCCCAAACCACACAGCCCCCCAAACACTGCAGACCCTGTGACAGATGGAGAGCAGAGCTGCACCTAGGAGGGCTCTGCTCAGAGAATCCTCAATTAACTCAGAGAAATTCAAAGCTAGAAGCTTAATAATTTACTTGCAAGGGAAAAGCAAATTAAAGGATAGAAAACAGCCTCTCTTTGGCACAGTGGTGGTGGTGGTGGTGGCAGCAACCCTGCAGGTTCCCCCAGAGCTGGGCTGGTCTCAGTTTGCACTGGGGTGGGTGTGTCAGGTGCTAGGGGATTGGAGGCAGCAGTAAAAGAATGAAGCTGAGATGGCAGCTTCCATGGAAACCCTGATTGCCAAGTGGTTTGTGGCTTTCTCATAGCATGGTGGCTTCAGCAGGAATTGGGGTGTTTTTTGTTTGTTTTTTTTGTTTTTTTTTTTTTTTAAGTGGTTCCCTTGCCTCAGAGAATGCTTGTGGCAGGAGTGATGACTGTGTTGGAAGAGGAGTGTGCTGGTGCTGTGCTGAGATACAGCAACCTGCTGGGCTGCAGCATCAGAGCTGTCCCACTGGGCTGGCTGGGTGGGTGCCTGAATCCTAGAACCCCAGCATGGTGAGGGTTGGAAGGGACCTCTGGAGATCCTCCAGTCCAATCCCATGCTAAAGCAGGGCACCCACAGCAGCTTGCCCAGGAGCACAATGCCCAGGGAGGGTTGGAAACTCTCCACACANAATGTGGCATCCCTAGGGCAGAACAGAGGGGCAGGAGAACCTCCCCTTGCCTTCTTGCCCACAAGGGCACATTGCTGGCTCATGGGGAGCTTGCTGGCCACCAGCATTCCCAGGTTCTTCATATCCCAGCAAAGCCAACAGCTTTACACACCTGTCCCACCAGCCAGTGGTGCCCAGCTGGGCTCAGCCTTTGCTTTCTGCACCAACACCTCCAGTGGCACCAGGGGATGCTTCTGTGCAGGCAAATGGATCCTTTTCCTGACCAACAGTGATGTGAACCTCCTGGCTGGGGACAACCACCCTTTTGGTAGCTGACTCTGTTCTCCTTGGCTTCTCCTGAGAGCTAAAAATCAAACCTTTCATTTTGTTCTTCAGGGACTTTTGCAGCACAGTGGAGATCAGAGTCCTGCTGCCTTTGATCCCAGCTCTGCAATCTCACCTCCTGCTTTTAGGGACCAAAGCTGCTCTAGATCAGATGATTTCCAGCTTTTGCAAAGCTGATCCCTGTCCTGGGTTGTGGTGGATTGGAATTTCCCCTCCCAGCCCCAATCCTAAAACCAGTATGTGGGTGCACTCACAAGGTTACCACCACCCCAGAACTCCTCATGGCATCAATCTGGGGATAGATCTGCTGCCTACTAACCCATCAAGAACTGCTCTGCAGAGTTGGGGCTGGATTAAAGGCCTGAATTCCTCTGGGATGCACTAACAGGACTGGAGGCATGCTGGAGCCAAGCCTGGAATCCTCAGAAACTCAAATTGATGTTGATGGACCTGAGCTTGGTTGACAACCATCTGAATATGAACCAGGAATGTGCTCACATGGCCAAGAAGGCCACCAGCATCCTGACCTGCATCAGGAGCAGTGAAGAGCAGCAGGGGCAGGGAAGTGATGGTGCCCCTGGACTGGGCACTGGGGAAGCCACATCTCACATCCTGGGTTCAGTTTTGGGGACCTCACTCCAAGAAGGACATTGAGGGGATGGAGCAGGTCCAGAGAAGGGCAATGAAGCTGGGGAAGGGTCTGGAGAACAGGGCTGGGGAGGAGCAGCTGAGGGAGCTGGGGGTGTGCAGCCTGGAGGAGAGGAGGCTGAGGGAGACCTCATTGCTCTCTATAGGTCCCTTAAAGGAGGCTGGAGTGAGGTGGGGGTTGGGCTCTTCTCACTAGTATCAGGTGATAGAAGGGGAGGAAGTGGCCTGAAATTGTGCCAGGGGAGGGTTAGGTTGGACATGAGGAACAATTTCTTTGCTGCAAGATAAGGTCAGGGATTGGAAGAGGCTGCCCAGGGAGGTGGTGGAGTCCCCATCCCTGGGGACCTGTGGCCATGGCACTTGGGGATGTGGTTTGGTGGCCGTGGTGGTGTTGATGGTTTGGTGGCCATGGTGGTGTTGGGTCACTGGTTGGACTCCCTGATCCTAGAAGTCTTTTCCAAGCTAAACAATTCCATGATTCTCTGATTTTAACCAGCATCTCTCTGTCCTGGTGGGTGCAGGGCTCTGGCAAACTGAGGTTTGGTGGTTTTCCAGCTTTCCAGTCATGCTTTGAGTCTGGAGGGCAAAGCATTTGGGGCTGAGTTTTCATTCCCTTTGCTCCATTTTGGGGTCAATTAAAGAACAACGAAAAAATGCAGCAGGAACAAAGTTTGTGATTTACTTTGCAGGGCTTTTAAAGCTTTTATTTAATCTTTTTTTTTTTTTTTTTTTTTGGCTTAACCTGAGCTGATGTTTGAAGTGAAAATGAAGTTTCCAAAGGCAGTGATGCTTTTGGGTGAGGAAAACTTGAGAGTATTTCTCTTTTCTGTACCTTTCAGGGGCACACAGGTCACATTCTGGGGGAGAGGGGGAAGGAGAATGGGCAGAACAACCCAAAATTCCCTGAATTTCCCCTGATGAGTTTTCTTTCCATCCAAACTCTGTTCTCCAACAGAAACAGCAAACTCACTCCCTCCCTCCCCCCTTACCCCAGGGACCACTTAGAAGTGAGTTGTTGATTAATAAGCAATATTTATTGATCCCAGCTCTATTATTCCCTCCATGCATTAAGCTCAATAAGCTTTTGAGCTGCTCTGGCTGTGTAAAGATTTCAGGAGGGCTCTGCTGAAGCCAGTCCAGAGGGTGAGCAGGAAACAGGATAACTGGGATCCCAGTTGGATAACTGGGAAAATGGAAATGCTTTCCTGGGAGTGGGGGGTGGTTGGGCAGGGCAAAGTGCAGACCTGCTGATGCTGCTTTGAATTTTATGGTCAAGTTGTCACAGAATCCCAGCATGGAGGTGGTGGGAAGGGACCTTAAAGGTCATTCAGTCCAACCTCACTCCTAAAGCAGGAGCAGCCACAGCAGCCTGCTCAGGATCACAATGGCCAAGGGGGTTTGGAATCCCTCCAGAGAAGGAGATTCCACAACCTCTCTGGGCAGCCTGCTCCAGGGCTCCAGCACCCTCACACTAAAGAATTTTCTCTTCCTGTTGAGGTGGAACCTGCTGGCTTCCAGTTTGTGCCCTTTCCCCTTTGTCTTGTTGCTGAGAAGAGTCTGGCCCCATCCTCTTGACACCCAAGGTTTCTCCTGGTTTGTCTTCATAATGGTTTCATGGGGAAGCTTTGGAATCCCAGCTCAGGTTGCTCTTGACCATCCTTCTCCGAGTTACCAAGACCTGGGACTTAATTTTTTTTTAGTAAGAAAAGTTACTCCCTTAGCCACAAGAGAGGGAATATTTGAGCAGATCATTTGGAGTGGGTGCACTTAAGGGAAAAGAAAAAAAACAAACCCAAATCAGCTTTTCACACAAACCTGCTGTTCTTTGCTTTACAATTTCCCTTTGCCAAGCTACACCCCCCCCCCTCTAAAAAAAAAAAAA
>VXBD01005386.1:147066-162738 GCA_013399975.1 Indicator maculatus
GGTTGAGGCTCCATCCCTGGAGGTGTTTGCAGCCAGGCTGGATGAAGCTCTGGCCAGGCTGATGTAGTGTGAGGTGTCCCTGGGCATGGCAGGGGGTTGGAACTGGCTGAGCCTTGTGGTCCCTTCCAACCTTGACTGATTCTATGATTCTGTGATTCTAAGCTGCAGCTCTTGCCTGTGGCGAGGGGAAGGGCTGGGAGGGATGAAGGGGTGGTGGAGTTGGGCTCCATCCTGATTGCACCTCGTGGAAACTGAAGGCTGTGATGGATGGGGCTGCTGTGAGGGCTCTGCAGTCAATACCTGTTCAAGGCTTTATTTGCTCACCATTTATTTTTTCTAATAATGTCTTCATTTATTCCCAGAGCAGGGAGTTTGTAGGGTGGGAGGTGAATAGAAACCTGGGTGCTGCTTTGCTGCAGGAAAGTGCATTTTTAAAAGGCTGCTGAATGCTGGGCTGGTGGAAGTTGTGTTGTTCTGTTGTTTTCCCTATTGCCTAATCAGCTCAGGGGGAGAGGAAGGGTCAGGGTGAAGCTGCCACTCATCAAACTAAACCAGGGAGACATTTCCAGCACAGGGTTTGCTTTTGTTGTGGTTCCCTGGGAAGCTCTGTCACAGATTCACAGATTGCATCAGATTGGAAGGGACCCTCAAAGGTCATCTTGTCCAACCCCCCCTGCAGTCAGCAGGGACGTTTTCAACTAGAGCAGGCTGCCCAGGGCCGCATCAAGCCTGACCTTGAATGTCTTCAGGGATGGGGCCTCAACGTCAACCTGGGCAACCTGTTCCAGTATTTTACCACCCCTCAGTGTGCAGAACTTCCTCCTGATGGCCAGCCTGTACCTGCCCTGCTCCAGTTTCAAACCATTGCCCCTTGTCCTATCACCACAAGCCCTATCACCCCAGCCTTCCTGCAGGTCCCCTTCAGGTCCCTTTCAGGTGTTGAAATGTAGCTGTAAGGTCTGCCCAGAGCCTTCTCCAGGCTGAACAGCCCCAACTCTCCCAGCCTGTCCCCAGGACAGGTGCTTCAGCCTTCTGATCATCTTTTTGATCATCCTCTGGACCCACTCCAGCAGGTCCATCTTGTGTTGGGATCCTATAGCTGGACAAAGTTCTCCGGGTGAGGTCTCACCAGAGGAGAGCAGAGTTGTGCCTCCAATTTGGATGGCCCAAGGCTTGGAGCAGCTGTAGCACCACCAGACCTAATTGCAGAACCATTTTCAGTGCCTGTGTGGTTTTGTTTGTTTGGGGATTTTGCTCACTCAACCACAAACAAACCACTTCATCACCCAGTTCCCTTTTTAGCCCCTCTTCTGTGATATTTTTATTTCAATTATTTAGGTTGGGGTTGGTTTGTGTGGTTTTGTTGGTCTTTTTTTGGGGTTATTTTTTGTGCTTGGGGTTTTTTTTTTAGCACCAGTTCCAAACATAACTTCAATCTGGCTTGATGCTCCTCTTGCTTTTGGAAGGGAAGTGGCTTGTGTTTAATTATGCTGCTGTGGGGCTGAAGCTTTACACACACTCCCAGTTTGTACAGCTGCCATTCCTGGGAACCAGGAGTGGAGCCAGTTGGATTCAGCCTCCGTCACTGAAGCAGCAGTGCCAAGTCCATGCTCTCCACAGCAGACTGCAGCAGCATGAAGTAATACTGCTAATTCTGTGGTGTCAAAGAGGGCAAGGAGGAATGAGGAATGAGGAATCAACTTGACTAAGTCCTGTCCCAAATCACAGAGTCATAGAACTGTTTGGGTTGGAAAAGCCCTCTGAGATCAGTGTGATGGTTTCAAGACTGTCTTTTTGATTTTTCTTCCCAAAGTTTAAGCAGAGAAGGTGAAAGAATGTAAATAAGTCACTCTTGGGTGTAAGAAGGCAAAATAATGATTATTCTAGACACTTCCATTGGAGAGAGAGAAATGTTTAAGAATCTCTACTCAAAACAAGGTTGGGGAGTTGGGCAGTCTGGGCTTGCTGGGCTTCTGTCTGTCTGCTGCTTCTTTTCTGGCTGAAGATAACACACTGACCTTGACAAGCTAAGTCTAACAGCCTCTCTGCTTCTTGACTCTCTGCCTTCTGCCAGGGGAGTCTGGGGGGATTCCTTCTGGCTGGAGGGGAGGCCCCGTGGGGGCTTGGTTGTGCTTTTCTGTTGACTGTACCTCTCTGTAACTGTTGTGACTGGTGTCTCTTTGTGCAGATTCATTGCATTGCATCCTAATTGCAGAGCTGCTTGTAAACACAGCCTGCATGTGCTGCCAGGCTGAGCCAGCCTGCTTGTTGTGGTTGTGGGATTGCAGCTCTCACACTGTTCCAATTCATTATTTTGGTGCCCAACGTGGGGCTCAAACCCACGACCCTGGGATTAAGAGTCCCACACTCTACTGACTGGGATGATGCAATGAATTGTAACAGACAGAAGCCCAGCAAGTGTTTAGAATAATCAATATTTTACCTTCTTACACCCAAGAGTGATTTATTTGCATTCTTTCACCTTCTCTGCTTAAACTTTGTGAAGAAAAATCAGTCAGACAGTCTCAAACCATCACAATCATCCAGTCCAACCAGCAACCCAACACCACCATGGCCACTAAAACACATCCCCAACTGCCATGGCCACAGGTTTCTTGAACACCTCCAGGGATGGGGACTCCACCACCTCCCTGGGCAACCTAAATGATTCTTGCTGTGAAAGATGAGCTGGTCCAAGGAGGGGTTTGGAGTGATTGAATGTGTTTAGGGGTTAGTTGGTGCCTGCACTGAGGTTAGATGTTCTTGTTTTCATAGAGTCATGGAAGGGTTTAGCTTGGAAGGGACCTCAAAGATCATCCAGTTCCAACCCCCCTGCAGTCTGGTGGGACAGGATCATAGAAACATTATAGAATCACAGAATGGCTCAGGCTGAGAGGCATCTCAGAGATCATCTACTCCAAACCCTGCCATGGGCAGGGACACCTCCCACCAGCCCAGCTTGCTCAAGGCCTCATCCAGCCTGGCCTTGAACACCTCACGGAGGAGACATCCACAACCTCCCTGGACAACCTGTTCCACTGTGTCCCCGCCCTCACTCTAATTTCTCCCTAATCTCCAGCCTCAGTCTCCCCTCTCCCAGCTCAAAGCCATTGTCCCTCCTCCTGGCACTCCCAGCCCTTGTCCAAAGTCCCTCCCCAGCTCTCCTAGAGCCCCTTCAGGTACTGGAAGGCTGCTCTAAGGTCTCCCTGCAGCCTTCCCTTCTCCAGGCTGAACAGCCCCAACTCTTTTCCTGCAGTTGGTTGTTGAGGTGACTGTGACTGTAGTTAAACTGGGGAATAAAGGCTGAGTTGGAGATTGGCAGCTAATTGCTGGATCCTTGCTGGGTAGGAGATGGTCATCAAGATGGTGAAGGAGAAGGCTAGGGACCAAGGAGCACCACCTGGCTGGTCCTGCAGTAGCCTTTCTGAAGCAGTTTTGCCCAGGAGACTTGAAGAGATCCCAAATAAATCCATGGAGCATCTGGGCAGCGTGAACAACCTGAGGTCATGGGCAGCTTCTCTCACCTTATTTTATTTGGGAGCTTAAAGCTTGTGGAGAGCAGGCTCCTTCAGCAGGAGCCAGCAGCCCTGCAGGGCTTTTTATTACCACATCTCTTTGATTTAGAAGTCTGAAATGGGATGTGGCCAGAATGGGGGCACCTGAGCCCTTTTTATTGGTGTTTTTCTTGCAGCAAATAGCCAAATTTCTCTTGTCTGCTGGGATTGATGGAGCACCTCAGCAGAGCTCCAGCAGGCAAATGGCTCCTTGGTGCTGTAGCTGCATTCTTAAGGGCCACTTGCTGTGTGTTGGAGGGGAGGGATGGCCAAGGGTTAGCTGAGAGAGGAGGTGGCTGTAGTGCTGGCCCTCTTCTTGACTTTTCCTCTTCTTGACTTTTCCTCTTCTTGACTTTTTCTCTTCTTGACTTTTCCTCTTCTTGACTTTTCACCTTCTTGACTTTTCCTCTTCTTGACTTTTCACCTTCTTGACTTTCCCTCTTCTTGACTTTCCCTCTTCTTGACTTTTCCTCTTCTTGGCTTTTCCTCTTCTTGACTTTTTACCTTCTTGACTTTTCCTCTTCTTGACTTTTCCTCTTTTTGACTTTTTACCTTCTTGACTTTTCTTCTTCTTGACTTTTTACCTTCTTGACTTTTCCTCTTCTTGTCTTTTCCTCTTTTTGACTTTTTACCTTCTTGACTTTTCTTCTTCTTGACTNTCTTCTTGACTTTTCCTCTTCTTGACTTTTTACCTTCTTGACTTTTCCTCTTCTTGACTTTTCCTCTTTTTGACTTTTTACCTTCTTGACTTTTCTTCTTCTTGACTTTTTACCTTCTTGACTTTTCCTCTTCTTGACTTTTCACCTTATTGACTTTTCATCTTCTCAAGTGCAGAGCCTGTAGTTGAAGCAGAACCCTGTGATAATTTCCCATTGGAAAATGGAGATGCTTTGGAAACTCTTCTCTTGGAACACTTTTGCCCAATTCACAGCTTGCATCAGGTTGGAAGGGACCCTCAAAGGTCATCTTGTTCAGCTCCTCTGCAGCCAGCAGGGACATCTCTCAACTAGATCAGGCTGCCCAGGCCAAGTCTTACATGAACCTACTTGTAGTTAGGGACAAAACTGGTCTGGAGAAAAGGTATCTGAGGGGAGAACTCATTGTTCTCTACAGCTCCCTGGAGGGAGGTTGTAGTGAGCAGGGGCTCAGCCTCTTCTCCTTGGTTGCAAGTGACAGGATCAGAAGAGATGGTTCCAAGCTGCACCAGGGGAGGTTCAGGCTGGATGCTAGGAAATATTTCTGCACAGAGAAGGTTCTCAAACATGGGAATGGGCTGCCCAGGGCAGTGGTGCAGTCAGCATCCTTGGAGGTGTTCAAGCAGCCTGTGGACCTGGTGCTTAGGGACATGGTTTAGGGCTGGGTTTAGGGTTGGACTGGATGAGCTTGGAGCTCTCTTCCAACCAGATGTATTGTGTGCCACCTTTCAACACAGTGCCAGCCAGTGTCCTTCCAGAGGTGAGGAGGAAGATTAGAGGCAATTGCAACATAGCTTGTGGTTTTCCACCCTCTATCTTTGGAGCATCTACTTGAAAGGAAAAAGAACATTGAGACAAATTGAGCAGAGTGTGGAGAGTGTGCAGGGTAAGGGCAATGAAAGAGGACAGCTGTGGGGACTGATTTATGAGGCAGGAGCTGTGTAGGTTGTCCAAGCCAAGGGTGGCTCTCTGAGGAGAAAGTCTCTAAGGAGGATGTGTTTGGTTGGTTGATCCCAGAATCCCACCATGGTAGGGGTTGGAAGTGACCTCTGGAGAGGTCACCCAGTCCAACCCCCTGCTAAAGCAGGGCACCCACAGCAGCTTGCTCAGGATCACAATGGCCAGGGGGGGTTGGAATCTCTCCAGAGAAGGAGAGGTGGTGGAGTCACCATCCCTGGAGGTGTTCAGGAGGGGATTAGATGTGGCACTTGGTGCCATGGTTTAGTAGTCATGAGGTCTTGGGTGATAGGTTGGACTTTGATGGTCCTTGAGGTCTTTTCCAACCTTGTTGATTCTGTGATTCTGTGATTCCACAATCTCTCTGGGCAGCCTGCTGCAGGCCTCCAGCACCCTCAATTATAAACTGAGAAGGTGCAAGGGTGGCTGAGATGAGGTAGGTGAAGATTCAGGGGTGAGGGTAGGCACCTAACTCTGGAGCCAGGCTGTAGAGAACAGACTGCAGGGAGCAATCTTTTGCTGCCTTGTGGGGAATCACTTGGGTCCAGCAAAGCTTCTCTGACTTGTGCCACAGGTTTTTTATTTTTTATTCTTTTTTTTATTTTTCAGTTTGAAAAATGACTTTGGGCTTTAGAAGCTGGCAGGAAACTGATGTGAGGAGTGCTCCTCACTGCTGGCTCAGCACTAATGTCTCCCAGCTCCATCAATACACAGTGCTGGGAAGGCCACCATCAGATTTTTTTTCAAGCTGATGTGGAGCCCTGCTGCCCAGGCTCTTGCCATCAACTTTCCAGCCTGGCTAGGATGAGGATCTTCAGAGGGACCTGCTCTGCCTTCCTGATTCAGGAAAAAAATAATGGGAAGTTGTTTCTGGTTGATGGTTTTACAGCCCCTTGGGTTTTGTTTTTGGATAGTGCTGCACCGCAGGTGCTTGGGGTGAGTAGGAGAGCTGTGAAGACTTGAGTCCAGTTTGGGTCTGCCCAGTTCAAGAGAGACAGGGATCTGCTGGAGAGTCCAGTGGAGGCTATGAGGATGTCTGGGGGACTTGGAAATCTCTGCTGTGAAAACAGAGCCCTGGGGCTGTGTAGTCTGGAGAAGAGAAGGCTGAGAGGGGATCTGAGCAATGCCTAGAAATATCTGAGGGGTGGGGGTCAGCGTGAAGGTGCCAGGCTCCTGGTGGTGGTGCCCAGTGACAGGGCAAGGGTACAAACTTGAACCCAAGAAGTTCCATTTCAACATGAGGAGAAACTTCTTTGGTGTGAGGGTGCTGGAGGCCTGGAGCAGGCTGCCCAGAGAGGTTGTGGAGTCTCCTGCTCTGCAGACTTTGAAAACCCACCTGGATGTGTTCCTGTGTGACCTGCCTTGGGTGATCCTGCTCTGGCAGGAGGTCTGGGCTGGATGACCTCCAGAGGTCCCTTCCAACCTCTGATATTCTGTGATTCTGTGATTAAATCTCCCTCTGG
Source organism: Indicator maculatus (assembly GCA_013399975.1). Taxonomy (NCBI): domain Eukaryota; kingdom Metazoa; phylum Chordata; class Aves; order Piciformes; family Indicatoridae; genus Indicator; species Indicator maculatus. The sequence continues at coordinate 153,736 of VXBD01005386.1, forward strand.
TGTGGGAGGCTACACTTGGATCAGGTTTCCTCTAGGTTGGACCAGAACTCTGGGCTGCAGCTTGAGGAGACCTTCTCCTTAGTGCCTGTTGCTGGTCTGGTGGAGACCAGATGTGCTGTGGATTGTGTGGTGGGGAGGGAGGTGGGGTTGGAACCTCTTGGCTCACTGAATTTGGGAAGAGCAAGGCTGGGTTGTGCTGGTGCTGAAAGATGCTCCTGAATCCTTCACATCCCACTTGAGCTGGGACCAGATGAAAGCAACTGATGGAACTCCTTCTACTGAGGAGTTTTAGCAAAACCTGGGCAAGTGTCTGGGGTGCAGACTCTTGGGACTGGTATTTCCCAGGGCAGTGGTGGAGTCCCCATCCCTGGAGGGGTTTCAGAGCCATGGAGATGTGGTGCTGAGGGCCATGGTTTGGTGGTGACCTGGCAGTGCTGGGTTAAAGGTTGGACTCAATGATTTTGGAGGTGTTTTCCAGCCTAAATGATGCTGTGATTCAGGGAGGAAGGTAAAAGTCTGTTCATAGAATCATAGAATCCTTTGGGTTGGAGAAGCCCTCCAAGATCCTCCAGTCCAACCATCAACCCAACCCCACCATGGCCACCAAACCATGGCCCCAGGTGCCATGGGCACATTTTTCTTGAACACCTCCAGGGATGGGGACTCCACCACCTCCCTGGGCAGCCTCTTCCAATCCTTTACCATTCTTCCTAATCTCCAACCTAAACCTCCACCACCTCCCCACCTTCAGTGAAGCTCAGCTAAGGTTTCCCTACAACCACCATGAATCTTCTGAGCCTCTCCCAGTTCCTGGCCCTCTTTTATCCCTGGATTGAAGCCCAGGACCAAACCTGTGCTTCCATAGGGATGTGCAGATACACTCCTGTCAGGAGGAGGGATGAGTGTGGCTGGGAGAAGGGAATCAAACAGCAAACCCAGAACTGGGGAGGGGGTGGGGGAATCTTTAGCAGGACTTTGTGGGTATTTTTCTAGATGTTTTGTTTTTCTTCTTCATTTCTACCCAAGCCATCAGTCAAGAAAGGGAGCCCCACTTAGTTGCAGGCTGAACATGTAATCACCAGCATAGGTTTGCTTTAGTTATATAATAGATGCCAAATAATTGCTTGCCACCCTACAGCAGAATTAATATAATTAGGGACATAATTACAGTTACCTACCACCCAGGGATTCTGCTAAGGCTTAATTAATGTTTGCAAATTGCTCCAGGATCCACCGACCATCTCCTAAGAGGTACTGGAAGGCAGTGAATGAGAATTCTCCTCTTGTTCCAGAGGTGCTGAAGGAAAGTGGTGTGGGGAGGTTCAGGAAGCACAGCAGAAAGCCAGGACCTCTGCTGGATGGGGATAGCATCATGGAATCATAGAATGGTAGCGGTTGGAAGGGACCTCCTGAGATCATCCATTCCAGAGCAGGGTCACCCAGAGCAGGTCACACAGGAACACATCCAGGCAGGTCTTGAAACTCTCCAGAGAAGGAGACCCCACAACCTCTCTGGGCAGCCTGCTCCAGGCCTCCAGCACTCTCACAACAACAAAATTTCTCCTCAGGTTGAGGTGGAACCTCCTGGGTTCCAGTTTGTGCCTGTTGTTCCTTGCCCTATCACTGGGCACCACCACCAAGAGCTTGGCACCTTCACCCTGACCCCCACCCCTCAGCTATTGATAGACATTGCTCAGATCCCCTCTCACCCTTCTCCTCTCCAGACTACACATCCCCAGGGCTCTCAGCCTTTCTTCATAGCAGAGGTGTTCAAGCCCTGCTCTCACCAGACAGCTCAACCCCTTCTGGAAGCTATTCACCAGCTGGGCATTTTCCCAGAGATGTCCCAAGTCTCCCAATAATACTCTTAGTCTCTGTGGGACTCTCTCCAGCAGATCTCTGTCTCTCTTGAACTGGGGAGCCCCAAACTGGATACAGCATTCCAGCTGTGGTCTCAGCAGGGCAGAGCTGAAGAAGTCAGGCTTGGGCTCCCTGCTGCCTCCTTGCCCTTGGCTGAGCTGCTGAGTGTGTGTTTAATGAAGGTGGCTGTGGGGAGCCCCTGATCCCCCAGAGGTGGCTGGGGTCTGTCCTTCACTCTGGGTGTAGTGCAGGGTAACAACATTTCTCCTGGAACCCCAGGGCTGATGGAGCTTGTTCCTGGCTGGAGCATGGCACAGGGCCATAAGGGCTTTGCAGCAGCCTGGCCTGGCTCCAGAAGCTTTTCCCAGTGGGATAACTGAAATTGGAGCTGGGATGAGGTTTTTCTTGAGGGCTTGCTTGTTCCATCCTGACTGTGGGCTGCTGACCTCCTGAGCTGGGATGGAGCAGAGTTGCTGAAGTCAGAGCATGTGCTGTGTGTTCCCAGAGTCCAGAGCTTTGGCTGGGTGGCACAAAAGCCTGGGATAATCTGGAGATGCCTGTGCATGTTGTTAGGGATGTGATCAGCTAAAAGCTGTTGCCAGTTTTGGAGCTGGAGATGAGAAATGTGGGAGTCAGTAGTAAATACTTCATTACTGGGATGAAGTATCCCAGCAGGACCTGCCAAGGTGATCACTTCCATTTCCCTGTCTCCCACAAAGAGAAGCACTTTGGGTGCAATAAGCTGCTCTTGACCCTTGGGGAACGACTCTGCTGCTGCTGGAAACATCTGGAGAGGTTTGCAGGTGGTCAGGGAAGAGAGGCAGAAAGATGCCAAGCACTGGGGAAGAGCTTTGGGTTGGTGGGAGGTGGGTGGTAAAAATAGCAGCTGATGTGCTTCTCCCTGGGCTTTGTAGCCTGCCTGAGTCACCGCTCTACCTTTTTATCAGCACTGTGGGGGAGGCTGTTTGGGGGAATCTTCCTGCTTGGATTTGTCATCCTGTCTTGGGTGCTGGTTGTCTCTCAGGGAAGGTGTTGGTGACCTTGCCTTGACAGGGGGGGTTAGACTGGATGATCTCCAGAGGTCCCTTCCAGCCCCTAACACTCTGTGATTCTATGATTCTATGATCCCCAGAGCTCCCTTCCAACCCCTAACACTCTGTGATTCTATGATTCTATCATCCCCAGAGGTCCCTTCCAACCCCTAACACTCTGTGATTCTATGATTCTATGATCTCCAGAGGTCCCTTCCAACCCCTAACACTCTGTGATTCTATGATTCTGTGATTCTATGATCTCCAGAGGTCCTTTCCAGCTCCTACCTTTCTATAATGGTCTATGAGGACAGACTGAGAGAGTTGGGGTTGTTCAGTCTGGAGAAGAGAAGGCTCCCAGGAGACCTTCTTGTGACCTTCCAGGATCTGAAGGCAGCTGTAAAAAAGTTGGGGAGGGACTTTTTAGGGTGTCAGGGAGTGATAGGACTGGGGGGAATGGAGCAAAACTAGAAATGGGGAGATTCAGATTGGTTGTTAGGAAGAAATTCTTCCCCAGGAGGGTGGTGAGAGGCTGGCACAGGTTGCCCAGGGAGGTGGTGGAAGCCTCATCCCTGGAGGTTTTGCAGCCAGGCTGGAGGTGGCTGTGAGCAACCTGCTGAGTGTGAGGTGTCCCTGCCCATGGCAGGGGGTTTGGAACTGGCTGAGCCTTGAGGTCCCTTCCAATCCTGACAATTCTCTAATTCTATAATTCCTCTCCACTCTTTTTTTGCTTCTTTGGCCTCCGTTTCCTGCCTGTCTTATGCAAGTCTGGTGGAGATGAAGGGAAGAGCCAACCATTGGTGCCAACCACATGTTCAAGACAGGTCATTGGTGGCCCTGCTGAGTCCTAGGTCTTTAGAAAGCCCAGCAGTGAGGGGGGCAGCAGGGGGGTCCTCCCCTCTTATTTTCCCCTCCAAGGACTCTCAGTCTCATCTCACCTCCCTGCTGCCACTGGAAGGACTCAACACTGACATTTTTGACTCCTGGCAGCGAGCAAGGAGTGAGAGCAGAAGGGGCTGAGATGCCTCAGAGGTGGTGGCTTCCCAGCAGCTGAAGAGGAGTGAGGAAGGCCCCAGACAGAAGAGCTGAGGTGTGGCAGTGTGTTTGCTTTCCAAGCCTTCCTGAGACATCCCTGCTTGTCAGCACCAGGCTGACAGGGATGGGTTTTCATCTTCCTCTCCTCTGGGCTTGGCCAGGCAATGCCCTTTGGCTGTTAGACATCAAGAAACACAGGCTCCTGCCTGCTGATGTGGGGATCCCAGCTGGAGCAGGGGGGGTTTGGAGCAGGGGGATGCAGCCTGCCTGTAGCAAGCTGATTGTGTTCTGCACACAGCTCCTCTGCCAAGCCTTTGGCTCCTCAGCTTTTAAAGTGGAACTGCAGCAGCAGCTGAAGAGTGGCTGAGAAGCAAAGGTGGTGCATGGTGAGGGTAAAGCTCAGCCTGAGGAAGACCTCCTGCTGCTCTGGGAGAGGATTTGTAGTGTGCTGGGATGAAGAAGCACAGAGCGGTTTGGGTGGGAAGAAACCCTCAGAGGTCATCCAGTCCAAGAGGGACAGCCCCAACCAGAGCAGGAAGTTGGAGCTGGGATGAGGTTTTTCTTGAGGGCTTGCTTGTTCCATCCTGACTGTGGGCTGCTGACCTCCTGAGCTGGGATGGAGCAGAGTTGCTGAAGTCAGAGCATGAGGCATGACTGCAAGCAGTTATCATTCAATCCTAAAGTGATTTCTGTGGGAAGGGACCCCCAAAGCTCAGCCAGTCCAAGCCCTGCAGCCAGCAGGGACAGCCCCAACCACAGCAGGTTGCTCCCAGCACCAAACAACCTCCCTTGCACTGGTGCCAGCCATGGGGCAGCTCCCAGCTCTCTGGGCAGCCTGGGCCAGGCTCTCCCCAGCCTCAGTGTCAAACATTTCTCCCTTCTCTCCACTCTCAATCTCCCTCTTTCACTTTCCAACCATCCCCCCTTGTCCTGTCACACCAAAACTCTGTCCCCAGCTCTCTGCTGGGCCCTTGAAGCACTGAGAGGCCACCAGAAGGTCTCCCTGGAGCCTTCTCCTCTGCAGGCTGCCCAAGCCCAACTCTCTCAGCCTGGCTCCCAGCAGAGGGCTTCCAGCCCTGCCAGCATTGCTGTGGCCTCCTCTGGCCCTGCTGCACCAGGTCCCTGTCTGTGCTGTGGACTCCAGAGCTGCCCCAGCACTGCAGGGGAGGTCTCAGCAGAGCAGAGCAGAGGGGCAGAATCCCCTCCCTGCCCCTGCTGCCCACACTGCTGGGGCTCAGCCCAGGGCAGGGTTGGCTCAGTGCTCACTGCTGGCTCCTGTGCAGCTTTTCCCCATGATGAAACTCGCTGAGGGTTGTCTCCTGCTCTGCCTCCTGAGGGAGTTGTTTGGAAGCTTTGAATGTCCAAACTAGTGCATTTTTAGGGCTTTGTTTAGTCTTGTACCAACACTAATGTGGAAAGCCTTGAAGGAGGCTGTTTCACTGATCTTGCTGCATGGACTGGCAGGGCAATGAGGTGCTGAGAGCTGGAGGGCTTGGTTGGCAAGCTGAGCAAACCCCAGCTCAAAGCACTCAGCAAGCTCTTGCAGACCTACAAAATCCTGGTCAAACAAAGGCTGTAAAAAGTTGGGCCCTTGAGGGAATGCTCCTAAAGTCTGCAAAAACACATTGCTGGTGGGCTGATAAAGCAGAGGAATAGTTAGCTGCTCTTGAACTTTAACCATGGGGCAGCAAGAGCCTCAGAGCCTCTCCTGGTGGAGCAGGCAGGGGGATTGCAGGTGTCAGCACAAAGGCTTTAGCCTTGGCTTGGGGTGGGCAGTTGTAGATTTGCCCCTGGTTTGTTTGTTGTGGGGTTTTTCCCCTCTGATTTTCTGTTGTGCCTTGAGATGGAGGAGCTGGGCTTGGGCTTCAGCTCCTGACTCCCCAGGGACCACTGGGGTTGGAAAACTGATCAGATGCCTTCAACCTGTGCTCAAGGACATGGATAGACCAAACTGTGCCTGGATGGGTCCTGTCCAATGCTCCTTCTGCTCTTTGCTGCTGTCTGTGTGTGCTTGGGAGGATCCCTGAGGTCCAGCATGTGGAGCAAAGCAAACAGAAGTGGCTGGGTAAGAGAATTTGCAGAAGGAACATCAGAATGGGTTGGGTTGAAGGGACCTTACAGCTCATCCAGTTCCAAGCCCCTGGCATGGGCAGGGACACCTCCCACCAGCCCAGATTGCTCAAGGCCTCATCCAGCCTGGCCTTGAGCACATCCACAGCCTCCCTGGGCAACCTGTGCCAGTCTCTCCCTACCCTCACTCTCAACAATCTCTTCCTCATCTCTAGTCTCAATCTCCCCTCTCCCAGCTCAAAGCCATTGTCCCTCATCCTGGCACTCCCAGCCCTTGTCCAAAGTCCCTCCCCAGCTCTCCTGGAGCCCCTTCATGTACTACAAGGCTGCTCTGAAGTCTCTTTGGAGCTTGCTTTTCTCCAGGCTGAACAGCCCCAACTCTCTCAGCCTGTCCCCACAGGGGAGGTTCTCCAGCCTCTGATCATCTTCATGACCTCCTCTGATCCTCTCCAGCAGCTCCAGGTCCTTCTTGTGCTGTGGGCACCAGAGCTGGAGGCAGTGCTGCAGGTGGGGTCAGAGCAGAGCAGAGGGCAGAATCCCCTCCCTGTGCTGCTGCTCTCCCTGCTCTGGATGCAGCTCAGCACTCAGCTGGCTCTGGGCTGCCAGGGACCATTGCTGGCTCCTGGGGAGTTTCTCACCACCTGACCCCCCCAAGGCCTTCTCCTCCAGACTGCTCTCCAGCCATTCCTTGCCTACATCTATATCTGCCCCAGTCCAGACCTACCTCTCAAGCACTGGATCAGATCTTGGAGTTCCTCCCTGTTCAGGCAGAACTGATGTAGCTCCAGGGTGAGCCTCTGTGGTTCATCATGGCCCCAAAGCAGCAGCTTTCCACCACCCCCTGTGACTCCTTTTTCCTGCAGCAAGGTTACCTTGCCAACACCTGCCTTGCCTCCCTCCTGTTCTCATTTTTATTTTCCCCTCCCAGCACCCAGCTGGGCTCAGATCATGAATTTCCAACCTCCCTGTGAGCGCAGTGGTTGGAAAAGGTCTGAGAACTGAGAAAGTTCTGCTCAACTTTGAGGGGGGGGAAGGGAAAGGGGGAAACATTTCTGCCTGATTGAAAGAGGGTTCAGTGCCATTGATGGAGGTATTTTTGTTGCTGTTTAATTAGATTAATCCTGCAGGTTCTGTGGCCAGCTGTTCACTTTGCAGACAAGCAAAAGAAAAAAGAAAAAAGAAAGAAAAAAAAAACCATCAACTTTCCAGCACTGCATTCCTGCTGCTTTCATCTTGTATTGAGCTTGTTAGCAATTAGGTTGCTACTGGAGCAGGCTGGTGTGGTGTGGTGTGGTGTGAGAACACTCAGCTGGGGGCTGAGAGGTGGCCCAGGTGAACCTCATGAGGTTCCACAAGAGCAAGTGCAGGGCTCTGCACCTGGGCTGGAGCAATCCTCACTGTCAATACAGGCTGGGGGATGAGGTAGAAAGCAGCCCTGAGGAAAAGGATTTGGGGCTGCTGATGGATGAGGAGCTGGACAGGAGCAGGCAGTGTGAGCTTGCAGCNAAGTCCTGCAGGGACAGGATGAGAGGCAATGGCTTCAAACTAGAGCAGAGCAGGTTTAGGCTGGTTGTTAGGAAGAACTTCTTTACTATGAGGGTGTTGGAACTCTGGAAGAGGTTGCTTAAGGAGGTGGTTGGGGCCTCATCCCTGGAGATATTCAAGGTGAGGCTGGACAGGGCTCTGGGCAACCTGATCTAGTTAGGGATGTCCCTGCTGAGTGCAGGGGGGTTGGACTGGATGAGCTTTGGAGGTCCCTTCCATCCCAGCCCATTCTATGAGAAGCTAGTGTGAGGTGTCTCTGCTGACTGCAGGGGGGTTGGAACTGGATGATCCTTGTGGTCCCTTCCAACCCTGACTGATTCTATGATTCTATGAAGTCTTTGATAGGAACTGAGTGGAGCAGGGTGGGAATCTGAAGTGGTTTCAAGACTGATGGGCAGGAGGCATGATGGAAGTGGTTCTGTTTCCTTGTCCTTTCTGAATGGTTTGGCTGAGTTTGGGCTTATAGTGACAAGTGATAGGAGGAGAGGAGGTGGCCTCAAGTTGCACCAGGGGAGGTTTAGGTTGGATATTAGATGAAACTTCTTCTCTGAAAGGGCTCTCAAAGACTGGAACAGGTTGCTCAGGGAGGTGGTGGAGTCCCCATCCCTGGAGATGTTCAAACAACCTGTGGCCATGGCACTTGGGGCCATGGGTTAGTGACCATGGTGGTGTCAGGTTGATGGTTGAAGCTGATCATCTTGGAGAGCTTTTCTAAGCAGAACAACTCAAGGATTCCATAAAGAGATTTGAATTCTCTTGACATGGGTTAGTGACCATGGTGGTGTCAGGTTCATGGTTGAGGCTGATCATCTTGGAGAGCTTTTCCCAGCAGAACAACTCAAGGATTCCATAAAGAGATTTGAATTCCCCTGGCATGGGTTAGTGACCATGGTGGTGTCAGGTTGATGGTTGAAGCTGATCATCTTAGAGAGCTTTTCCAAGCAGAACAATTCAAGAACACCATAAAGAGATTTGAATTCCCCTGCCATGGTTTAGTGGCCATGGTGGTGTCAGGTTGATGGTTGAAGCTGATCATCTTGGAGAGCTTTTCCCAGCAGAACAACTCAAGGATTCCATAAAGAGATCTGAATTCCCTTGACATGGTTTAGTGGCCATGGTAGTGCTGGGTTGATGGTTGGATTGGATGATCTCGGATGTCTTTTCCAACCAGCTCTCTGACTCTGTGTCCTGAAGGTGAGCTGCTGTGCCCCGAAGGTGAGCTGCTGTGCCCCAGGAGCCTGGCTGAAGAGGATCCCTTTCTTCCCAAAGCACAGGAGAATGGGGCAGGAATGTTACTTGTGTACAGTTTCTGTTGCTGTCTCCTCCTGTTGTGTTCCACTCAGCTTCCTTCCCAAAACTCCCGAAACCATCATGACTCAGGGGCTCCAAGCAAATTAATCCTTGCCAAGGCTCACAAGTGAAGGGAGAAAAAAAAAAAAAAGAGTAAAAAAACTCAAAAAAA
>VXBD01005389.1:0-16461 GCA_013399975.1 Indicator maculatus
TCCCTTCATGTGTTATGACGCTATGCATTTGGTCATTGTGACCTGCAGACAGCTGAAGAGCAAGGAAGAAGCCTTTGCCTTGCCTTGCCTTGGTGAGGTGATGCTGCAGGGGCCCTGCTGTGGTTACTGGTGTGGTATGCTTCAGCCTTTGGAGTGCCCACACCTGGCTGGAAGTGTTCCACCCTCAGTGAGGCTGATCACAGCTTTCCTCAAGTCAGACCTTGGTAAGAGTTCACATTGCCCCCCCTGAAACTCTAAGGGACCCCAAACTGCGACCCTGGGCAGCCTGCTCTGCTTGAGGATGCCCCTGCTTACTGCAGGGGGGTTGGGCTGGATGAGCTGTGAAGCTCCCTTCCAGCCCAGAGCATTTTGTGATTCTGTGATCTCCCCCACCAGAGGCCAAAGCAAGTGCAAGTGCTGGCTGCAGGAGCTGCTGCTGCACTGCCCTCACTCACTGCTCCCAGCTGGCAGAAGAGGATGCTCCATGGGGATGCTCCCTCTGGGGGCAACTGGCAAAGCAATCCCAATTTTCTGATGTGCTGGGCCCTGCTGGGAGGTTGGCAGGGCTCCTCCACACCATGCCTCTTCATCAGCACTTAATGGCACAGCCTGTTTAATTAGCCCACTTGCTCAGCAGGGGGAAAGGGGTGCACAGAGTGTTCTTCCCTGCTGCTTTCTGGCTCAGGGGATCCCCTCCTTGCACAGACATCCCAGCACCTTGCTGGGGTGGGAACTGGGAGCTACTGCTGACCCCCATCTGCTGGGACTGAATCCCCTGCAGCTGCCAGGTGTGGGGTCAGGTTTTATAGAATCATGGAATCAGTCAGGGTTGGAAGGGACCACAAGGATCAGCCAGTTCCAACCCCCCTGCCATGGGCAGGGACACTTCACACTACATCAGCCTGGCCAGAGCCTCATCCAGCCTGGCTGCAAACACCTCCAGGGATGGAACCTCAACCACCTCCCTGGACAACCCATTCCAGGCTCTCACCACTCTCATGGGGAAGAACTTCTTCCTCACATCCAGTCTGAATCTCCCCACTTCCAGTTTTGCTCCATTCCCCCCAGTCCTATTACTCCCTGATAGCCTAAACGTCCCTCCCCAGCTTTCTTGTAGTCCCCTTCAGATCCTGGAAGGCCACAAGAAGGTCACCTCAGAGCCTTCTCTTCTCCAGACTGAACAGCCCCAACTCTTTCAGTCTCTCCTCACAGGAGAGCAGCTCCAGCCCTCTGCTCATCCTGGTGGCCCTTCTCTGGACACCTTCCAGCATCTCCAGATCCCTCTTGTAACAGAGGCTCCAGAACTGGATGCAGTACTCCAGGTGGGGTCTCACCAGAGCAGAGCAGAGGGGGAGAATCACCTCCCTTGCCCTGCTGGCCACACTTCTCCTGATGCAGCCCAGGCTCTGGTTGGCTTTCTGGGCTGCAAGTGCAAATTGACAGCTCCTGTTGAGCTTCTCATCCCCCAGCACCCCCAAGTCCCTCTCCTCAGGGCTGCTCTCCAGCCAGTCCCTGCCCAGCCTGGATTTGTGCTGGGGAAGGTCCCTCTCAGAGAAGGGGAAGAATGAAGCGTTGGAGGTAGCTTTGTGCTGTGGGCAGGTTGTATAGGGAAGGTTCTTCTCAGAGAAGGGGAAGAATGAAGAATTAGAGGTAGCTTGTGCTGTGGGCAAGATTCTGGTCTGCTCAGTGTGCTGCTGCACTGGGGACCTCAGAAGAGATACCTCAGCAGGGGTGGCAGGTAAGTCATTCTGCAGCATGGATGTGGAAGTGGGACTGAGGGAGGAAGGGAAAGTTCTGGACCTAAAAATGTTGCTTCTCAGGTTTATTCACAGAATCAGAGCATGGTAGGGGTTTGTAGGGATCTCTGGGCATCATCTAATCCAACCCCCCTGATAAAGCAGGGCCACCAGGAGCAGGTTGCACAGGATTGCTTCCAGGTGGGGTTTGAATCCCTCCAGAGGAGGAGACTCCACAGCCTCTCTGTGCAGCCAGCTCCAGTGGCACAGGTAGCCCAGAGAGGTGGCAGATGGCACCAGGGCATTCTGTGAGCCTACTGGTGTGAGGACAGGGACTTTGCAAGCCCCTGTGCCAATTGAGCCACCTCCTGACTGAGCAGGGGGTGAAAGGAGCTGCCCTCAAGCCTGCTCAGGCAGGCTGTGACCAAGCATTGCCTCACCCACTGTGCCTGGGGGACCTCTGCTCTCTCCTTCTCTGCAGCTAAGTGCAGACCTCACATCTCAGGAGCAGTAACAGCAAAATCAAGGCCATGAGTACCCCTCCTCCCTCAAAGTGCAGTCAGTCTTGCCTAGGCAGGATCTGCAGCCTTTCCCCTTCTGCCCCACTCATCAGCTCCTTGCCTTCCTCACAGGCTTGGTTGGGGTTTTCTGGGGGAATCATTGGTCTTTTGTAACTCCTTTTTTGAGTTGTTGCTGGTTTGGTGTTTGGTTTTGCTTGGCTGGTGTTTTGGCAAGTGGAACAAATCCTTTGCAGCTGTCTGAACTCTGCATTCATTTAAGCAATGTCCCTCAGAGGGGTCAAAAGAGCTGTGAGGTTGGAGGGCAGCCATCAGGCTCTCCACTCCTGCCTCCACCTGGGCATTGGCTGGCTGCAGGTGATGTGAGATGAGCTCAGCTTCACCCTATTTGCTTAGGGAGTCAATGAACCTTTGTGGTCCTCCTGACTTCTGGGGCAACCTGGAAAACAAAGGCTGCTCTCCATGGTCTGCCCGAGCCCCAGGCTTTGCCCTGCCTGCCCTGGGGCAAACAGGAGAGCCTGGTGCTGTGCTCCCAGGGCAGGCCAGGACTGGTGGAGATCTGCTCCCACAGCTCCTGCAGCAGTTTGGGTTTATTCCAAATAAAGCTGCTTTGGAGATGGCAACAAACACCAGAGTCAGGGGAGGCTTGTGCCACAGCCAGGACTGGAGCATCTCCCTCCTTGTTCCCAGACCTAAACTGGGCTTCCTTTGGGCCTTGTGACCTTTCTTGGCTCACCCACCAGCCCTGAAAATCTAGAGGAAATCTCTTTTATCCCATCCTTCAGGCCAGAATTTAAATCTCTGGCAAAGGTGTGGGGACAAGTCCTGATGAGGCTTTTTCTGAGACCTGGGGTGAGAGGCTCGAGGGAGCTGGACTTGATGATCTTCAGAGGTCCCTTCCAACCCCTAACATCCTGTGATCCTGGAGACCAGGACAAACAGCTTGATCCATGAGGTGGGAATGTCATCAGCCAGCAGGGGGTGGTCCCTAGGGACAGATAGAGACACACCTGCCCCTTGTTGAGCACTGGGATGCTTCCTACAGGTCAGGCAGCCTCAGCACCAGGGAAGTGTCCTTCCCTTCCACCCTTAAAGGAGCTGCCTCAGCTCAGCATCTGAGCCTCAGCATCGGTCAGACCACACAGGCAAGAGTCCTGCTTGTCTGCAGTTTATGGCTGCAGAGAATCATAGAATGGTTTAGGTTGGAGAAGACCTTTAAGATCAAGTCCTATGACTGCTAGGTCACTGCTGACCATGTCCCTCAGCACCACAGCTACAACCATAGAATCAACCAGGTTGGAAAAGATCTCAGAGATCCTCAAGTCCAACCTATCACCCAGCACCTCCTGACAACTAACCCATGGCTCCAAGTCCTCATCCAATCCCCTCTTGAACACCTCCAGGGATGGTGACTCCACCACCTCCCTGGGCAGCACATTCCAATGGCCAATTACTCTCTCTGTGAAGAACTTTCTCCTCTCCTCCAGCCTAAACCTCCCCTGGTGCAGCTTGAGACTGTGTCCTCTTGTTCTGGTGCTGGTTGCCTGGGAGAAGAGACCAAACCCCTCCTGGCTACAACCTCCCCTCAGGTAGTTGTAGACAGCAATGAGGTCTCCCACACCTTTTAAATGTCTCCAGGGCTGGTGACTCCTCCACTGCCCTGGGCAGCCTGTTCCAGGGCTGCACAACCTTTTTGGTGAAGAAATTGTTCCTCATGTCCAACCTAAACCTCTCAGCCTTCTCTTCTCCAGACTAAACAGCCCCAGGGCTCTCAGTCTCTCTTCACAGGGGAGATGCTCAAGTCCCCTGAGCATCCTCCTGGCTCTCCCTTGGACTCCCTCCAGCAGGTCTCTGCCTCTCTTGACCTGGGGAGCCCATGGGATGGGGGTGACCTGATGGTGTCCTTCCAGGTGGCATTTCTACTGGTAGCAAACCAAGCCAGCAGTGCAATGTTGAGAGCAGGGAGGAGAAAAGGGAAATCTGAAGGGAAGGCAAAAGCTTTGCTGAGCTTGGTTCCACCCGAAGCGGTCGGAAGCCCTCTGGGGCTACTCCTCCCTGCCTTGATTTTCATGCAGTGTGATTTGGGGGGGTTGTAGGTGTTCTCCATCCACCTGCTCTCCACATCAGAGAGGCAGCTCTGCAACAGAAGAAGCAGGTCAGTGCAAGAGGGCAGAGGAGGAGAGCTGGGAGCACTGGGAGCACCGGGAGCCTTTTCAGCAGGCACAGGGTGGCTCTGCCGGGGAGGAAGGGCTGGCAGGCAGCACTGGGAAGCACCGGAAGTGCTGGGAAGCTGCTGCAGGGCTGGCTGCACTGCCTGCAGGCAGGGAGCTGGGAGGGTGGCAGGCATTTTGCTCTGTCCCAGTCGACATCTGGTGCAGGGAAGAGAGTGGGAGGGGAGGAGGGAAAAAGGCTGGCTGATTTCTCAGGGCCAGCTGCCAGCTCCTTCATTGCCTTGCCAGCTTCCAGCTCCTTCATTGCCTTGCCAGCTTCCAGCAACCCAAGTGGTGAGGCAGCCCAGCCTTTGCCTGAGACCAGGGAGTGTTTTTACACCATAAAAACATCCAAATTTCCTCAGCAAAAGAGAGGAAAAAAAAAAAAGGTGAAAAGCAGCAGCAAATGGCTGTGCCTGTGCAGGGGGAGGGGAGGGGCACGTTTGCAAGTGCTGCCCTACAAGCAGGGGGGGCAGAGGTGCAGGGGTGATGAGCAAGAACTGCCATGCCCTCAGGGAGCAGCTGTGGGGACCCAGCCCACGCAGCCTCACATCCCTCCTTGATTTCTGGGCTGCAGGTCTGCCTTGGTTCCAGGGCCCAGGATGTTTTCTAGCTGCAAAACAATCCCTCTGTGGTCACTCATTAACCAGAAAGAAGCAAACAAGACAGAAGAGTGTCGATTCCAGAGGCCCTTCATGCTCACTGAGTTGAGACAAATGTCTTTATTTCATTGTGCAAAGTCATTTTCTAAGCAATTAATTCCATCCTGAGCCCTCTACAGTCCTGATATGCTGAGGAATATTTTCCTGCAGCTCAGCTAACAGCAAATGGACTTCCCATAAAACCCTCTCTGGTCTCCTGGACATCTTGTTTTGTGAAGAGATGGCAGGAGAGTGAAATGTGCTTCCCCAACCTCCTTTTGGTTTGTTTTTTTTTCCCCTGCTTTTAGCTTGGTCTTGGAGACCATCACTGGAGCTGAGAATCTTCTTCATCAGAGTTGGAAGCATCCCTGTAGCTTGTGGGGTAATGAGTAACTGAGTGCAATGTGGTTGCCCCCACCAGAACTGCCTACTGCTGCTCTTGCAGACCTTTGAGGGGGTGAGGAAAGATGTGGGGTTTGTTCATCCAGGTGTCCCTTCTGCACTCACTCAAGGTCTTGGAGTGCTGAAGCACTGCAACACCTTCAGTGACCCAGGACTTGTTAGCTACGATGGGCAAGGCTGGGGCTGGTGGCAAGGTGGGCTCCAAGAATTCCTAAGAATGTTCCTAAGAAATGTGATGAGGGAGCTTTGGAAACCCAGAGTCCCTGTCTGTGGGGAGGCCACTTGGGTGGAGAGTGGTCACAGGCATCCTTGGGGATAACACCTGAGTGCTCCATTGAGACAGGGCTCAGGAGAATGCAGAGGGGAGAATGTTCCTATTCCAGAAGAAATGTTGCAGGAGCTTTTAGAGGCAGGATGCTTACACTGTGCCATGTCTGCTGGGTGGAGCCTGGGGGTAGGGCAAGGGACATGTTAGTTGTTGCAGGCCAGGCACCAGTGCCACCCAAGGGACAGCAGCCTTGTCACAGGCAGGCTGTTGAATGTTGATTGTATAACAGCAGAGACCTCCTGCAGATTGCACTCCCCTGGCTCCTCAGAAGAGTAAATGTGGGCAGCTTCTGATGGAGGATAGCAGAAGAGAATCACAAAGTGGCTTAGGGTGGAAGGGACCTCAGAGATCAGCTGCTCCAACCTCCCCTCCATGGGCAGGGACACCTCTCCATAGCCTTGGCTTCACCCAGCCTGGTCTTCAACACCCCCAGGCAGCCACAGCCTCCCTGAGCAGCCTACTCAGAGTCTCACCACCCTCCTGCTGAAGAACCTCTTCCTCAGCTCCAGTCTAACCCTGCTCTCCCTCAGCTTCAAACCATTCCCTTTTGTCCTGTCTCTAGACACCCTTATGAAAGTCCCTCTGCAGCCTTCCTGCAGGATCCCTTCAGCTATTGGCAGGCAGCTCTGAGGTGCCCCTGGAGTCTTCTCTTCTGCAGGCTGAACACCCCCAGCTCCCTCAGCCTGTCCCCAGAGCAGATCCAGCACTAGCAGTACTGCACTGGGAATTTTACTTTCCTTGGCTCTGGGAAGCTGTCAATGTTTCAACTGTTGCCTAGAGCTTGCCTGGAGCCTGAGGGGTTTGCAAGGGTTCCTGTCCTTTTATTTGGAGGAGAGTTAGCAGACAAGAAATAGCTAGGGACTGTCTGGAGTTTGTACTGAGATGGGTAACAGCCAAAGACAAATCTCCTGGGCTCTTCCTGGCATTTGTGGTCAGGAGTCACCTAAAGACCCAACCAGCTCACAGGATGTCAGCGGTTGGAAGGGACCCCTGGAGACCTTCCAGTCCAACCCCCCTGCCAGAGCAGGAGCAGGGAATCCAGCACAGGGCACACAGGAACACATCAAGACAGGGCTGGAAAGGCTCCAGAGAAGGAGACTCCACAACCTCTCTGGGCAGCCTGTTCCAGTGCTCTGTGAGCCTCACAGTGAAGAAGTTCCTCCTCATGTTGAGGTGGAACCTCCTGTGCTGGAGTTTCCATCCATTGCCCCTCGTCCTGTCACAAGGTGTAACGCAGCAGAGCCTGTCCCTGTCCCTGTCCCTGTCCCTTCCTGACCCCCAGCCCTCAGACAGCTAACTCTGCATGGACAGCCAGGTGCTGGGAACTCCTGGGAGCCAGCCAGGATGGGTTTAACCTGACAGCATGGGGAGGGAAGGGAGCACAGGCAGTGAGATCTGGGCTGCTGGCTGAGGATGCTCTGGCTGGGCAGCCTCCAGGCTCAGCTTTTGCTTTCAGTCCCACTAAGTGAGCACAGACAAAGGCTGTGTGAGGGTGAGAGATGTCCCCTGGGGAAGCAGGAGAGCTTCCCTCAGCAGAGCCCGGGGCCAGGCTGACATTTCAGTGCATCCTGTTTACCCCACAGCCCAGACAGCAGCAGGAGTATTTTTAAACAAATCAAACCCCCGTGCAGATTGCTTTGTAATCACCCTCCCTGAAGGAAACAAACAGCCCTGCCACAAGGCAAAGCCAAACATTTGCTCAAGAGTCAGGATTCCTTTCCCCTCCAGCTGCCTGCCAAACACCAGCTCTGACTTTTCCCCTCCTCTTCCACCCATTTCCTCACTGTGGAGTCCAGAGGAGAAATGTTTGCCATGGGTAAGAGGCTCACATCTCTGCAGCATGCCAGGAATGGGCTTGCTGAGCATTCCTTGCTTTGAAATGTCAGGCAGGTCTGCCTGCACTGACTGACAGCTGCTGGCACTGTGAGCTCTGCACCCTTACACTCAAAGACAGGGAGGGGGGAGGGAAAAAAACCCAAACAACAAAAAGAAACCAAGCTAAAAATGTCCCTGGCTGCTAAAAATACTGCAAACAGGAATCGAGAATTCACCTCCCTGGTTTGTATGGTTTTTTTTTTCCTTCAGGCTCACATGTGCTGTGGGTTTTATTATAGGATGAGAGCTGCCAGAACTATGCTGAAGGCTGCAGTTGAGTTTCCACTTATAAATCTGCTTTTTGGCTTCTCCCCAAACCCATGGAAGGCTTTGTAGATGCTGCAAAAGCCACAGGTGGGCAGCCTTTGGGGGGGGAGCTGCTTTGCTTTCTGCAGCTAAGTATGGCACTTGGTGGCAGGGTTTGGCTGATGTGGGGGTGTTGGGTCACAGGCTGGACTGGGTGATCTCAGAGGTCTTTTCCAGCCTCAATAACTCTGTGATTCTGTGTGGGTGTTGCAGTGAGGAGCCTGAGGCAGCCTGGCTGTGTGGAGCATCGAGTCCTGGGGTGTGAGTGCTGGACCAAGGGCCAGCAGCTTTGGCTGACAAGAGCTTCTTGCAACTGGAGCAAGGGATAGGTTTTGCCTGTCCCATCTTCTGTGCAGAACCATGCTGGGAGAAAAACTCCTCTGAACATCTGCTGTTGTCCTCCCAAAGCCTTTTGTCCTTCTAGTGCTGGTGAGGAGGGCTAGGAGGCAGGTGGGCCAAGAGACCAAAGGGCCAAAAGACACTCAACAGGGATTAGAAGCCACAGGCAGCAGTAGCATTTCATCAAAAGCATATAGAAGGGGGAGAAAAAAGCATATAGCAAAAAATACCTCCACCCCACACAACCCATTGCAGGCTTTTCCTGTGACAAAGTTAAAGGAGGGAAAGTTTCAGGAGCCCTTCGAAGCAGGGATCCCCTCAGGGTACTGCACTGGGCTGATGCTGCCTCATCATCCATCCTTCCTGCTTTCCCTTTTTTCTTTTTTTTTTTCCTCACTGTGTTTTTTTTTTTACTCCTCAGCATGCAGAAGACATCATTTTGCAGGAGTTGAGCTCCTCTCCTATGAGGGCAGACTGAAAGAGTTGGGGTTGTGCAGTCTGGAGAAGAGAAGGCTCCCAGGAGACCTTCTTGTGGCCTTCCAGGATCTGAAGGGGGCTACAAGAAAGCTGGGGAGGGACTTTTGAGGGTGTCAGGGAGTGATAGGACTGGGGGGGATGGAAAAAAACTAGAAATGGGTAGATTTAGATTGGATGTTAGGAAGAAGTTCATCCCCATGAGGGTGGTGAGACACTGAACAGGTTGCCCAGGGAGGTGGTGGAAGCCTCATCCCTGGAGGTTTATGCAGCCAGGCTGGATGTGGCTGTGAGCAACCTGCTGTAGTGTGAGGTGTCCCTGCCCATGGCAGGGGGTTGGAACTGGCTGAGCCTTGAGGTCCCTTCCAACCCTGACAATTCTGTGATTCCATGTTACCAGCTCCCCAAGCACTACAACTGCTCCAGGGGGCCAGCTCAGCACTCCTGCTTGCACCATCCTGCCTCTTGGTCAGGCTCCATCTGCAATGCATGAGGGATATGAAACACCTTGCAGCTGGCAGTGGTGATAATCAGGCTAATAAATAGCCTGGTTGCTTGCAAAATGATCATTTGTTCCCAAACAGTCCTTATTAATAGCAGAGGGCTGGTGGTGGCCATCTGGGGCCTCAGCGATGCAAACCACTGCAAGAATTTGCTCAGGCTTGGCTCTGCTTTGCTCTGAGGCTGCTGGGGAGCTGTGGCTGCTGCTGGTTTTGTCCCAGGTCAAAGGGGTGCTAAAATTGGGGCAGGTTTCCTTGGTGAAATCTGTTTGCAGTCAAAACATCTCTCTGTTGTTCTGCATGTTTCATAAGATGACCCTGAAAAGCCTGAAGGGGAACATTGACCCCCCTCCAGAGTAACACTGCTGACTCCAGAAGACTTTAGCCCCTGGACAAACTTGGGCTGCTGGATTTCTTCATGGCATCCCAGGGCTAATTAAAAACCTCCCATGGAGAGGAGCAACAAGGGGAAAAAAAAAAAAAAGGAAAAAAAGAAAGAAGAGGAAAGCTCCCTCAAGCCTCCTGTAAAACCACAGGCTGTGGTGAATGTGTCCCTTTGTCACCCTGGGCATGAGGCAGGGATTTCCCTGGTGAAAGGCAATAGGAGTTGGCAGCACAGGGTACAGTTTGCCTGCCTTCTCTTTTCCCCCTCTCCCATTCCCAGTTCCAGGATGTGATGGGCTGCAGCAAGCCTCATGTCTGGTATCAATGATGTCAGCTGCTCCCATGCATGTGGAGAACTGCAGGAGCACCCCAGGGAGACCTGCTTCATCTGCAAGGACCAAGGGAGCAGCGTCTGGGAGAGGGCAGATCTGTGGATGCAGATCCACCCAGGCACCACCCTCCACCCACCAGCAATGGGAAGGAGCCAGGGCTGCTGCCTTTAGGCTTGCTCCTGTCTTCCTCAGAGTACAGATGCAAGCCCAAGATGTGGGATCACAGGATGTCAGGGGTTGGAAGGGACCTCCAAAGATCTTCCAGTCCAACCCCCCTGCCAGAGCAGGACCAGAGAATCCAGCACAGGGCACACAGGAACACATCCAGACAGGGCTGGAAAGGTTCCAGAGCAGAGACTCCACAACCTCTCTGGGCAGCCTGTTCAGTGCTCTGTGAGCCTCACAGTGAAGAAGCTCCTCCTCATGTTGAGGTGGAACCTCCTGTGCTGGAGTTTGTATTCATTGCCCCTTGTCCTATCCCAGGGAGCAGCTCCTTGCTTCCAGCTCACCCTGTGGCTCAGAGCAGCTGTGGCACCACCACCTCCCATGCCCTGTGTTAGCCATGGGCAGGAGCAGGGCTGCTGGCTTTAGGCTGGGCTCTCACCCTGTGGCTCAGAGCAGCTGTGTGTCAGGATGTGTGCACTGGAGGTGCTGCTGGTGGGGTGCTTTGACATATGACACACAGGTGCCTGGAGAGGAAATGAAGCCAGAAGCTGCCTCCACCTGCACAGCACAGCCAGCCCAGTCCCATCTGAGGTGGTCCAGACCAATACTCACTCCTGGTAGCAGGGACACCCCAGTCTAGGGGACAAGACCAGACAGGCCAGTGGCATCCTGGCCTCTGTCAGGAATAGTGTGGCCAGCAGGAGCAGGGAAATCATTCTGCCCTGTGCTCAGCACTGCTCAGACCACACCTGGAGTCCTGTGTCCAGTTCTGGACTCCTCAGTTCAAGAGAGATGTTGAGGTACTGGAAGTTGTCCAGAGGAGGGCAACGAAGCTGCGGAGGGGTCTGGAGCACAGCCCTGTGAGGAGAGGCTGAGGGAGCTGGGGGTGTTCAGCCTGGAGAAGAGGAGGCTCCGGGGAGACCTCATTGCTGTCTACAGCTACCTGAAGGGAGGTTGTAGCCAGGAGGGGTTTGGTCTCTTCTCCCAGGCAAGCAGCACCAGAACAAGAGGACACAGTCTCAAGCTGTGCAGGGGAGGTTTGGGCTGGATGTTAGGAAGAAATTCTTCCCAGAAAGAGAGATTGGCCATTGGAATGTGCTGCCCAGGGAGGTGGTGGAGTCACCAACCCTGGAAGTGTTTAAAATAAGCCTGGATGAGGCTCTTAGTGCCATGGTCTGGTTGATGAGATGGTGTTGGGTGCTAGGCTGGACTTGGTGATCTGGGAGGTCTTTTCCAACCTGGAACAAAACCCCTGCAGCACTCATGGCCTGGGGGCACCAGCTGCTTGGGTCCATTGCCCCGTTCCTGGCATGCTGAATCACTTGCTAATTATATCTGGGAGGCAGAGTTTCCTCCCCCCAGCCTCCCCACCCTGCTGAGCTATGGCAGCCCTCTCAGCAAGCTGCTGCTAAGCTTCACTGCTCTCTGTTTCCACTGAGTGCTGGGACTCCATCCTGGGGCACAGCTGGCCCCGGCTGCACGATGCCAGCAGGGACCTCTTACATCTGAAGCTTGCCAAGTGCTCGTTTTAGAGGCAAAGGCTTGAAGCTGAGTTGCCCTCCTACACAGCCTGCTCCTCCCTGGGATGTGGCTTTGGGGCTGCCTGAAGAGCTTCACAGGGGAGCCACAGCAGAGAGGGAGAGCAAAGGTCACCAAGCAGCAGTGCAGGGGAGAATCCAAGGGGGAGTGAGTTGTGTGTGAGCAAATCCACTGCTCCCTCTCCTCTGCACCCTTGGGCACTGCTCTGGGGAGATGTCAGGAGGAGAGAGATGACCTTTTGAGGTCCACTCCGTGATTTTGGGAAGTCAAAGCTGGCTGCCAGTCACAGAGATGGTTTTTTGGTTTTGCTCTTCAGCTCACCCACTCGTGGTGCTCTGTGGTTTTAATTAGAAATGAGGGAAGGCATTTTTAAAGCTTAGCATGACTGGGGAGGGAAAAATTAATAATCTAACTGTTCCTTATATTGCTGGTGGGTTTGGGGGGGTGGAGGTTATTTGTGAAGGATTCTATAGCCCTGCTCTGGCAGGGGGGTTGGAGTCAATGATCTCCAGAGGTCCCTTCCAACCCCTAACATCCTGTGTGATCCTGTGTGATCCTGTGTGATCCTGTACTTCACCTACTGGTGAAGGCATCCCTCATGGGGCAACCTGGTGCTCCAGAGCAATTAAAAGGCAGCAAACTCAGTGAGCTTTGAGTCCTTTGCACAGAATCCAAGGAAACCCCTCCCAAGCCAGTATTAAATGACCACTTCAAAGTGCAAAGGGTTTGATTTTCCTGTGTGCCACAGCAGGGTGTCAGACCTCTGCCAAGGGCCTCAGCAAGCAGCAGAAGAAGATACCTGGGGGTAAAAACTTCCTGGGGTATGCAGTGTCACCTGCAGGGAGCCAGGAGGCCCTGGAGAAGTCTGATCCCACTGTCTGCAGAGCAGGATGCTGTAGGAAATGGAAAGTTTCCCCTGGAGTTTTCCAGAAGTCCTACATCCTGTGCTGTGGAGATGGTGCACCCTGGGGGCTTGGACTGAGGACTGACCAAACAGTGTCACAGCAGTGCCTGCAGCAGGGCTGGGGTCTGGGACATGCCCACAGCAGGGTCCCTGGCAGAAGCAGTGCTGGGCACAGCTCTGCTCTGCAGCAGTGTCACAGCAGTGCCTGCAGCAGGGCTGGGGTCTGGGACATGCCCACAGCAGGGTCCCTGGCAGAAGCAGTGCTGGGCACAGCTCTGCTCTGCAGCAGTGTCACAGCAGTGCCTGCAGCAGGGCTGGGTCTGGGACATGCCCACAGCAGGGTCCCTGGCAGAGGCAGTGCTGGGCACAGCTCTGCTCTGCAGCAGTGTCACAGCAGTGCCTGCAGCAGGGCTGGGCCTGGGGCATGCCCACAGCAGGGTCCCTGGCAGAGGCAGTGCTGGGCACAGCTCTGCTCTGCAGCAGTGTCACAGCAGTGCCTGCAGCAGGGCTGTGTCTGGGGCATGCCCACAGCAGGGTCCCTGGCAGAGGCAGTGCTGGGCACAGCTCTGCTCTGCAGCAGTGTGCACTGAGATTTCAGCTGGCTTTGCTCTGTCAGCTTGATTTCTGGATGGAGAAGCACTTAGGGCTTCTTCCTTTCTTGTTGTTTGTCACACACCTGGCTTCTGATCCTGTGCCTGTCCCTGCAGTGCTTGGCTGACGCCTTTATCTCTTCAGCAGCTGAAGGCAGCAGTAAAAGACTGAAATTGGACTGGAAATCACAAGGTAATCCTGGCCCAGCATCCCCCTGCCTGGCACGGAGATAACATGGAAGGGCCTCAGTGAAGTAGAAGAGCCCCTTGGTCTCTTTCATCCAGTACCTTAAGACTCTTTTCATATATATATATTTAAAAGCAGTTTTTAGTGCCTGTCCAAAACAAACTGTGCCCAGAATCACATTCTGTGATTTCTGTTTTGGCTTTCTGGCTGTGGGTCAGCACTTCCCTTCTGGCTGGAGAAGGGCTGATAAAATGTCAAGAGCTGGGCAGCAGCCAGGTAATCAGGTCACAGGAGCAAAATTCAATCCAATGTCCTTTTGCTCAGTGTCACTCTGGCCCAAACAGCCTCCAGAGCCACAGCTGCTGGCAGCTCCTCTCTCCCTGGTAAGGCCAGAGCTGGTCTGCAGGCAGTTTTGGCATCCATGCAGCCACAGTCTCACAGTCTCACAGTACATCAGAGGTTGGAAGGGACCTCCAGAGATCATCAGGTCCAATCCTCTGCCAGAGCAGGATCACTTAGGGTAGTCTGCACAGGAATGCATCCAGGTGGGGTTGGAAAGGCTCCAGAGAAGGAGACTCCACAACCCCCCTGGGCAGCCTGCTCCAGGGCTCTGCCACCCTCACTATAAAGAAGTTTCTCCTCATGTTGAGGTGAAATCTTCAGTGTTCTACTTTGAACCCATTGTTCCTTGGCTTGTCACTGTGCACCACCCAAAAGAGCCTGGCCCCCTCCTCCTGACCCCCACCCCTCAGCTATTGATAGACATTGATCAGATCCCTCTCAGCCTTCTCTTCTCCAGACTAAACAGCCCCAGGGCTCTCAGTCTCTCTTCACAGGGAGATGCTCAAGTCTCCTCATCATCCTCATAGCCCATCTCAGCTTGAGCCCTGTCCAGGCAGATTCTTTGCCACAGTCATTCTCTTGCCATGCAGTGGTGAAGAGAACCACCCAGGAGCCTGTGATCCAGGAGCAGCTTTCCTGAGGCCTGAGGAGCTTGCACTTGCACAAAAAGTGAGACTCTCATAAGCATTGCAGCTCCCACTGGAGCAGTTCATACCTGTGGGGAGCATGCCCTGAGCCATGTGGTTGTTCAGTGCAGTCCCCTGAGTGTGCCATGGATGACATCAGGAGCATTATGGTCTGCTTGCCCTTCTGGTTATCCACCTTAGGTAGACTCTGAGTTTCTTTCCTAAAAGGTGTTGTTTGAAATGAATGAAGTGTTTCTTGCTCATCCTACTTGGGTGCAGTGGAAGCTAACACTGCTGATTATCTCCCTCACACCTCCCTCCTATTTTTACCTGCTGCTGTTGAATGCAGCGGGGAAGCTCCCAGGACACTTCCCTGCTCAAACCCCTCCTGCACAGCAAGGGGATTAACAAGCAGGTGATGCTGATAGCTCCAGGTCCCCAGGCTGGCTCCTCTTTGGCAGGTGCCTGAGTGTTTCCTCTTCCCACTTAGTAATTTCTGCTCAGTGCCACCCACCCATGGCTGAGCCTCTTTTCTGGTGGGCTGGCAGTCGAGGCAGAGCTCCCCAGTGCCCTCCATGGTGAGGAAGGCAGTGAGGGTGCTTGCACCCTGCAGTGCCAGGCTCTGTGCCATGGTCTAGTTGATTAGATGGTGCAGGGTGGTAGCTTGGACTTGGTGATCTCAAAGGTCCTGGGTATGGGGCAAGTCCAGCACACACCAAAATACTCCGATGGACAGAATAAGAGACACAAATCCTTGGGATTTCAGCCTGGGAACAGCAGCAGTTTGCCATCTCATGTTTGCCATGATTTCCAAAGGTCTCTGCTTCCAGGAGCTCAGAGTTCCACTGAGCTCTCCTTGCTGCCAAAGGTCAGGGAGAAGCAGCACTCCACCAGCCCAGGGTTCACTCTGACAGCTGCTGTGGGCTCTGCTGGAGCAGAAGGATTTGGGTTTGCTAGGGTGGAAGGTGAGCTGTTACAGGGTTAAGTAAAACCAAAAGAAATTAAAATAAGCATTTTAAGTTTGGTTTTGTTTTTCTTTACAGTTTTTGGGGGTTTGCTAGGGTGGAAAGTGAGCTGTTACAGGGTTAAGTAAAATCAAATTAAATTAAAATGAGCATTTTAAGTTTGGTTTTGTTTTTCTTTACAGTTTTTGGGGGTTTGCTAGGGTGGAAAGTGAGCTGTTACAGGGTTAAGTAAAATCAAATTAAATTAAAATGAGCATTTTAAGTTTGGTTTTGTTTTTCTTTACAGTTTTTGGGGGTTTGCTAGGGTGGAAAGTGAGCTGTTACAGGGTTAAGTAAAATCAAATGAAATTAAAATGAGCATTTAAAGGGTTTTATTTATTTATTTATTTACAAATATTTTGAGAAGCCCTTATGAAAAACAAAACAACAAGGAAAGCTGCAACTAAATATTCAAGGAATTCACAAATGTGGGGAACTTTTTTTTGGTGTTGCCTTTGAAAAAGGCAGAGATGAGTGTGAGGTGGGCAGGATGGACCTGCCCTGTGGGGAAGGAACCCTAATGCCTAGTGCCAGATCCACCACTGTAGGATGCTGCCTCATCTTTCTCCTGCTCCTGCCTCTCCATGACCAGTTGCATCATGCCTTGGGTTTTGCAGCTAGAAACCTGCTGTTAAAACCTACCCAGGGGATGAACTCTCCAGCTACTGATTCAGCAGGGGAGTTTTCCCCCTTCAGGCAAGAAGTGAGTGGGGCTTGCAGTGTGCATTTATTGTCCCACATCCTACATAATCCATTCAGATTCCATAAGTTCTGCACTTCCTTCCTGGAGCTTCTTTAGCCAAGTTGCTCAGGATTTATCTCCAGAGGGAAGTGATGAGCAGACTTCTGTAGGTACCTACAAAGGCTTACTTTGCCACCTAGAATCCTAGAATCATAGAATCATAGAATCATGGAATCATAGAATCAGTCAGGGTTGGAAGGGACCACAAGGATCATCCGGTTCCAACCCCCTGCCATGGGCAGGGACACCTCACACTAGATCAGCCTGGCCAGAGCCTCATCTAATTAAGACTCTTCTTTTTTTTTTTTTTTTTTTTT
>VXBD01005409.1:0-14077 GCA_013399975.1 Indicator maculatus
GGCGGCCGGCTGCCCGCCGCCATGGAGCGGGCCGTGGTGCGGTGCGTGCCGTCCGAGCCCAAGCTGAGTCTGCGGTTCGTGCTTCCTGATGGCAGCGCCAGGCACATGCAACGGGACCAGGCAGAGCCGCTGGGCCGGGCGCTGGCCCGCATCGCCACCAATGCCGCCAAGGGCCACGCTAAGGCAGGCAAAAAGAATAAGAAGGCGCGGGCGGAGGACGGTCTGGCCGGGGAAGCTGCAGCGGTAGCACCGGCCGTGCGGCTCTTTTCCCGTGACGGGGAAGAGGTAGCCGAGGAGATACCGAACGCAGCAGCATGGCAGGACGGCGCTGTGCTGCAGATCGGGGAGGCGCAGTACCGCGTGGAGCGCAACCCGCCAGCGCTCACCGAGCTCCAACTGCCGCGATCGCTCCTGGCCGGCTTCCCCGTGTGCCCCAAGGTGAGCGCCGAGTTCGCTGCACCTCAGCACTGCCTCTTCCGCTGGTACTGCGAGCAGCGTCCCGCGGCCGGCGGGGAGGCAGCGGCAAGCGGTGACGGCCCGGCCTGGGTGGAGACGTCCGCCGAGCGCGTCTTCACGCCTTCCAACGCACTGGTGGGGCTGCGGCTGAAGCTGCGGTGCACGCCCGGGAATGAAGTACAGCGCTATGGGCTGCCTCGTGAGGTGGAGAGTAGCGGTCCTGTGGAGGCAGGACCCGGCGCCTGCACCTTCGACTCCCGGCACCTTTACACCAAGAAGATCTGCGGCGAGGGCTTCGTTCGCACCGTCTCTTACAACATCCTGGCCGACACCTACGCCCAGACGGAATTCTCCCGCACCGTGCTTTACCCCTACTGCGCGCCGTACGCCTTAGAGCTCGACTACCGGCAGAACCTCCTCAAGAAGGAGCTGGCGGGCTACAGCGCCGACCTCATTTGCTTGCAAGAAGTGGATAAGTCCGTCTTCGTAGACAGCTTGGCCCCAGCCCTAGATGCTTTTGGACTCGAAGGGCTCTTCAAGATCAAGGAGAAGCAGCACGAAGGCCTGGCCACTTTCTACCGCAGGGACAAATTCAGTCTCCTTAGCCAGCACGACATAGCTTTTAGTGAAGCCCTGCTTTCGGACCCGCTGCACAAGGAGTTGTGTGATAAGCTGGCCAAGTACCCTGTGGTGCAGGAAAAAGTATTGCAGAGGTCATCTGTGCTGCAGGTACCAGCTTTTACGTGCATTCATCCTCTTTCCCTTCTCCTCCTGCTATCTCCGGGCACGTGCAGCCAAGCTAGGTTTGTTGAGCTTCAAACCATAGAAAAGGGAGGTGAGGGGTTAACAATCTGAAATACAGAACCGTGTTGTGTTCTGTTAGCCAGGGTAATGAGTAGAGAAGATCATCTTAGGAACAAAAACAAAACGCGGAGACTTCACTGAATTTGGCACGTGGAATTACTGGAATTCGGTAAAAAAGGCAAAATTATTTTCTTTGTTTTAAGATGGAGACAGTTGTTAAAATTGTGGGCCAGGTATCGATTCCAGGTTGCTGCCATCGGCTGCCGAGTTTTTCACTACTTACCCTTATATGTCAGAATATGTAGTTCAGAAAACTTACATCTTGCACATCAGTTATAAATGGAAGTAATTAAATTAGCTTGCTTTAATAATGCCACTTTAGAAAGTGCCATTAGGGAGAGAACTAAGGTTGGACAGGTTTGTGAGCTAGTTGATGGCCAGTGGATCTGCCAGCAGAGCTGCTGTGTAAGATAAAGTGTGAGAGACGTGTGTCACGAATTTCAGAAACACTCACTGGTAAAAATTTCCTGCTCACAGAGTGGAACTAAAAAGCTTTCCTTGGTAACTGAATCCACTTCTAAATTTACATTCAATTTAACACCTATACAATGCTACAGTTTGCTTGCTAAACTCAGAGATACAGCTCCAGCTCTGTTGCAGATGTGGAAAAACAGAAAATGCAACTAGTTAAGAATGGTACAGCATTAGCAGCATCATATGAAAAAATATGGAATGGATTGAAGGAAAAAATAACAGCCAAACCAGACACTTAGGGGAAAAAGAACATTTGTAAAATGCCTACATGTAGTGGTAATGTATTGGCAGACCCAGACCTTATACAGAAGATAAATAGACTGAACTTGAACTGTACTGCTATTTAGTTCAGATTCTTTGCATCAGATTCTTTGAACTGAATTTCCATAAATGCTTAGGCTATCAATTGCTTTTTAAAAAATACATAACCTCTCTGTTGAAGACTTACCAAAGATTGTTTTTTCTCTGAAAGGTTTCAGTTCTTCAGTCTACAACTGATCCTTCCAGGAAGATTTGTGTAGCTAATACCCACCTATACTGGCACCCAAAAGGTAATTTTATTGTGTTCCTGTATGTAGGATAAGTGGGTTTGTAAAGGTTTGTGGCCTTCCTAGGGAATGTAGATTTCCCCCCTTCCTTTTGCGCGGCTATAACCTTTTCTTCCTGAACTGGGGGTTTCCTGTCTTGCTTCTCTGATGGGCCAAGCTAGACTGCTAGGTGTGTTTGTTTATTTGTTTTCTTTAGACTAAGATTGTTCCAGCCTGCCTGAGAGTCTGTAGAATACAGCTGAAAGCAAGATTTGTTGCACACATTTCACCTAAAGAGTAAGCCATAAAATCACACAGAATGGTTTGGGTTGGAAAGGGCCTTAAAGATCATCTAGTTCCAATCCCCCTGACATGGACAGGAACGCCTTCCACTAGACCATAGAATCATAGAAATCAACAAGGTTGCACAAGACCTCAGAGATCAAGTCAACCTATCACCCACCCAGCACCTCATGACTACCTAAACCATGGCTTCAAGTGCCATGTCCAATCCTTTTTTGAACACCTCCAGGGACGGTGACTCCACCACCTCCCTGGGCAGCACATTCCAATAGCAAATCACTCTTTTCTGTGAAGAACTTTCTCCTCACCTTGAGTCTAAACTTCCCCTGGCGCACCTTGAGACTGTGTCCTCTTGTTCTGGTGCTGGTTACCTGGGAGAAGAGACCAACCCCCACCTGTCTACAACCTCCTTTCAGGTAGTTGTAGAGAGCAATAAGGATTCCTCTCAGCCTCCTCCAGGCTAAACAACCCCAGCTCCCTCAGCCTCTCCTCGTAGGGCTTGTGCTCAAGACCTCTCACCAGCCTTGTTGCCCTTCTCTGGACACGTTCAAGTGTCTCCATATCCTTAAATTGAGGAGCCCAGAACTGGACACAGTACTCAAGGTGTGGCCTAACCAGAGCTGACTACAGGGGCAGAGTGACTTCCCTGCTCCTGCTCAAGGAGGTTGCTCAAGGCTTCATCAAGACTGTCCTTAAACATCTCCATGGAGGGGGCAGTACAGATGTGATACATCTGATGTACATTCACAACACAAAATTATTTCCAGTTCCTGTCACATTCTAGAATGGTAGTAACACCACTCTTGTTGACTTTGCTCCTTAAATACAAGGATTCTATCAATGTCTCTATGAAGTGACATAGATTTTATCCACTTCACAACTGCTAATTGAGCGCCATGCAAACACTTCTCCCCTTTGTGTTCCAGCTTACCAGGCAAAACTAGACTCATTAGTTTTTGTTCTAATTGCATATTGTATCTGGTCTTCCCAATTCTGTTGTATGTGAAGCAGTTATATAGGGTTACTAGCAGGAGAGGAACCAGGCTGGGCTACAGAGTCCTTTTAGAAGAGATTGTTCTTTTTAACATAAGTTTTCCTTTGGTTCTGGTCCTTTTAGGAACATTAGTAGGATGGTTGCTGTGAAATGGAAAGCTGCGGTAATACAGGTGTTTAGGGTTCAGAGTTCTTGCATGTGCAAGTTTAAATTAAAACCTTGACCGTTTCTGAAATGTAAACAGTCACAAACTTCAAAGTCATCTTTTTAATGAAAACTCTTCTAAGATATAGCGCACAGAAAATTAAAAATAAGATGGTTGTTTCAGATCTATACGTGATATATGCTTGAAGGAGCATCTTGGAGAATGCCTTCTGTGCTGCTGTCAAGTAATACATTTTTATATCCTTAGGTGGGAACATCCGTCTCATCCAAATCGCTGTAGCCTTGTCTCACATCAAGCACGTAGCATGTGACTTGTATCCAAGTTTACCAATCGTATTCTGTGGAGATTTCAATAGTATACCTTCATCTGGGACTTACAGTTTTATTAACAGTGGTGGCATTGCTGAAGATCATGAAGACTGGGTCTCGAATGGTGAACAAGAAAGGTGCAATATGCCTCTAAGCCATCCTTTCCAACTGCTAAGTGCTTGTGGAGAACCTGCTTACACAAATTATGTTGGTGGGTTTCACGGATGTCTGGACTACATTTTCATTGACAAGAACGCTCTGGAGGTTGAACAGGTCATTCCCTTGCCAAGTCATGAAGAAGTAACAACCCATCAGGCTTTGCCAAGTGTTTCACATCCTTCTGATCATATAGCACTAATATGTGACTTAAAATGGAAATAGATAGCCCCAGCATGGTGCTTTTGCAGGTTTTGAAGTAAGAAATGAGATTTCCTCCTGGGGAAAAGAAGTTAGCGACCCTAGCTTGTACTCTACTTAGAGGAAAGTCGGAACAGTTACTGAAAAGGTGAGGTGTTATCACACTGTTCAGACGTGTGCATGACAACTTTTCCCTTCCCTTTTTATATACTAGTAAGAAAAATACATTTAAGACAGGATTTTGAAAATTGGGTTATCATACACCTTTTTAGTAGTGTTTTTAAAGGATTAAGAATTCTTTTGTTAAAAAAGATGTATTATTCTGATTTGTAAAATTGTACAGAACCCTGCTTAATTCAAAACCAAACACAGAACCTGAAAACAAATTCAGTTGATTCAACCTCATTGTAATTACTGTCATGACAATTTTTTAAACATAAGTGCACAAATTGTGTTGCTCATTTACCATTCCTGTGACCCAATTTTTCAGTAAGTGGCATGAGTAATGTACCTACTGCTTTCTGAAGACGTTTTTCAGTTACTGGTGAATAGATTTTTCTGTCAACAATAAACCCTGTTAAATTCAAGGTTATAACGGATTCACAAGGATTTTGTGTGCCAACTTGGTATGAGTAATGAGGGTAACTTCAGTACCTGGTAAAATCTGACTACATCTATGTTCCTTCTATTGTTTATAATCACTGGCAGCAAAAGAAATATTCAAGTTTAGCATAACCAGCTCTTGATGAAAGGGAGGTTGTTTTCAGGCAAGGATAGATACAACATAGTTGATGTAGTGGATTAGCTATCTGTGCCTAACTTGCAAGCCTTTATCACAACTGTTCTATTTTGGTCCTTTATTGCGTACAAAGACCTGAATCTTTAATGGTTTTTTTACCTACATTTTTCCCTTTTAGAAATAGTACAGTCTTCCCTATGTTGTAGAAGATAATTTGGATTTGGGGAAATGTTTCATCCATTCCTTCACTGATGGGTTGGAATTGTTTTACCCAGCTTCTCTGCCTGCATCATGAGTCCATATGAAACAAACTGCATTTGAAAACCATTTCACTAGATCTCCTTCTTCAATCTAATAAAGTTCCCTTTGAAATTTTCTGTCACTGTTACCATTTTTGTAGTTCCCAGTGTCTTTCACAGCAAAAGAAGTCTGCTTATGTTGAAAAAAGCTGTGTACCCTACACTTGCACAACTACTCACACCTCCACTGCCTTCTGGTGGACTGCTTGTAACAGCTGAGATTGACTAAACTGTTTGTGTACTACTAAAAATCCCCAGTCGTTTTCAAGTAGCATACTGCTGAGACTTCTTGGTCTAGGCTCTTGCTGTAGCAGAATTGTTAAACTGTTTAGGCTGGAAAGGACCTTGAGCATTATCAAGTTCAACTGTTAACCTAACACTGCCAAGTCACCACTAAGCCATGCCCAGTAACTACCACATCTACAGACTAAAATTCCTCCAGGGATGGTGACTCTACCACCTCCCTGGGCAGCCCATTCAAATATTTAACAACCTTTTTGGTGAATAATATTTTCCTAATGTCCAAATTAAACCTCCCCTGGTGCAACTTGAGGGCACTTTCTCTTGTCCTAGCATAGTACCTGCAACACTGTGAAGGGCAGTACTTTGCAAACTTGTAGACATCTGTCCTTTGGCCTTTCTATGTTATTTCCAATAAAATTATTACCAGCTATCTGAGCATTTAAGAAGTTGATGCTGATAAAAAAACACTGGTAAAGCCAACAGGCAGCTTTAGCCTCAGAAGTCATACAAGACTAAAAAGATGTGGGTCCATAAATCTCAGAATATGTCCTGAACATGAGAAGATTCACCAAGTTCCCATGAACTGTCCAGAACTCTTACCAGCTCCACACCTAACAATAAACCAGAAACTGGCAAAAGGACTACTCTACTAGTAAGCAAGTTTGACCTGTGTTACTAAAGATCTCACGTGAATGTGCTTTCCAATATCTTTTTCAGCAACATAAGCAGTTAACCTTCCTTCTTCCTCTCACCTCAAGCTTGCTTACCTGATCCTACTCTACCACCTCTGAATTCTGGCCACTTGTTCCTGCTTGTGCCGCACCAAACTCGAAGAGGGAACTGAACCAGCTAAAAATACAGAGCCTTTCGTTTTCTTGAGGGTATTACAGTTTTAGGGGGTCATTATACCCTGAGCTAATTCATCATGAAGCTTCCTGTTCCCAAAGAACAAAACATAGGCTTTATGGTGGGAATCAGTGATCAAGGCTGGAGCAAAGCACACACCTGCTTAAGAAGATCTGCAACAAAACACAAGACCTCGTACTTACCCTGTAAAATTGGACCCTCAATAGTTCAGGTGGGTCCTTGTCACAACCCACTATCCAGAGACAGCCCTGGATAGCATGGGAGGTCGAGCTAAGAGTCAAAAATTCCCTTGGATTAAATTAAAGCAGACTGACAACAAACAACTCATGAGCTGGGTTCATTAGTCAACGAGAACTCTCAATAATGGACAGAAGCAGAGGGAAAATGCAAATAAAAAGAAGGAAAAAAAAGAGAGTGAGTTAAGTCAGAGAAAAGGAAGGATGTCATCACTCCTTCCATCCAGAATCTTAAGTCCTTAAGTCCTCAAGCCACACCAGGGAAAAGTTAGATGAGGCATCAGAAGAAACTTCTTCACTGAAAGGGTTATCAAACACTGGAACAGGCTCTCCAGGGAGGTGGTTGAATCCCCATCCCTAAAGGTGTTTTAAGACACAGAGATATGATGTTAAGGAACATGGTTTAGCACCAGACTTAGCAGAGTGATGATATTAAAGGTCTTTTCCAACCAAAGCAATTCTATGAATTTATTGACAAGTAGCTGTATTAATGGAGTATGATAGGGACTTTAACACTGAGTATGATCCTGGTATTGAAAGAGGTAAGGTAGCATAATAAAATTATCAGTTTGTTCTTGTACAGACAAGCACTACTTACAACAGTAGCACTAACTTCAAAGGAAAAAGTAAGCCAGGAAGATTTCAATTCAAAGCAACAGCCTGCAAGATTACCCATAGCAAACTGTCATGTAGTCTTTTAAACTACAAAGGTGTAAGGAGGCAGAAACATGAAAGCAGTCACAGCCACATAGAGCTGATTTTTGGGGGTGACTAAAACCCCGTTTAAGTGTTCAAGTTAATTTCCAAGCTAGCCACCAACAGAATTTGCAATCCCTCCTGCTACAACCCATGTGGGTCTTTAAATGCAGATCTAACTTTTGTGCTTTTCAGGCAGTTCCTAGTAGTTTTATTAGAATTTCTGTAACTGGTAGTATTCTCATACTTGGATATATTAAAAGGAATTTCAGATTACAACTTCAAAAGACACTCACAGAATTATGTAAACCGTGATGACAGCTAATCTGCTGCATTGTATACAACTTTGATGCTCACTTTCCAGATCTCATTTTACAGAGTTCCAGGAAAGTTCAGTAAATAAAAACAGAATTAAGCGGTAACTTTCAGTTTAACAATTACAGGAATCAAGAAGAGAATACACAGAACTGTACCTTTTATCATTTTATTAGGAATAATTCCAAGTGGGTTATGAAGAAACTAATCCATTGAATTTGATGAATTTTCCAAAATTTCTTAAAGAAGATATGTTCACCAACAAACAGTAAAACTTCAGCAGAACTATTATACATTGGGCAAAAATAGTCAGGCTGAGACCAAAAGGCAACATGCAACATAAAAAAAAAAAAAAGATACAATATAAAGGAAGACAATCTGCTGAATATTAAAAACCTCAACATGAGCTCCTTGCAACCAGCACAGAACTATTCTACCCATCAAATCCAATTCACACAAAGGCAAGTTGGGCTGACAGAACCCAAAAATTAATAAAACGTTCCTCAGTGCAGTAGGATCACATAGTGTTTTAGAGCATTTCCTTGGCTGGAACAAGCAGTATTAGGAATTCTTTTTGGCAAGGGAGAGAAATAAATATGTTTGGAATGCTACATTTTTACATCAGCAGACTGTCTGAGGAATGAAATGGCATCATTAAAATAAAAGTGGGGAGGAAAAAATCATTAATTTATTTGGGCTCAAAAGAATATTCAAAATAGATCTCAAAGATGTCATAATAACTATATTCAGGCATTTAGGCTAACAAGTGGAATAAAAAAGAAAAAAAAAATCAGAAGATACACTTTTTCCAAGTTAAGAGGATGTTTACCCAAGTATATTGCCACCTCTGCAACATGTAGCTTGGTAAACAGTAATTGGCAACAAAATAAGTTGAAACGCTGTAATATCCCACCCAAGTATCAGTTCCAGATACTGTAATAACCAAGATGCAAACTAATTTTGTTGTAGCAAGCCTAGACCATTTATATCAAACATGTCCCTGGTGAAAGAGTCTTCCAGTATGAATTAGCGTTTTGAGAGTTCATTTGACAGCCAGTCAAGTCCCTCATACAGACCAGTTCCTTGTGTAGCACAGGTAGCCTGGACATACCACTGTTAATGCAGAACAGAAACAGAAATTAAATACTGGCAAAACACAAGTTAATTTATCACAGTATGTGACATCCAGACGCACACTCAAATTGTGTTCTTACAACACTGTTGTGCTGTAAGCAGAGTGAATATTGAACAGGGGGTGTTTAAGAGTTTTGTAAAGTATGTATGAAGTGGATTGGGTTCAGACGTGACCCAGAAACTCTGCTTTGGCCTACTAAATGCTATAGCACCATTTAGGGCATTAAGAAATAAAAGAGAGAAGTTGAATTTGGTTTATGCATGGAAAACTAGCTTCTTGCTTTTGAAAGACTGCTCCTCAGGAAATGGGCATGGAATTATCTAAATTAACACACCACTAAAGCACCTTCTATGGATGTCATCTTAGTCTGCACTTCTTTTGAACAAGGACCTTAAACTACGCACTACAGAGTTCAACAGCAGGTGTGTGCATCTTTCTACAGGACAAAGAAAAAATTTCTCTGTCCTTCAAAGGAAAATTTATGTTTCTGATATATAATAAAGACAGACGAGTTCAGCAAGCAACATTTAGCACTTACAGTTCTGCTACGCAGAGCCTGAAGACCTAGTTTATCTGTCATTTCACTGATTGCCATGGCATTTGGCAGGTCCTGTTTGTTTGCGAACAGAAGCAGCACCGCATCTTGCAGCTCATCCTCTTCAAGCTAACAGAAAAAATGGTGATGTCATTAAATTAGCTCAATTAAGAACTTGGACTACTTCAGCAGGCACTAAAGAAACTTAAATACTGATTTAAGTTTTACAAACATTTTAATTGTTGCTCCTGAAGTCACTAATAAGCACTCAGTGAAATTTAACTAGTACCAAACAGAACTTCTCCTGTAAGTCAGGTGGATCCACTATCTGGTCCCACAAAGAGTACTAAGGGAGCTGGCAGAGGAGCTTGACAAACCCATCTCCATCATCTATCAGCAGACCTAGTTAACAAAGCAGGTCCTAGATGACTGAAGGCTTGCTAATAGGACACCCATCTATAAGAAGGGCTGCAGGGACCTTGGTACCAGAAAAGGTTATGGATTCATCCTGAGTGCACTCACACGGCACATGCAAGACAATCAGGATGAGGCCCAGCCAATATGGATTCCTGAAGAGCAGCAGCTCCTGCTTGACCAACCTGGTCACCTCCTATGACCAGACAAACTGATGGAAAGTTATGGATGCTGTCTACCTGGACTCTACTGTGACACCATTTCCAACAGCATTCTGCTAAAGAAGCTCATGGCTCATCGCTTACAGAGCTGTACTCTTCACTGAGTTCAAAACTGGCTGGAAGGCCAAGCTTGTAGAACGAGAGTAAGCGGCCTCAAGTTGCAGCAGGGGAGATTTAGACTAGATATTAGGAAGAATACTGACAGAATGGTCAGGCATTGGAGCAAGCTGCCCAGGGAAGTGGTGGAGCCACCATCCCTGGAGATGTTTAAAAAACTAGATGTGGCACTTCATGACATGGTTTAGTAGTCACGGTAGTGTTAGGTTGATAATTGGACTTCATGATCTTAGAGGTCTTTTCCAATATTTAATGATTCTAAGTTAGGAAATACCCTTTTAATAGGTAGTTCAAATGTACTGGCATCTTGCTGCTGAATCTGCTCTATTTGTAGTAAAGTTTTATGAAGGAAATAAAAATTCTACAAAAGTAGTAGTTCTTCAGCTAAAATTCTCTACAAAGTCACAGTTACAATTCAGTGCATGATGTGACCCATAATTACCAAGTGAATACACGCTCTCCGAACTCCCTAAAAGTTTAAAATCCTAAATCTCTTAGGAAAGCCAACAAGCATCAAAAAAATGTAACAAAACAACCACAATTACCATCTCAGAAGGTATCAATACTTACCATTTTCTGCAGCACTGATGCTGCTTCTGCAATTCTTTCTCTGTCATTGCTGTCTACCACAAAAATGAGGCCCTGTAAGAAGTTAAGCATTTCTGAAAAACCAAGGTAAACATGAAGTACTATTTTAAATGCCAAAAACATCCTTAATATTGAATACTGTGACCATCCCCTCTATGTGGTAAGCAATTTCGATAGAAATTTCTGTTTAAGCAGTACAAGATGTCTAACCTTAACATTGAAACTTAACATTTTTAAGTTTCAATCAAACTAGCTAGGCCTTCTAAATCAAAGAAGTTAAAATTCAAACATTGGTTTACAGGTAAGTCCTGTATTCATTACTATGAAAAAAAAGTTGATCAGCAAAATTTCAGAGCTAATTACTGCACCTCCTTTTTCACTATTTGTATCATGTTAAATACAAGAGGATCACAAGCGTTTCACCATCTAATTTTTCACTGGAAAAAACCCACACGTTTAAATAAGACCTGAATTTAACAAATTTTACACCAAATAATATTTATAACAGTATTGCTGTCCTCCTTATACATGCAATTCACTCTTAAAATCTCAGTGTGAAAACCTTACATTTTATCATTCTGTTTAAGAAAAGCATCTTTTAAAAACATTTAGTTACAGAGTTGAATAAGGAACTGAAATAAAGTATTACTCTATTGACAATAGAGTAGCAATTGTAGCAAATTGTTAGCTCCTTTTTTTTTCCAGACCAGACTTCTCCGTTTCTTTGCACTTACCATATGCATTATGCTATGCAGAAGGTTTTGGAAGTCTATATTCAACACAGGAAAACCCAACCAATAACCCTATTCCCAAAGCTTCCTCATACTAATAAGCATCTTACCCTTACTACTTGGAAACTGAAGGAAAGAATCGCTTTCATGTCACCAAACTGAGAGCAGTCACGGCAATATGAAGCTGACACTACCAAGTAACAAGAGCTTTCACAATATTTTTAGATACTCGCTATACTAAAGACATTGATACTGCACAGTAAAAGCTGTGTAAGGAAGGGTGATTATTAAAAAAGACTATGTAAAGGGGTGTTTAAACAATAACATTTTTCACATATAAGAAAATGCCAGTTCAAGCAGAAAAAAAGCACAGCTACAGCAAAGCTTAAGAGTTACCTCACAAACAAACCAGCTGTTCAGGCACGTTAGAGCACACTGGTAGATCCTAAAGCACGTCATCCTTGCCAGACTACAATCACAACTACACTTGAAGCCTTCAGGGTAATAAACTAGCTTCAGCTATAACAGAATTTTAGTACCTCTCAGAACTAACTTGCAGGAAGCAGTGAAAAGCCTTTCTGAAAAGAAAGGACAGAAGACAACTTTGTTTTATGCTACAGAGGTACATACAAACTAAGTCTTTAACTATTCACCATCTCAGAACTCTTACCTGTGTGTTTTGGAAATAGTGCCTCCAAAGAGGTCTAATTTTATCTTGACCACCAACATCCCAAACTGTGAAACAGATGTTTTTATATTCTACCGTTTCCACATTAAAACCTAAAAGTAAAAGAGTTAAGTAATTTGAAACAATTAATACTAGTGTTAAAATGTAATTCTAACCATGTTCAAGACAGTTACTTCCTAAGTTATGCTTCTCCCAAATACATACAAAATGGCTTACCAAAATTGGATTGCTGAGTCAAAAATAAAACTGATTGAAGGAAGAGAAAAGACAACCAACAACAAAAAAACCCCACTTAAAACCAAGTACACCACCTTTGGTTCAAGAAACCTTTCAGCCACAAATTGCTAGAGGCCCATATGTTTGGGAGAGGCCCTGCACCTTAACTGGTACCTGTTCTTCCGAGCATCTGCTACGGGCCATTGTCAGACACAGGATTCTGGTCCAGATGCATCTTTGGTCTGACACAGTTGTTATGGCAGTACCAGTAAAGGACACATCTGTCTTGATTCTTATACTAGCAGCAAAGCTGCCAAAACTCTACATTCTTCAGAAGCTTCTGTCGACAACAAAGTTACAAGCGACAATAACTAAGACAAGAGAATTGGTTCTTACCAATAGTGGGAATTGTGGTGACAATTTCTCCTAGTTTCAGTTTATAAAGAATCGTTGTCTTGCCAGCAGCATCCAAACCAACTAAAATACACAGAAAATTTTACTTAGTTCACAATCTCAACCCACAACCTACTAATTTCAAAACTGACCATTTTACATGCATGTTTTAAAACAATAAAACCCAAGATTTATTAAGATGAGCAAAGAAAGATGGCATTATCCACACAAAATTAATTCTACTTCATCTTGAATTCCATAGAAGAAAGCTGTGAAAGGGAAGTTTGAATTATAAATGAATAATCTATTGTCAACTCACACATTTAATATCTTCCACTTGAGTATTTCTCCATAAACACTTCACTTCATAAATGGACTTCACTGATACGTTGCATGCAAAGATACAACACAAAAGACAGTGCATGCAAGACAGAGCTCTTATTACAAAATATATGGAGAACATGGTAAAATAATGAAAAAAATGTGGCATTATTGCATCTGCTCTGTATACTCAGGCAGCATTATAAGTAAGTATTGTAAGTATATGCCAAGCATTTTCTGTTAGGAGCCAGTCCCACTGCAGTCTATTTTGAAAGGAGAAGGAAATACACCCGCTTTGACCTTTTGAACCACGGTCTTAAAGCGAGCAACTTCAAGACCCACTAGCGTCACCCTCTTACACATTCCCTGTCAAGAGAACTACAGTCTAATTCCAAATAAATAATTTGCATCAGGCTTTGGTAAAGCTAAGCAAGCACTGCAAGTGCAGCCTATAGGGGATTCGTGGCTTTTGTCCACGAAGCACAGGAGATGATAGACATGAAGTACAGGGCACGATACTGTACCAAAGCGTCCTGTCACAAGAGCCAGAGATGCAGACAGCATAGTTACTGAAATTCGGTCATTACAAGGCAATTTCTTAAGCTCTGGGGATTAAACACACCAGGCTTTGTCACACCCTGTGCGAATAGCCCCACTGCTCCGGCAAGGAGCAGCGTCTCGGGGACGAGGACAACCATCCCGGCAGAGCGGCCACAAACGCGGCGCAAACCTCGCCCGCCGCCCCGGGGAAGGGACACCCTGCTCGGCTCACGGAAGTTCCCCAGATGACGGGCACCGGCTTCAACTACTGCAATTTGATCTCTGTGCCACGTTCTGCTTTGCCTCAACGCAAGCGGTAACGCAGGTGCAAGAA
>VXBD01005432.1:0-12050 GCA_013399975.1 Indicator maculatus
AAAGAGAGAAAGAGAGAAAGAAAGAAAGAAGAGAAAAAATAAAAAAATATCCTGGTATTGTTATTAATCATATTTATTATTGTAGTGGGTAAGGGTCAGTCAAGTATTGATTCCTATCATTCTAAGTGCTGTACACACAGATTTGACAATTTAAATAGACAAGTAGCAAATCATCTAGAGACTAACTTGAGTAAACTGGTCACAGCAGGACCCATCTTGTCAGCTCCACAATTACACTTAGTAGGAAATGAATCACTCAAAAAGAGGAGCAAAAGGGAGTTGGTCAGGGAGTGACTGAAGGGAGGTAAGAGCAAGAATATGGAAAAAGCTAAGTATGTGTTGAAGTCATAGAGCTGCTTGCAAAGTAACAACTCTTTTATTATTTGGAGATGATCAGTTACTATGGAGTCTCTTTCTCCTCCAAAACAAAAAATCATAATCTCATGTCTATCATTAAATATTTTCAGGACCCCATTTATTTAGAGCAACTTACTTTTTTCTTTTCTTTGGTGTTTTGCTTTGGGTTTTGTTTTTTTTTTGGTTGTGTTGCAAGCAGGCAAGCAATTTGATTACACCCATTTTTGCAACTTTGTGTTGTTGTAACATCCAGAGCAGTTGAAGGGAATCTGGGGCTGATCACAGCTTTTCAGCTCCTCTTCACACTGTTCTTGATTCCTGCAGTATCAACATAAGTCAGTTTCTAATTTTTCAGGTCAGTTCTTTCGTATCACTGATGCTGTTTTGCCCCTTCAAACCAGGGCATGCCAAGAATAACATCAGATTGCAGGACTTGTTCTCCTTAGCCTTTGTGGAAGTGTCACTGGTGTTGTGTTTCTCTCACTCCTTGGGAACTCTCTGCCTAAAGAGTCTTGCATGACGTGGAGCCCTGTAACACCTACTGATGGAAGGAGAGGAAATCCTCAATGTCCCAGTGTCTGTCAGATCCCTCCAATTGCTTGCACTGTTTTCCTAGTACCATTACAGCATTAATGCCCTGGAACAGTTTGCCTGGACAGGTTGTGAAATACTCATCTTCAAAATGTGATTGGACAAGGCCCTAGGCAATCTGATCTAGCTTTGATGTTAAGCATGCCTTGAGCCATATGTTCAGCTGGATGGCCTCCTATGGCCCCTTCATACCTAAATTACTCTGTGACAACCAAATTATTCTGTCAGTACATCAGTAAAATTTCTGGGCAAAAATGGTAATTCAATCATCTTTTAAGTATTTAAGGAGGGATTGAAAAGATGAGGTCGTAGTTGCCTCTAAGTGACACCATAGATCTTAGAGGAGCTGCATCTGAAGCAGCTGTGGCTGCTCCAAAAAGCTCATCACTAATGCCAGAACCTTTTTGTGATTTAGTTTACTTTTGTGGATTTACCTTTTCTTGTCCATTGAGTTCCAAACAGCTGGTGCACAATTCTTCATTATGGGTGATGTTTTATTTAAGGACTTTAGTGGATTAAAGGAATTCTCAACAGACCTTAAGTTTACCTGATCTATTTCACGAGGCCTTTGCTAGCCACTTCTACACACTTCTTTCAGAGTTTCAGGAAAAGATTTTTTTGTTTGTTTTTAGAGTGCTAATCTTCTAGGTACCAACAAGTCATCTTTTGACACAAAACCAACAGACCATCTGGAAATGGATATATTTTTGTAAAAAATCCTGCCTTAACTCTTTTTTCTCCATAAATCAGAGAAACATTTGTGTTTTTAAGTGAAATAGCTTCAGGCTCATTCACACTGAAGCAAAATTTGATTATTTAAAGGAAACTCTTCTATTAACCTGTTTGTGCCTTTCAAATCTGGCTTTTTAGTATAATTATCAGACACCTGAGAATATACTTTATACTGTATGGAAACTCTTAGCTGTGTTTTCAGTTTTCTTATTAGCCATAAGGAAATGTAAGCTGGACAGAGCATTACAGTTTTGTTATCTTTACTCAAGGCAAAAGGAGCAAAAATGATGAATCATTGGTCAGATAAATGCAATTGTAAATTATAGATATATAATCTAGAAAATATAGATATATATGTAGGTCCATAGTATGTATTACATATGCATCCCCATGTGGAGCCCATCTTTTTTTTTTTTTTTTTAGTGTGCCAGGTTCCATCTGTGACAATTCTCTGTCCTCTGGATTGGCTTCCTATGAGCTTGCATGTTAGTTTTAAAACTTCTGTCACTGATTTTCAAAGCCTGTGAGGGTGAAACCTTTTCTTAGCATGAATTTACCAAGTTTTCACAGACTTATGGATGTGTGAGCTGGGATTTGCCATGGTGCATAAGGAACATGGATATCCAGCTCCATGAGCGCTGCTGTGGGATTGCCTCCTAGTTTCCTTAGAGGCTTTTAAAAATAGCAGACTAGAATTTTCCTCAACAGGTTAAATCTTCAACGTATACCTCATTAGGTGTTTTGTTAAAGTACATTTCTCTCACCTCTGGATTCATTAAGGTTGTGTGAATCTGCTGAGCTTTTTTAGAAGGAAGGCAATACATCATCCTTTCATTATCTATGTTCATCCAAATTATTTGATGATACATGGAGATTTTTCTAGGTTACTGTTCTATTATTAGCACATTGCTGTAATTCCTGCACCCACTTGGTGCCTAAGCCTAGAAACAACTCTAAAAGGACTGACATGGATAAGCAGAGAGCTCATGGTGAAGCTCTTTTACAGACAGGCAATATGCACAGATTGTGCAAGCAAGGACAGATTGTGAGGAAGAAATACTGTGTTGAGATTCATGGAAGGTATTAGGAGGCTAAATCTCAGCTAGAGTTGATGCCTGTGATGGTTATCAAGGACAACATGAACCTCTGATATGACATAAGTAACAAAGCACTAAACAAGGAAAATATGGGCTAGTTGCTGCATGGAATGAGTGGTTTAGTAGGAATATAACCAAATAAGACTAAGGTGCTTAGTGCCTTTTTTCACTTCAGCCTTCACCAATAAAATGTCCCCAGTCTTGTGTTTGCTGAAAGAGTTCAAGGAGAGCTACCAATAGTGGATTGAGGCAGATGTAACTTGAGAAAACTTGATCCACACAAGTCTATGGTCTGTATCCAAGGTTGTTGAGAGAGGTGGCAAGTACTCTTGTGAGGCTGCTTTTTATCTTCAGGAGGCTTTCAACACTGCATCCCACAAGATACTCATAGAGAGCTTGGTGAGGTGCTGGCTGGATAAACAGAGTGACATGGGCTGACAACTGGATGAATGGATAGGCCCAGAAAGTGATGGTCAGTGACATGAAGTTTAGTTCGTTGTCAGTAACCAGCAATATAACCCAGGAGTCAACACTGGGTCCAGTCCTGTTCAACATCTTCATTAATGACCTGGATGAGGCAGCAGAGTGTAGCTTCACCGAGTTCAATGAGGATGCAAAACTGAAAGCAGCAACTGATATGCCAGGGGTTGTGCTGCCATCCAGAGGGCTCTCAACAGGATGAAGAAATGGGCTCACAAAGCTCAGCAAGGGGAAATGCTAAGCCTAGTACCTCAGGAGGTACAACTCCATGCACCAGAATATTCTGGGAACTCTCTGACTGGAAAGCAGCTTTGCAGAAAAGGACCTGGAGGTTCTGGAGGATGCCACAGTGAACATAAGCTAGAAACGAGCCTTTGCAGAAAACAAGATTAACAGTTGCCTGGGCTGCATGAGGCATGCTGCCAGCAGGTTGAGTGAGATGATCTTTCCCCTCTATTCAGTACTGGTAAGGCCACACCTGGAGTGTCAGATGCAGTTCTGGACACCCTACAAGAAACACATGGGCAAATTGGAGCATCTGTCATATAAGAAGGAGTTTAGAGAGCTTGGACTGTTTAGCCCAGAGAAGGCTCAGGGAAGACTTTTTTCATTGTACATAACTACCTCAAGGAAGAGTGCAAAGAAGACAGAGCCAGGCTTTTTTTCAGTGTCTGATTCTTTGTTTGACCACCTAAGTGGGAGAAAGTGATTTCCTTCATGGCAAACAAGTTGATCCTTTGAGCAGAACTGGGTTTCAAAGACATTCTCAAAAGAGGTAGCTTTATTTCATGTCATGTGCAAGGCACGAAATGATTGTACATTATTGGTCTGTGCAACCAGTCCTCAAAACTGCTATTAATATAGAGAAGTCTTTGTATGGAAGGATTTTTTGAAGAGAGCATAGCTTTACTCTCTTTAGTGGACTAGAAGTTCAGAATTTGCTTTCTTATCATGTCCATACTCTGGCTTTGTAATAGGTTATTATATGTTTCAGGTTATTATATGTTTCAGATTCTTGAGGTTTTGGATATGGTAAGAAAAAAATGTGTGTGTCACTTCCAGAGTATACAGTAAGTAGTTTACTTTGTAAAAAGCCAATAACTCAGCTTTTCTTCTTCTCCCTCCAAAATATAGGTGACAGGTTATTTATAAAAACACATCCTAGGCGAGTAATTCCAACCTCTAATTTTTATATGCCTTTAAGTGTCATTTTTTTTCCCTAAAGGCTGTTATCAAAATAATCTAAATCACTTTCTTTATATTAATCAAAGAATTACAGCACTTAAATTTGTAGTTGTCACTCACATAGTTTGTGCCTAAAGCATTTTGAAATTGTTTTGTGTGGTCTTTTCAATCACTGTGTTTTGTTGGGTTTTTTTTTCTTAAGACACTGTCAACACACACAAAGAATGAGATCACAATTGTAATGAATTTCATTCCTTTGGGACTTTGAAGGTGAGGTGTAAGCTGGTCTCCAAGGGTTTTAACAAAACTAGTCATGGTTTCAGGAATCCTAACATTAGGCACAGTCAACAACTATTCAGTCATGGAACATCGTTCCCAGTGAATTGAGAAATAACAAAAATCAGAGTTTCCCACTCAGTTTTATGAAACCTAATGCAATTTGTAAATGAGTATCTTCAAGCAGTAAATTCTAACTCTCAGACTGACCTCATAATTACTTTGGGCATTTTATGTTATAGCAAAATTCCTAAATCAGCATCTGCTTTATCACTTTACATTAGAGTAAATGATTCGTATTGTTATTACCAGGAATTATTCCTTCATGCTGTGGAAACTTGGACAAAAAGAGTGCTCTTGTGTCAAAGAGCATGTGAGCTTCTGAGAGTCATAGAATTGTTAGGGT
This sequence comes from Indicator maculatus, assembly GCA_013399975.1. Taxonomy (NCBI): domain Eukaryota; kingdom Metazoa; phylum Chordata; class Aves; order Piciformes; family Indicatoridae; genus Indicator; species Indicator maculatus. Next base: position 5,125 of record VXBD01005432.1, read on the forward strand.
TGGAAGGGAACCTCACACTAGATCCTCCTTGTTTCTCTGGTGAAATAATATAATTTTTTTTGCATGTCCAGTAATTGTTGATTCTCTATCCTCTTACAACACCTATTACAGTACCTATTACAACAGCCAGTGTTAGAAGGAGTTGTGTTTGGCTGTATAGTTTATTACCTACTATTACATCTTAGAAGAACTGTGTCCCAAAGGCTGGCACTCAAAATCAGTAGACAAAGCTGACTGTCCTCTCCTTCTTCATTCATCCCTGTTCCAAAATCCCTAAACAGTCTCTGAACACACGAAGATGCTGTGAATTCTTTTTTTAATATTTTTTGTAGCTATTGCATTTTATGATGATCAGAATCCTCACACTGAAAAGCTTATGCAGGAATGAGTAGATATTTAATCAGAGCAAGGCTTCAGTGTTGTGCAGTAAATAAATGCAGAGGAGTATCTGTCAGATGGGGAAAACCAGAGCAGTATCTCTTTTGGCCAGCTCTGTCCAGCTTGAGGACTGACCTGGGAAGAATGCTCTGTTATCTTGTACTGAAGGCTGCTCTATAAAGCAAGGAGAGACTGAATTAAGGTTGCGCAGGCAATGAAATAAGTATTTTTTGTCTATAAATAACAGAGCCTGAGAAAAAAAAGATGAATAGTTCAATGACTGATCAAGCAGATCCATTTGATGATTGGAGAACCATGCATGTGAAAATAATATCTCTAATACAGGCTAATGTGAACAGTTCAGTAATTTTAAGTAGACTCAGCCATTAACTGGATGTTGTTGGGCTCTAACATATTTGTCTTTGACTGCACATCTTCTTCATCAGCTCAAATTCATCAAATGGGGTTACTCTAAAGATTTATGGGATAAAGAAATACAAAATTTAGCACAGCATCTTAGATATATACTTTTTGGGGGGTGATACAGCTAATTTTTTTATTACCTTTGAGTGAGTTAGGAAATTAAACTGTAAAAGAAAAAAAAAAGAGAGAGGAATATTAATTATTATGTATTAACAGAATTATTTCAGGTCCTTTATAAAAAAGAAGGTTATACAGTTTCACACTTTGCTTAGCTCACTGTTGACAGAGACATAATTCTCATAACAGAAAGAGGAATTACTTAAATGTGGTATGTTTTTGCAGGATGTATAAGTAAATTATCCATTGAAGCTGGCCATCACTTTTGTAGTTACTTACATCCAAGGTACTTACTTGTGACATGTAATTTCTTTAAGCTGCACTGAATTAATTTAAAAAATTAAGCAATAAAATCAACAGTGGTAGAAAAAGCTGAAGAAAGAATTATGTCTGGATTTGGACAAGAACATTGAAAGAAATGAAAATATAAACAGAGGGGGGGGAAAAATGTACTCTTTCATCTTTATTTTATTCAAAGAACAGCCAGAACTCTTGGGTAATTTTCTCCACCTCTTTGACAGCCCTGACAGAAGTGAATGCTGTGGTTTGATGCCTTTTCTTTTTTTAATCAGTAGGACAGCAACTAAGAATTCTACCCATGACAGCCCAAGGGTCAGAACAAGACAGGAAAGTTAAATTTCCTCTGGTTACTTTTATAAAGTTACAGGCACTCTGCAAACCCTTGAAAACTTTATTTGTTGTACAGTTTTCCAGTTGTTTTGTTTGCTAATGCAACAAATGTGTAGATTAGAGCAATGAAAAACAAATTTCCCAGGTAATTTGCAGATTTGTTTTAGTTCTGAAAATAACAAGATGTTGAAGTTAATAAATGACCTCGTTTAAAGGGCTAAATTTGGAAACCTTTGGCATATTAATGACGAGATAGAGCAGTTCTGCTTCTTGGCTAACAGACTCTGAGACAGATGGCAACCAAAATATCAAAGATATCATCTTTACAAAATACTTTTGTTATTTTATTTGCTATTTCTCCTTGGTTTAGTGGTTAATTTGAATTTAACAAGATAAACTTGTATTTTTATTGAGTTTACTTCTCTTTTTTATTTCTTTAATGGCCCCTTGAATATCTCTGGATGCTATAGAAGGGAGAGGGAAAGCGAGAAAGGGAGGATGCCGAAATGAATTTATTCATTGAGGAAGAAAACACAACTTGGCAAACATTTGAATGAATAGTGTTTAGAAAGAGGCTTGTACCAGGTTATCCTCTTTCCACACACAACCCTGCGCTGTTCCAGTGTGTTTTAAGGGAGATATCTGAAATTACACAAAGAATTGAAAGATCAATAAACTAGCTTAGCTACCCAAGCAGTAAAAATCAATTCTGTGGTGTCTTATTTTCTAAGCAAAGTTTGTGGAATTACACTGTAATTATGGACAAAGTAGGCAAGAAATTAACCTCCATGAAGGACTGAAAATATTCAATTGTACATTTTTTCTTCAACAATCAGTACTAAAATTCCATTCTTTAATGATATTTTAAAACAAATAAATAAGATTATCACTTTACACAGTTGTCTATTCAGCAAATAGTTATTTTACTTCCAATATATATTTTATTTCTATTATTAACAACGTGTATGTAATAAAAATATCTTTAATTAAAATATTTACTCTTATTTGAGAGACAGACCTTTCCTGATCTTGTTGGAACAGATATACTAAGGGGGACAGTGGCTGGAACATTCTGAATTGTTTTTCAGTAAATGGAAAATTAATCCCTACCAGCAGCAACAAAAGAGAATGCATTGTCACATGAAAAGTCTGGATCTCAGATCTGTTGTGGTGTTCAGTAAGTGACTATTCAGTAACTAGGATTCAGTTAGCAACTGACTACCGGGAGCTTTGCATCAAAGTGCTGTATTTTTATATTTCAAAACCATCCCCTCCAGAAGCAACACATGGGAAGGTTAAACATGCCTCATTCTGTTTGGGCATGCATCACACCTACTTGTGAATGTGAGATGACAGCTGTTAAGTGACCAGCGTGGCTTTGAAGGATTCTGGATATTTCCAAGGCAGACAGATGTCAAAACTCACTCACCTTACAGTAGACTACCTAGGAGATACAGATTCTAGTCCTTAGGCTGTATTTCTAAAAGATTTGCTCAGCACTTTTAAGAAGCAGATACAATCACTCTTGCTAGGATTATTGTACAAAATTGCCTTGTGACATGGCCTGCACAGGAAGAGAAAATACTGACTCTTCTTGCTTCTATGTCAGACAAATGCTGCATCTGCTAGGTAAAAGTTATAAATTGCATATACAGCACTACCACCATATAACCATTGTAGTTGTTAGAAAGTCATAGAATACACAAATAATCAAAATGAACTCTAGGGATCAGACAGGCAGAGATGCAGCTAATTTAAAATTCTGGCTGACATGTGAAGAATGGCTGCAAGAGTGCTGTGTGCTCTCAGGAGATAGGTAACTATGTTCATGGCTGGCAGCAAAAAATTAGAGAACAGTATTAGCATCACTAAAACCCTGAGGGACTTCTGTGTCTTCAGATTTGGCAACAAAAAGAGAAGGGGACAGGTAAATTTAATACTTAAATTTTAGAGTGTGTCCTGGCACTGAGAGTACTGAAAGCTAGTCCAAGACTGATGGGGATGAAGAAGTTCCCTGCTCCCTTACAGGCAGTGCTACATGCACTGTATGCTTTATCCTGCAGCCCTGTGTGAGGTATGCAACTAGGAAGTGGAAGGTCCAAACCCTCTGTTCCCCCAAGCTGGTGCTGTGTTTTCTCCTGGGAAACTTCTATTCTTGGAACCTCACAGAAGAAAAAATATCACAGTGGAAAAGATTCGTAGATCTAGGCAAATATTTCACATATTTAAAGAAACAGACAAATTTTAGTCACCACAATGTTTTTAAAGTCTTAGTAGACTTGTTGCTTGTGTTTTTACAACTTACCCAAATTAAACTCCAAAAACATTTTAACAAAATGAAAGGTTCACAAATAGCTTTCCCCAGCATTTAGAATTGAAGTGGCTTGCTCAAGTCCATGTATCAATGGGAAAGAAAAGCCAAGCTTGCCTTTTAGGGTTCTTTAAAAACAAAGGCTTATTTTGACTGCAACACAACCACCCATAAATCTATGCACATATATATTGATCTTTCTTTCCTCTTAAAAATGACTCTGTCCCAGTAAGTTGGCATATTTCATAAACAAACCAACAAATTATTGATCCGTCACATACTCTAAAAATCCTGTGAAGAATCTAGGTTGCTTTTAAGTTCATGCTATACCTAAGGGAATGAGTAACTCCAAGGTGAAAAATAGATATTTTAAAAGAAACACAAATAATAGGAGATGTATAGCTGCTTTTACTTCTGCTTAACCTTTCATTGTAATTCATTCTCTCTTCATCAGAACTACCCTCTATGAGCTAAGAGTTTGTGCAATTTGGTAATGTTCTTTGTGGTGGCTATTAGTTATTAAATTAACCATATATCCCTGCAGATATCCCTTTTTGGCAGATTCTGTGATAGTGCATATTTTCTTAAGCAGGAATTGTATAAAATTACAACAGTCTAGGAGCTTATTGCTGAAAGCCACGTTATATTCCATTTGGATTAGGGATGGATTCCAGTCACATGTCCTTTTGAAAAGGAAATAATGCAGCAGATTGCAGATGTTTATTATTACTGACTTAATGAATGGTGCTATCAAATGTTAGAGCCACGTATCTTCCTTGCACTATTTTGAGCAGCTGACCTGACACACAGAATCAGCAGGAGCTTAACCACGAATGACTTCTCAGCAAGGGATGGAAATAGGCTAATGTTGCCTTTTGGAAAGGGGAGAGAGTGAATGATATCAGGTGGGGGTTAAATAAGCCATTGTTACTGGTGTCATATTCAGTCACTGATCCATTAACCACAGAGGCACAATTTTTCTATGTTAAGGTGTCAGTGTAGGGATGCAGATGCTGGGATTATTTTTGCAAAACACCTGCCTTGAAGGAGCTGAAAACCCTAGAGACTGAAACAGGTTGCCCAAGGAGGTCATGGATGCCCCCTCCCTGGAGATGTTCAAGGTCAGTTTGGATGAGGCCTGCAGCAACCTGGTCTAGTAGTCAGTGTCCTTGCCTTTGGCTGGGGAATTGGAACTAGATGGCCTTTAAGGTCCCTTCCAACCCAAACCGTTCTATGGTTCTGCGATTCTATGAAATATCAGGAAAAAAAACCCTCAGAGATCTTGCTACAAAACTGTTCTCTGAAAAAGTCTTCCCTCTGGGCAGCTGTCTAATACTGGAGATACCTTCCAGTCTGACCTGAAAGTTCCTCATGTTCCTGCTCTTGATTTTTCCTTGCCCTTTTGTACTTGCTCTAACCTGCACAGGTAGATATCTTCCTCTGCTGGGGCGGGAAACAGTAACTCTGTGAGCAATGCTTAAATCTTCTGTTTGATCTCTAACAGTAGGCATGCTACAAACTCACCTATACACATTCAAGAGCAGGGCATGAACTGGGGCATGAATAACTCTCCCCTGTCCTATCTGCACAATGGCACAGATAGAAGATTGGAAAGTGCATGCAGTTACTTCCTGCCCCTGGCTCCTTAAATTTCTTCTCACTTTTAAGACTTTTCCATGTTTAGTCTATTATGTGAACAAGAGGAAGGCTGAAATGGTCAATCAAACCATTGCAAAACAATGTAGGAGTTAATCAAATATGTTTTCAACAGTAAGCATGAAGAAATTCTAAGCAGCATACATGAATTTTCTGCTAACCACAAAAATAAATAAACAAGTAAATAGGTAAATAAATAAATAGAAAGATAAGTAAAAGCTTCTTTGAACTGATCTAGCAGTCCACTGGAAAACAAATTGGTAAGGCCCAGATGAAGTTTTCAGAGAATTGTGGTGGAAAACATCCTTCAAGCTGGATACAGACTCATTTATTGAGGTAATGTGAGCAGAGAAGCATAAAGCTTTCCTTTACTTGTCTGAGTGATGAAAAAAAAAATCTCAGCACAACAAGCAGGGAGAAGTATTATTAGTGTTCAGTCCATCAGAAGGAAATCAGAATGACTGAAACTGAACTGGTACTCTGAAGGCTGTTTTATATTCTCAGCTCACTTGGACTAAAATCAGGGCTACCCAAATAAAGTACTTTACACTCATGGGTTTAATGTACTTGCACTGACTTTTTAAAAAAAAGACCTTAAATTTAAAAAATTGTGAAGGTATGGATACTACTACCACCACTGAAACTCAGAAAGATATATTTGAAATGGATCTGTAAAGCAGTCATTGCATACTCAGTGTGCTGATCATCTAAAGATGATTATATTGCATTTATTTGTCAGGGGCTTTCTTATTTGATGTTTGTCATATTGCTGTTATGGGGCACAATATACCTTGAATGGCTAGTTCAGTACACCACATATTTCACTCTGAAATGGGTCAAGAACTGGCTGGAGGGCTGGGCCCAGAGAGTGGTGGTGAATGGTGCCACAACCAGTTGGCAGCCAGTCACTAGTGGTGTCCCCCAGGGATCAGTGCTGGGCCCCATCCTGTTCAATATCTTTATTGATGATCTGGATGAGAGGATTGAGTTCATCATCAGTAAATTTGCAGATGACACCAAGTTAGGAGCAGGTGTTGATCTGTTGGAGGGTAGGAGGGACCTGCAGAGGGACCTGGACAGGCTGGATGGGTGAGCAGAGGCCAATGGGATGAGGTGTAACAAGGATAAGTGCAGGGTTCTACACTTTGGCCACAACAACCCCAAGCAGCGCTGGGGTCAGAGTGGCTGGAGAGCAGCCAGGCAGAAAGGGACCTGAGGGTGCTGGTTGATAGTAGGCTGAACATGAGCCAGCAGTGTGCCCTGGCAGCCAGGAGAGCCAATGGCATCCTGGCCTGGGTCAGGAATAGTGTAGCCAGCAGGACAAGGGAGGTTATTCTTCCCCTGTACTCAGCACTGGTCAGGCCACACCTTGAGTCCTGTGTCCAGTTCTGGGCTCCTCAATTCAAGAGAG
>VXBD01005432.1:16179-67024 GCA_013399975.1 Indicator maculatus
CTTCTTTACAGTGAGGGTGACAGAGCACTGGAACAGGCTGCCCAGGGGGTTTGTGGAGTCTCCTTCTCTGGAGACTTTCCAAACCTACCTGGATGCATTTCCGTGCAGACTACCCTAAGCAATCCTCCTCTGGCAGGGGTGTTGGAGCTGATGATCTCTTGAGGTCCCTTCCAACCTCTGATATACTGTGAAACTGTGATACTGTGATGCCTTTCAAATATTCTCAGTGACTTAGACCTTAACATAAAATCATTCTTTTCCCAGGTCTGGCATCCCACCTAGCACAACTCCATTTCTCTCTTCTTCTGAAACATGCTCCTACATGAAGTACTGCATCTTCATGGCTACCTGCAAGTCTAGGGCTTCCTCAGGCAGCCAATGCTGTCCATTGTGATGATTTGACCTTGCCTGGGTGCCAGGTGTCCACCAAAGATGCTCTGTCACTCCACTCTTCACCAGGAGAGGGAGGAAAAAATATCATAAGAAGCACATGGCTTATGATGACAGGGAGAGATCAGTTACTGTCATGGGCAAAACAGACTCAATTTGAGGAAAATTACTTTAATTTATTATTAATCAAATCAGAGTAGAGCAATGAGAAATAAATCCAAAATTTAAAACACCTTCCCCCACCCCTCCCTTCTTCCTGGGCTCAGCTTTGCTCCTGATTTTCTCTACCTTCTCCTCTCAAGCGGAGAAGAGGAATGGAGAATAGGGGTTGCAGTCAGTTAATCATATATCAGCTGCTCCATCCTCCTCACACTGTTTCCCTGCTCCAGTGTGGGGTTCCTCCCATGGGAGACAGTCCTCCAGAAGCTTTTCCAGCATGAGTCCTTCCAATAGGCTGCAGTTCTTCATTCCATGGGTTGCAGTCCTTCAGGAACAGACTGCTCCAGTGTGGGCCACCTGCAGGGTTACAAGTCCTGCCAGCTCCAGTGTGGGCTGTTGTTCTTGTATATACAGAGCGTGTTTTCTGCTCAGTGTCTTCCTTGGCTCTTTTAAAACTGTCCCTCAGATGGCTTTACTAGGTATGCCAAATTCACTGCAGAGAAGGCATGCCCCATGAGTTTCTGCCTCAAGAAGAGGTGAAGGTGTGCAAAATGCCCAAGGTTTGAGAGGCAAAGCCACAGCTGCATTTCTGGATGGATGTTCAACCTCTACCTGTGCTTTGGAGTATACCTCAAAAAGAAAATCTTACCCACTAACAGCATTCAAGGTTAATTAGAAGTGCCAAAATACTGGGTTGTGCTGAAATCACGAAAATTTGCATCTTAATTTTGACCTAAATTTAGATTTAGTGGCAATTCCTTTCCATGTGTTTTTACAAAGCCAAACCCCATTTTCAGGTTTGTTTGAATGTTGCACTAGTTAGAAGAAGTTCTAATTACTAGAAACACAGTTTGCCAAACGTCTGTCTCTCTCAAACTTACTGGCTGGTTTTCAGAATAAATGTTACCATTCTTTGTACAATGTCTTGTAGCCTTGTCCTCCATTCTAGGCTTTTATTTAAAATCCTGTGTGAGCTGATCTCTGTAACCATACCTAAAACTCAGTATACATTGTATTCTTTTCAGCATCATTTTGCTGCTCACATGAGGATTCTCAGTCTCTCATTGATGCAGCAGAATCAGTGGCCACCTTTTACGACATTTCCACATTGCTCCATGAAAACTTTTTCCTAACTCTGGCCTCAGATATTTATTGATGTACACTTGATGTGTCTCTTGAATGTTTGCCTACCACTCTTTTTCCTATTATTCCTGCTTGATCAACAGGACTTTCATGACTAAGCTATACCTTAAATCCTGTAGTTTTTACCTCCCACTTCTCTTTTGTTTTAGTGGGCATTTTGTCTCCCTGAAGCACACATTCAGAATTTGGTCTCCCAGTGGTTAATCTCATTACAGATAATCCCATGTACTGAAAATCCTTCCAACAGGATAATCTTGTGAACAGCTTCTCTCTGCTGCTTTTTCACCATTCTTTCAGGGGTGAATAATTTTGATCTATTAAGTAGATGGATCTCACCTACACTTATGTAGTTTTCCCCTAAGACCAATTGATTGGTACTGAAATATCAGCCTCAGGCTTTGCATCCTGTTTGAATTCTGTACTAGACAATAGAGAACCAGGCTGAAGTTTTGATCACCACTGACATAGGCAGCAGAATTGCAGCATGGAAAACCAGGCTCATACTCAAAGACTGGTGATGAAAGGAGGCACAGGCTCCTGAAAAATGTTATTGTTCAATTTATTAATGCCTATATATTACAGAATCATAGAATTGTTTTGGTTGGAACTGGCTTACCAGTGCCAAGTACAGGTGCAGGATCACTTCCTTTCTCCTGCTGGCCACTCCATTTCTGATACAGGCCAGGATGCTGGTGGCCTTCTTCGCCACCTGGGCACTCTGCTGGCTCATATTCCATCAGCTGTCAACCAGCACCCTCAGGTCCTTTTCCACTGGGCAGCCACTCTACACCAAGCCTGTAGCAGTACTAGACCCAAGTGCAAGACCTGGCAGTTGGTCTTGCTAAACCTCATTAAATCAATCTCAGTCCATTGATCTAGCTTGTCCAGATCCCTCTGCAGAGTCTTCCTACCTTTGTGCAGATCAAAACTCCCACCCAATTTTGTACTGCCTGCAAATTTGTTAAGGGAACACTTAAGCCCCTCATCCAAATGATTGATAAAGACATTAAACAAGACTGGCCCCAGTACTGAGCCCTGAGGAACATCATTAGTGACCAGGCACCAACTGGATTTAACTGTTTTCACCACCACTCTTTGGGGCCAGACATCCAGTCAGTTTTTAAGTGAGCAAATCATCCATCCATCCAAGCCATGTGCAGACAGTTTTTCTAAGAGGATGCTGCAGGAGAGAGCATGAAAGGCTTTACTAAAGCCCCTGTGCAGCCTTTCCCTCAGTCAGTGAATTACCTTGTTATGGAAGGACCACAGGATCACAGGATGTTAGGGCAACACTGGAAGGGACCTTCAAAGATCATCGAGTCCAACCCCTCTGCCAGAGCAGGACCACAGAATCTAGCACAAATTGCACAGGAACACATCCAGATGGGTCTTCATGAACCCATGCTGCCTGGGCCTGATCTCCTGTTTGCCCTGGTCATACTGCATAATGGTACTCAGGATGACCTGCTCCATGACCTTCTCTGGCACTCAGGTAAGACTGATGGGTCTCAGGTCTTCCTCCTGGCCCTTCTTGTAGATTGGCATCATGTTTGTCAATCTCTAGTTCTGTTTGTCAATCTCCAGTCACCTGGAATTTCCCCACTTATCCAGAACTGCTGGTAAATGGTGGAATGTGGCTTGGTGAGCACTTCTGCTGGTTCTCTCAGTACCCTCAAATGTATGCCATTCAACCCCACAGACTTAGGCATGTGTCAGTGGTGCAGCAGGTCATTAACAATTTCCTCATCCTTATCTTCCAGCTCAGGGGTATGGGTGTGCAGTGTACAACTCTTCCTACTATGTTAAAGTCTGAGGCAAAGAAGGTATTGAGTACCTCATCTGAGGAATATGAAGACAGCAATTATTATAATAATTTCACTGGAAACCAACTGCCTGAAAATCTAAATGTCATCTCTCAATGAGTGTGTACAGCAGCCTGTATGTGCATATACTGCATGAAGTACATTTAAATCATAACACATGTTAGAGTGTTAAAATGCCTTCCACAGGAAAATAAAAATCACCAAGAGATTGTCACAGTAAAATAATCTGAAGTGTTACACTGAAATGAGATTCCTGTTGTTAATTCATAAAGATCGATTTTCCTAACAATTTTTGTATTGTATTGATGGTCTGAAATGCAAACCACATAGCTGGATAGAAATTTTAACTGCTGCATGGAAGATGCACAGATATAGATATGTACACAGCTTTTTTTTCAGCAGATATTTTATGTCTCTTGGAGTATTTAAATTGCAGTGAAAATAGGAGTTTAAAGCTGTGAGCAGTCTGGAGCTGCTTTAATGCCTGGGTTATCTAAGCTTTGTCTGGGAACTGGAGAGTTAGTCAAATGCCATAAAGCATGTACAACTTACCAAAGAATAAGGCCAATTTTTGTAAACAGACTTTTAATTATTTTTAATTAGGCAGTGTCTCAGATTTTATTGGAATTTAATGGAGCTTGTCAAATACTTGAAAAAACCATTCCTCAAATAAATTATTCAACAAATATTGCCATTATACATGAATTAATTTATTCATTGAATAATATTCAGCCAGCTACAGAATTGGTCAAGTGCTGCTAAGAGCTGTTTGCTGAAGAATGGTTTTGATGAATAACAGCAGTACTCTTTGAATAATACATTTGGCAAAGACTACCTGACCAGTTCTATTTCTATCAGGTTAGAGATTTGGAAGCCTTACAACTGAGCAGCCACAGAAACTGTGGCTACACAAGACTCACGTGAAACCCAGTAGCTCTTGCTCATACAGTGAACTAGGGAATGGTGAATATTTTTTAGTGATTCACATACTATTAATATCCTCGGGAAACTGAGTTTGGTGGACGAGAAGCTCAACATGAGCTGTCAGTGTGCACTTGCAGCCCAGAAAGCCAACCTGAGCCTGGGCTGCATCAAGAGAATTGTGGCCAGCAGTTCAAGGGAGGTGATTCTCCCCCTCTGCTCAGCTCTGGTGAGACCCCACCTGGAGTACTGCATCCAGTTCTGGAGCCTCTATTACAAGAGGGATATGGACATGCTGGAAGGTGTCCAGAGAAGGGCCACCAGGATGATCAGAGGGCTGGAGCACCTCTCCTATGAGGAGAGACTGAAAGAGCTGGGGCTGTTCAGTCTGGAGAAGAGAAGGCTCTGAGGTGACCTTATTGTAGCCTTCCAGTATCTGAAGAGGGCCTACAAGAAAGCTGGGGAGGGACTTTTTAAGATATCAGGTAGTGATAGGACTAGGGGGAATGGAATAAAGCTGGAAGTGGGGAGATTCAGGCTGGACGTGAGGATGAAGTTCTTCCCCATGAGAGTGTTGAGAGCCTGGAATGGGTTGTCCAGGGAGGTGGTTGAGGCCCCATCCCTGGAGGTGTTTAAGGCCAGGCTGGATGAGGCTCTGGCCAGCCTGATCTAGTGTGAGGTGTCCCTGCCCATGGCAGGGGGGTTGGAACTGCATGATCCTTGTGGTCCCTTCCAACCCTGACTGATTCTATGATTCTATGACTACTGACAATCAGATAAATCATCTGATGGTTTTAGCCATTTAGTGTAATGCTCAATACATTTTTTGTTCTCTGATTTTCTTCTTGGTAACCTGACTACATCCTCCAGAAGACTCAGGACTTCTGCCATCTGTCCAGCAACTCCAAGAAGATAGTGGAAGCTACTGAATTGTTAATGACATTTGAAAAACCAGGGCATCTCTATTTTTTTTTTTACATCCAGACTTATCATGGGACTGACTTCAGACCTGGAAGATTTATGAGATGCTGCACTGAACTCTTAAGTTCAAAACCAGTAAGATGCAGGCATCAAAGAGAGACACAATCCCTCCAGCCCACTGACCATGGGGTTTAGAGGAACTGAAGCTGTGTGAACGAGTAGGTTTAGTACTGGTCTTGTTGACAGGTAAATGAATATGGTCTGAGGAAACAAAGTGGGGGTGGTGTGTGGGAGGGTGAGTGTAAAATAGGATTTACATGATTTAGCCCTGAAGCACAAAGCTTTGAGCTTTGTTCTCTGCAATACTTAAGGGCATTAGATAAACTGCTACACTCAGAGCAGCAGCAGGGTTAATTAATCCAAACCAGTTCATGTTGGGATTGCCTGGTTATTCCACACTGCTCTTTTATTTAAATTAGAAGTCCAGAACCCCTCTTTCTCCCCTTCCAACTCTGCACAGAAGATTTGTCCTGCTCAGTCTTTAATGAGGGCGTGATTGCACTCGATGCATTTGAGTTCAATATTATTAAATAATAATTGAATATTAAATTTGGTTCAATATTAACCATTAAATTAGTCCAGTGTAATAAGAACAAACTTGTAGGGCTAAATGATCCAGCACCCCTACTACACATGTTCCCACTGGGTTTACTTTTGTCTAGTTCTAATCTGATGCCATGGTTGGAATGCCTGATTTCACCTGGTATCCCTTACATATGCTGCTGAGGAGCAAGCATCTTCCAGTTTAATTTCATCCAAAGAGACTCCCTGAGACTGCTGCACAGTACAAATGAAAACCCAATAACTTGGGTGGCTTGGGAGACATGCTTCAAAAGTGCACTCCTTGGTTGAACAAAACACTAACAGACACAGTCCTTATTGCTCAAGGAAGTAGGCTGACTGTGTGTTAGATATTAGATACTCATGGAACCAAATTAGAGATTTTTTTATACTTCCTCATTTAAAAAAAAAAAAAGGCAGAGAGAAAAGCAGCTGCAGCTTGCTGAATTCTATTCTTCAGATTTCTTTGAATGAGCTTGCACTGATGAGTGGGTTGAGCAGAGGAGTGAAATTAGGTGTTTAGGATTTGAGAACTATATTTATTCCACAATTAATTAAAGCTGGAATTACAAGTGTGTTAGTGTATGTCAAAGTCCCACAGTATCATACCAATGGTTAATAAAGTTTATTAAGAGTAGCATCACTTCTGAGCTGCAAAACATGTTATTAGGATCAGTTAAAGTACCAAAATAAAAAATATAATTGAAATCCTCATTTATCCTCAAGTTTTGGTCTCTGATTTTTACTGTCTGTGAGAAAATCCCAATTGGTATGAAAAGCAAAGACCTTTAAAGCTTCAATCCCTCTGGAATATAACAGTTTTACTGTAACTGCAGCTATGAGTTAGAAATATTATGGGTCAAAAGCAGACTTTGGAGGCCCTCAAGTCTGACCTAATTATCTACAGTAAATTTCCACTTTTCTCCAGATACAGTTCTATATCTGGAGGCCAATTAATTTTCATTCTGTGTACAGTGGAGCATATTTTTTGTGTCTCCTGTAGTCACCTGGGACTTAAGGATACTATAACATTTCAGTATAAAGGCAGAACATAATTGAGATACTGTGATTTAGTAATATCATAAAGAGCTCAACATCACAGCTAACTGCTATGTGAACTATGCCAGCTATATAAAGCTATATCCCTAACATGTTAGACAGGATATGGGGTAAGGAGCATTAAAAGACAAACCTCTTCATCTCAGATTTTGGCTGTGTCCTATGTGATACAACAGTCATATTGCAACACATGAACCTGCTAATTTCTATCTGTTGTGGAAAACCATTATATAACTGGTGTTGTGATTGTTCTGCTGTTTCTACTTGTTGTGGAAAACCATTATTTAACTGGTGGTGTGATTGTTCTGCTGTTTCTACTTGTTGTGGAAAACCATTATTTAACTGGTGGTGTGATTGTTCTGCTGTTTCTACTTGTTGTGGAAAACCATTATTTAACTGGTGGTGTGATTGTTCTGCTGTTTCTACCTGTTGTGGAAAACCATTATTTAACTGGTGGTGTGATTGTTCTGCTGTTTCTACCTGTTGTGGAAAACCATTATTTAACTGGTGGTGTGATTGTTCCGCTGTTTCTACCTGTTGTGGAAAACCATTATTTAACTGGTGGTGTGATTGTTCTGTTGTTTCTACCTGTTGTGGAAAACCATTCTTTAACTGGTGGTGTGATTGTTCTGCTAAGTTGGAGTGAGTAATTTAAACCTTCTGTGCCTCTGTTTCCTGGTGATGACATTCAGTTCTGATTCCAACAGTGTTTTGACAAACCACTCTGGACTACCAATGCAGAGGAACTAAAACTTACTGGTAAATCATCATAGTTACTTCCCTCTGTGCTATAAAGTAGGAATCAACTGAGTGCACCCTCCTCTAATATGAAGCTGTTTCTTCTATCCATGGAGTGAGTTCAAAAAGACACACAGGTTACTGCTCACCAGGAGTGGATGACACCACTTCTGTGCTGATGCATGCAAGACCTGAGAACCAGTAAAGTAATATTTTATTGAAAGTACAAAAACCCCAAGGAAATTAACACAAAACAACACAACAACAACAAAACCCAACAACGAATTATGGAAAGAACAAGGGTGATCACATTTAAAAGAAAAGAGAAAACCAAACATGGTGACACAAATTAAAAAATCCAAGGTGTAATTTCTAAAGCACTGAACGTTGCAGTGGTGCTGTTCCATCAGTGCATACTTCACAAAGCTCCTTGTAATGTTTATTCAAGCGCACTTTGGGCTAGGGGTTGTCTGCCCTGCCCTCTATGGTGGCCTAATTCTGTTTAAAGTATAAGACAGTTTCTTGATGTTCAGCCCACATAGCTTGTCCATTTGTATATAAGCCCCAGTCTGGCATCACACTCACCATTATTACTTTAAAACTATGTGAAAAACCAGTGTAAGGAATGGTTGAACTATTTATTTTGCTCAGTGATTACACACCGTGTGCTCTGATAACAAACCTGTGGCCGGTCAGCACATTGCATTCAGGATGAGGCAAATTCTGTGGATGGAGGGGAGATTGTGCCTTTCCTTGAGAGTAATCTTGTTGTGCAGCTTAGAGAGGCATCCAGGCTACAGGGTGGTAGGGGTCGGAATGGCTGGAGGTGAGGTGGATTTTAGCCGTGGAGGGTTTGCATAGAGAGAGGGTAGACATGCAGCTGAGCCTTGAGGTGATGGGGATGAAAGAGGCTGCTGCAGAGATCCAGAGGGTACTGTGAGGTTTGTGTGTGTTAGGAGCCTGTTACTAGCTTGAAAATCAGGGCTAAAGGGAAGGACATCCCTGCTAAATAAATGAGCACACAGAAAATGATATTCCTTACAATTGCATGGGGCTGTAATCTCTGTGGGGGAAGAATGAATGTGCTCCTACAGCTGAAAACCCAAAAGGAGATGTCTGCTGAACTGAGTCTAATACTGCCTGGAAAGTGAGAGATTAGAAACATGTAGGTGACAGCCCTTCACCTAGAAGGGTTTATTTCAGATCTTCAGGTCTAGTGAATGAACAGTAAAATTGGTGACAACTGAGAAAATCCTGACCGGTCTTACGCTGTCAGAGATTTGGCAAAGTATAAGTAATGCTGAGAAACTGGGGATTGAACATTGTAAGAACTTCAGGACACTCAAAGAAGTGTGTTTGTAGCAGTGGTGAGACTGCAATGCTGGCAGTGAAACATGCAGCCTTGTTGATGGGCATGAGTAAGTCAATGGAAAATGGGCAAAGGGAGATGAAAAATAAGGCACACATCTTACATGGTGAAACAAAATAAATTGGTGAGCAGTCTCAGTCTTAGTCTTCAAATAAAGACTGATTGCCTGTCAGAGGTGAATGATTGGCAGGTGAATGGAAGCTTGTAGCCAGTGAAGGGCAGAGCTGAGTAAAATGCACATTAGACTGCGCCTTCTGCTGGCTCCTTCTGGCCTTAAATGTTTACATTCTCATCTTTTTGCCTGTACCAAGTATAGGTGCCCAGGGCCTGGCAGGGGAAGGGCCGTAGATGTGGCCTCTATGAGGAGTAGCCAGGGCTGCCTTGCCCCAGACACAGCTGGTTCAGCCAGTTCCAACAGCCCCCTGCAGGGCATGGCTGAGCCCCACAGCCAAGATGGTGGTGTCTCAGGAAAAGTGTCTGTAAGAAAGGGTGGAAAACACATCACAAAACCAGGATGAAGCAGAGGAGGGGGGTGAAACCAGAATGAGAAACAGCAAAGGAACATTGAGGTTGGAAGAGGAGAAGGAGGTGCTCCATGGTGTAGCAGGGAATACTTCCTGATGGGACTGTAGTCCACAGGGATCCCATGCTGGAGCAGACATTTTTCCTGAAAGAACAGTGCCCATAAGGAGAATCAATGATGAAGCTGTGGGAAAGTGTGAGAGTATAGGGATGGCAGAGAGAAACTGCTGGGTACTGACCACATGCTCCCCACCATCCTCTCCTCTGCTGCTCCAAGGATTAAAGGTGTTGTTTTAATGTGTTGGAATTTCAGATTTGAGGAGAAGCAATGTAGGTAGAGATCCTAACAGAAGATTGATAATGCTGAAACTGCCATGAATCAAGGAAGATCTAAAGTTTTCATGTACAAAGATGCCAGAAAAAACAATGCTG
Source organism: Indicator maculatus (assembly GCA_013399975.1). Taxonomy (NCBI): domain Eukaryota; kingdom Metazoa; phylum Chordata; class Aves; order Piciformes; family Indicatoridae; genus Indicator; species Indicator maculatus. The sequence goes on from VXBD01005432.1 coordinate 26,278, forward strand.
TGACTATGAACTAATAAGTAGCTGGAGAACATGATACTGGAAATTCATTTCCATGAAGGTGGAAGAGTATGACTGTAGTCTGTAAATGAGAGGAATTAATTTAATTGAGAAAGTGAAATGAGAAATTATCCTGCTTGTATCATCTGGAGGCAATCACACAAGCTGAAACCTCTGTGTATGTGGTTTTGATTTCTTCCTATCTCCTTGGAAGAAGTGTCACTGTTGCATTTTATCCAGGTCAAACCAAAACCCCAATGCAATGTGGGGAATTGAGGTCTGAAAATCTAACCAGAAGACATCTTGGCTGACAGAATAGAGATCTTACAAACAATACACACAAATAAAACCCCAAACCACCACATGTGGGGAAAAAAAAAAAAGAAGGGAAAAAAAAAGAAGAGGGGGGAAAAAAGGAAGTGGAACAAAAAAAAAAGGTGGGTGGAAAAGGAAGTGGAACAAAAAAAGAAGGGGAAAAAAAGAAGGGGAAAAAAGAAAAAAAAAAGAAGGGGAAAAAAAGAAGAAAAAAAAGAAGGGAGAAAAGAAGGGAAAAAAAGAAGGGAAAAATAAAAAGAAGGGAAAAATAAAAAAGAAGGGGAAAAAAAAGGAAAAATAAAGAAAGGAAAAAAAAGAGAAGGGGAAAAAAAGAGGACAGAACCCTAAAACAACATTCAAGAGAAGTCTGAGTGGGATTTTTTTATTACTTTTTTGTGTATGTGGTTGAAGTGAAGTTAAGGTTAAGTTTTGTTGGTCGAACCTATACTGCTTTTGTGAGAAGTGGCCACAGAAGTGATTGTGACAGGATGTGTTCTGCACTCTGTCCACCTCCTGGGCATTGCAAGCAGCTGAGGAAAGCCTTGCCTCGGTATGCCTGGCAGCATATCAACCACACAAAGCTTTCGGGAGCCCTTAGGGAAATAGGTTTCTGCGTGTTTTAGAGGACAGCCTTCTGCTTTGCCTAGGGCTCCATATCTGAGGTTACTACCTAGATAGATGGTGAGTTTGGGACTGAACAGAGAGCTCCTTTCAAATGACAGTCTGGATGTGCTTGTGGGCACCAGATTTTCATCTGGTGGGGCTGAACCTAGGATGTCTTCCTTAGTTCTGAACAGTGAGCAGCGTTAGGTATGCGCTGCTAAAGGTTATGTTCCAGCTGCAACCCTCTGTTTTGCAGTTTTGTCAGGTTAGGCACTGTAAGACATCTTCTGCTCTTAGTGACTATTTTAAAGTTATTTTGAATTTCCTGGCCCCTAAAAGATGACATTGATATGTTGGCCAGTTGATATGCATGTGCTGCAGAAGCAGTAGTAAAAGACATTGACAGATATTTGAAAAAGCAGGGGAAACAGAAGATGGGATTCTAGGTGCTAGGAACAGGATGAAATGAAATTAAAAAAAAATACTGTGGACATGTGGCAATTTTGCCTCTGAAGATGCATATATATATATATGGCATTCTTCTAGGGCATATGCTTAGTCTCCCACTGTCACAAGTGCTGAAATCCAGCAAATTTTTTATATTACATGTGATCTTTGAGGAAGAGAATTCTTCTTAGCACTGTAGTTCTTAGAAAAGGGATAAAGCAGAAATGTTCAAACAGCTTTAAGTACTTGTCTCAAGAGAGTCAACCTTAAACCACCATTTAATCTCTGCTATGCTGAGACTAGAGGTCTGAGAAAGAATTATTGTTTAAAGCAAAAGTGGTGAATTTGGACTTTTTTCCCCTCTTCTATTAGGACAAAATAAGTCTATTCTTCCAATGCCATTGTGAAAAATAACTCACGAGACTGGAAAAATCAAGATAGTTACAAACAGGAAATTTAGTTTTGAAATAAAATTGGTCTATTCTGGTAACATTAAAAGGAAGGGTTTGAAAGGCAGCATCTTGGGATTCAGGAGCACAAATGTGGTCTTCATGACCTTTTGTTAAAAAAAAGTTCCTTTTCTCTTAACCTTCTGAATATTGTAGCCTTGTGTCTTACCACTTTATTGTGTTTATGTAGGTGACTTTCAGTACAGTTGGATCCTGAAGCCAGGTATCATTGAGTTAACCTGAAACCCAACGAGATGGAGGTGCATTGTTACATTAACCAGAACCAGGATTCCTAGGAAGAACTTCCCAGTTGCAGCATTTAATTATTCTTTTTTCAGGAGTGATTTTTTTCCAGTTTTCATAAAATGATAGCATAGCCTTTACTAAAATTCCTCTCTGTAAGCACTGTGAAAACACATGCGCCAGCACACTGAACCCCTTTAATATAATCATAGTAGATATGTAGATTTCCCTGATGATATTATCCACAGAAAAAGATCACAGATTGTGGAAATCTGTAGTACTTCATGGGTGATGAGCCACTTGGGTCTGCTCTTTAATTACTAACAGTGAGAAGTGATAGTAGATACGGTTGCATAACAAAGCAATTGGCAATTACTGAACAGCAAAATTTGCAGGTGGTGGTTGGTGCTTGTGAAGGTCTACAGCTCCTGTCTGACTGGTGGCTTGTGGCTCATTTTGTGCCTGGCTGTTGGAAGTTCACTGTGAGAAGACAGCCAACTCCCACCCAAGACAACTGTTACTCCATTGTCAGTGTGGGTATGAGTAGGAAACATGAGAGTGAAATGAGTGACTGTCAACAGCAGAACGGGAGAAGGGGTTAAAGATTAAGAGATGGAGAGAGCTGAGAGACTGGTAAATCACAGAATCATAGAGTTGTTAGGGTTGGAAGGGACCTCAAGGGTCATCTAGTTCCAAACCCCCTGCCATGGTCAGGGACACCTCACACTACATCAGGTTGCTCAGAGTCACATTCAACCTGGCCTTAAAAACCTCCAGGGATGAGGCTTCTACCACCTCCCTGGGTAACCTGTTCCAGTGACCTGTACTTATTAAAATGCTCCAAATCATAAGGCTTCAAAGAAATTTCCTCCCTAATCTTCAGGACAGATAATCTGGGAAGATGCCCTAAGTTTGGCCTATTTCTTCTGCCTGTTGTGTGTACATCAACTTCTTAAAAACTCTATTACAACTAAAACTGTTTTAAACCCACCCCCAGGCAGTGCCATAGAGGAGGCTTTTTAAAATTCTCTTCATACTATCTGCATTACAGTTATGATGAAATACCCAATTTTGTGACCTGCCCTGCCTGTCCATAACATCATGTGGGTGTGTGAGATGAAGATATGCCAGTAAACAGCCTGTGTCCGGTTTTGGGCTCCCCAGTTCAAGAGAGACGGAGAACTGCTGGGGAGAATCCAACAGAGAGCCATGAGGATGATTAGGAGATTTGAGCATCTCCCCTGTGAAGAGAGACTGAGAGCCCTGGGGCTGTTTAGTCTGGAGAAGAGAAGAGTGAGAGGGGATCTGATCAATGTCTATAAATATGTGAGGGGTGGGTGTCAAGTGGAGGGGGCCAGGCTCTTTTCGGTGGTTCACAGTGATAAGACAAGGAACAAATTGAACATAGAAAATTTGAGCCCAACATGAGAAGAAACGTCTTTACAGTGAGGGAGACAGAGCACTGGAACAGGCTGCCCAGGGGGGTTGTGGAGTCTCCTTCTCTGGAGACTTTCCAAACCCACCTGGATGCATTCCTGTGTGGACTACCCTAAGTGATCCTGCTGTGGCAGGGGGTTGGCCCTGATGATCTCTTGAGGTCCCTTTCAACCTCTATTGTACTGTGATATTGCAACTGTCCTTGCACTCCTTAGGCTCCTTCCTTCCTAACCTGCTCTTAATTTGAAGTCCATCATGGCTCTCCTGAAAGCTTTTCAGTCTTAGACTAGCTGCACTTCTATAGGATTTTTAAAGCAGTGTGTTTATGCTGGTGTGTGGACACATCCTCCTGTGCTGGCATGTAATGTGTCAGTCAATGAACCTGTACTCTAACAAAAAAAGGAGCAAATGTATTATACTGTGGTAATTACAGCAGCCCTTCAATCGTCAAACTTATTTCTTCTAAAATCTGTCCTTACATGCTCTGCTCCTCTTTGAAGGAGAGTATGAGGGAAAGCACATGCTATGAAATTCTAATTTTAAGAGTTTATTATTGAACTCTTTGTAAGTGAAATATTAAAAACATTTCTTTGGAGGACTATTTCAGGGAATTTTACTTAAGTAAAACTTAATGTTTTGGCTTTTTTTTTTTTTTCCCTCCTGAAAGCTTTTCAGTCTTTTCTAGTGTGTTCATTTCTTTGATCTTTTGTAATAACATGATAGTCTCACATTTCAGTAGAGAAACTGAAACTAAACTACACATGAAAAAGTCCATAACAGCTCTCTTGCTGTTTATTTCAATACTCTTAATTAAAGAAAAACCTAATCCTACAACAGACTTGTGATTTGCCTTTTCTGTGAAGCACAATTAGTTTTCATTCATATCCCTTGATGTCAGTGAAGGAAAACTATTGGTGGGTGAATCAGTGCTGATGGAGTTCAATTAATATATATATATTTTTTTTTTTCTTAAACACATCTCACAATGAAACCACGCACACAATGCACGTGCAGACACACATATGAAAGTAAGCTCTGTATTCATGCTGCCTGCAAAGCCATGTCTAAGTCTGTCTTGGCTGCTAGCCAAGGTCTCTAAAAACCCATTAAGGCTATTAGAGAAATTATTTCTCTTCCTTTGTGAGCTGGGTAAATTTCACAGTTATCGTTGCAGGAGGAAATGAATTGGGAATATATCTGTCTGGGGATGGTTGGCCCTTTAGTGGGAACTAAGCCAACTCAGTGTAAAACAGCAGCTGTGTCAGTGCATGCTTTTGCAGGAGAGAGTCAGTGGATGGCAGTGTAATATAACTATTGTGCCAAAGTATCTGAGACAATTTTAAGTGCTGCCTGGCATTTGTGAATAAATTCATCTCTTCTTGCAATTACAGGCTTTATTGGAAATCAGCTTTTGCTTTAAAATTATATGTAAACCAATATTTCCCATGCGATGTGCTTTCCAGATGCAGGAGAAATACGAAATTCCTTCCCCAAATGGTGCAGAAGCAGCACATATAGCATTGTATGACGACCTTGTCAGACCATAATAATATAAAAACTTACAGTACAAATTCAGGATACATAGAAGGATGGCTGGACTTGCTGTGTCCTTGCTTATACTTCACAGTTTTAGCATTTGGAATTACCAGTTTGGAGGAAGCTCTTGTTCGGTGTGGAAGTTGGAAGTGGCAGAATTCCCTTTTGATTTGTGAGCTTCAGTAAGCACAACTTTGGCAATCTCCCTTAAAAGAGTTGACTTGTCTTTAAAATCCCACTTTTCAAATTCTGTGAGCTGAAACTTTGGATTTCTAGAACCCACATGTCAAATAAACAGCAGAAAAAAGTATTGTAACACAAGACAAACCTTTAGCTTTCTACTTCCTCACACAAGAGTTCTTTATTTATCAAGCAAAACAGGCAAGATATGTTTCCCAGCTTCTGACCTGTATGTCTATTAGTAATTTGAGAATGAGACATCATACACTTCCCAACACCACATTTTCTTTCTGACAGGGTTTGTTTATATATCTTTAATTTATTTCGTTCTCCTTTAAATTCTGACCCACTTTTTTTCTCCTGTTTGTCTTCCTGGTTGCTAGCAACCAGTGATGTTCTCTGCAGAACTTTTAAACTATTCTGTTTTTATGCAAGCTGCCTCAAATTATGGCTTTTGTAATCTCTGATGCTGTAAGTTTTTCCAAACCTTAAGTATGAGAGTTTCTTAGAGGGATTTGCATGTTTTCCAGGACTCTCTCATAAACCCACAACTGCACAGGACTCAAAGGAGTAGGACAATGACAACTGAGCAGAAGTGAGGCCCTCACAGTTTACATTTTAAAATTTAAATGCACATGGGTCTTTAAAAAGGAGCACTTACTTTTTTGCAAGCTGTCTTAAGAAACTACTTGTTTCATCCATGTCTGATAAACAAGCAAGAAACCTTTCTTTTTCTCCAAAAGGGTAAATATAGCATCTAGAGGAAATTAAATGAAATGTGTAAACAACTAAAAAATAATAAGTATCCATAAGTATGTCTTCTACAATTACTAAGGTAATCCTTGGTGTGGTATTTACCCTGATCATCTTGGCTTTTTTAATCTGATTCTATTCTGCCTGGGGTTTTTTAACCTTTGTTCTTCGAGTTCATTGCTGTACTCGTAACATTTTCTTTTCTGTGAAATTGATGTATCCTTTGACATAGAATATCTGGTTATTTACATTTATTTTCTCTCAGTGGTTCACTGATCTATAAAAGTACAGGCTGATTTTTCAACCTACACTTTTGGAAAGTGCAGGTGTAGCAAAACAGTAATAATTTTAAAAGAAGTAAGTCACCATGCTCACACAGAATATCCAAGAGCTTTGGAGGAGTTCTATGTGTGACTTGGTTGAATTTCTAATCAAAGCAACAGTTTACTTAAAACTGGGCAAACTAGACAGAGGATAAGAGGGTAGAAATGCTGAGTGTATCTGTGTAAAGGATAAGAGGGTAGAAATGCTGACTGTATCTGTGTAAAGGGTTCTAGAGGAGCTCTGTGAGACAACTTGCTGGTGAACCTTACTGGGTGCTTAGCTGGAGTGACACTGAATAGAAAAAGGAATTGAAAGATAATAATCTGTAGGTAAATAATGTAGATCTTCAAAGCAAGCTTTGACCAACTAATAAAATAAAATGCTTTGAATGTGCCAGCAAATGAGTAGGGAGGATGTTAAGCATACCTTTCAGAAGGTTTCTGACAATATCTTATGTGAGAGACTACTTAGCATTGCCAACTCTTGGGGATTTTCTCTTAAACCCCCTAAATATGGAGTTTGCTTCATATTAACTGGCTTTATTTCTTTTAAATTATTCATTATAGAAGTCAGGAAATGGAAAGAGAAGTTTTTGTGAAACCAAAGGAAACAAAAAAAAATGTCTAAAATTCTCTCTAACTTAGCAGCTCAGGAATTACAGCTCATGCATCAGTCCAGCTCAGAAATTGGACACCAGGAGAAACAGAATTGTTATTATGTCTTAATATGTCATGATTTGTAAGCTATCATGTGATTCTGTGGCTAGCCATGCATGGTTTTTTGAAGGTTGTGGATTGATAATATCTCTCTTAAAAGAAAGCAAGTAGCCGTGGGGCACTGTAATATCATGGATCAAAAAGTAGCTGAGAGGCAGGAGACAAAGCGGGAACAAATGGTCCATTTTCATCATGGCAAAAGGTTAATAGCCACAAGTTTCTGTACTAGGTCTGTTGTTGTGTAATGTATTTATTAGTTATCTGAGAAGAGGAAGGAGAAATGAGGCAGCAACACCACCTTATTGGTAGAGAAACTCTTTGTAGGTTACTTGTTAATCGAGTCCAGAGAAGCCTTAAGGAATTTCACATGGACTCAAGCCAGAGTAGGTAACTGGCAGGTGCATTATTTTTGAAGAAATACAGAAAAAAAAAAAAAAGAAAAGTAATTGCATACACACTCAGTGTATCAGCCAGCAGTGTGGTGCTATATAAAATTTATTGGGCATTAATAAAAAGTCCATATTGGAAAAGAAAAATAAAGCAGAATTGAACAGGCCCACAACAAAGTAGAGATAAAGGCTAGTGACATAAAAGTATCTGAAACAATTGTTTACCTGAGGAGTCAGATGAGAGGGGGACTGACAAAGTATTTGATTTTAAGAAACAAAGACAAAAAGTATTGCAGCAGAGAACAAAGATCAGGAGATCACAGCTTCCTGGTCTCTTGATATTAAAGAAGGACTTACCAAAAGGTGCCTGTATAAATTGTGGAACTCACCTACTCTGGATGAAGATGAAATCAAGAATTTTGCAAGCTTCAGAGTGGGAAGGGGCATTTGTATGGATAACAAGGATATCCATAAGAGTTACGGGAGTAATGCTAAAAAAAAAAAAGAGTATTTGAAGGGATAAAGGGAATCTATGACTAAAGGGATCAGGGGGAGACCTGCAAGGGAGACAGATTATCCAGGATCTATGGGGGATTCCTATATCCTTCACCAAAGCACCTGGTGCTGGCTGCTGATGCAGACAATGTCTTAGGGCTGGTGGGTGACAAGTCTGAGCCAGAACAGCAGCAAGACTTGTGTTTGTATCTGAAGAACACTTAGTGTACTTCATCTGAAGAACACTTAATGTGCCTCAACAGTGTTTGTGTCTTATTGCCACTACAGTGGGCTTAATCTCTTTGCTTGCATCAGGATTTTGAACTGGTTCAGACTCATGTTTCTGAAGCTACAACATACATTTGAAATCACTGCAATGAAGCAGCTGTGTGAGTTAGTGGGCACCACACAGCTTCTGAGAAAAATATTAACAGCATATGCAGCCAGAGGGGAGTTCCTTAATCTTTTTTTCCCTATTCCTCCAGCTGTAAAATGGAAAACAGTAATGTTAACTTCCCAAGGGGAATTATGGAGGGAAATTATTTGTCAGTTATTTTTTGAAAGGTATCATAAAATGGTAGGGTCACTACCATTACATCCTGACTTCTTTCCTAGGACTGTACTTTTGATTGTATTCATGGTTTGGAGGTACTGAGCAATACACTTGAAAAAAAAATTTAAAAAAAAAGAAAAGAAATGTGTGTTCCTTCTTTCAATTTAGAGCACAAATGCAGGGGTAAATGTTTCTAGTTACACATGTGGTGGCTGTGTCCAGCTCACAGGATAATGGAATCACAGGATGTTAGGGGTTAGAAGGGACCTCTGGAGATCATGAAGTCAAACCCCTCTGCCACAGAAGGACCACAGAATCAAGCACAGTTTGCACAGGAATGCATCCAGATGGGTCTTGAAAGTCACCTGAGAAGGAGACTCCACAACCTGTCTGGGGAGCCTGTTCCAGCGCTCTGTGACCCTCACAGTGAAGAAGTTCCTCCTCAGGTTACAGCTCTCCACTGTAACAAGGTAGAACCTCCTGTACTGTAGTATATATCCATTGCCCCTTGTCCTATGACAGGATGTAACTGAGAAGAGCCTGTCTCTTCCCTCTTGACACTCAGACCTCAGATATTTATAAACATTTATCAAATCCCCTCTCAATCTTCTCTTCTCCAGACTAACCAGCCCCAGGTCTCTCAGCGTCTCCTCATAGAGCAGTGCTCCATTCCCTTAATCATCCTAGTAGCCCTCTGCTGGACTCTCTCCAGCACATGCCTGTCCCTCCTAAACTGGGGAGCCCAAAACTGAATGCAGTACTCAAGATGAGGTCTCACCAGGGCAGAGCAGAGTGGGAGAAGAGCCTCCCTGGATCTGCTGGACACAGTCCTCTTAATGCACCCCAGGACACCATTGGCCTTCTTGACCACAAGGTCACATTGCTGTCCTATGGATAACTTCTAATCCACCAGGACTCCCAGGTCCTTCTCCACAGGGCTGCTCTCTAGCAGATCACCTCCCAGCCTGTACTGGTGCAATTTTTTATTCCTTCCCAGATGCAGGACTCTGCACTTATCCTTGTTGAACCTCATTAGGTTCCTCTCTGCCCAGCTCTGCAGCCTGTCCAAGTATTCCCGAATGGAATCACAGCCTTCAGGTGTCTCAGCCAAGCCTCCCAGTTTGGTATCATCAGCTAACTTGCTGAGCAGACACTCTGTCCCCTCATCAATGTCATTGATGAAGATGTTGAACAGGACCAGACCCAGCACTGATCCCTGGGGGACTCCACTAGTTACAGCTCTCCAGCTGGACTTGGCACCATTGACCACCACTCTTGGCACTCTATTTTGTCACTAACTCCTAATCCATCTCACTGTCTGTTCTTCTGTCCCATACTTCCTGAGCTTGCTCACAAAGATGTTATGGGAGACAGTGTCAAAAGCCTTGGTAAGGTCAAGGCATACTACATCCACTGGTCTCCCTGCATCTACCCAGTCAGTTATGACATCACACAATGCTATCAGATTAGTCAAGCATGATTTCCTCTTGGTAAATCCATGCTGACTACTCCTGATCATCTTATTCTCTTCCAAGTACCTAGAGATGAGCTCCAGAAAGAGCCACTCCATTATTTTTCCAGGCAGAGAGGTGAGGCTGGCTGGTCTGTAGTTTCCTGGAACCTCTTTCTTGCCCTATTTGAAGACTGGAGTTACATTGGCTTTCCTCCAGTCCTTAGGCAACTCTCCTGTTCGCCATGATTTTGCAAAAATGATGGAGAGTGGAAGAGGAACTGTAGAACACTTCAGCTTTTGGTGGCTACCAGATTTGCAGTTTCTTCTCAGTGTCTTAAAGGAAGACAAGTACAAATTCAAAACACAACAGAGTGCTCAAAAAATTTGCCCATGGAAAAATCTATCTTTATATTTGATTAATGAGATTTTTCTGTCTACAGGATCTCTCTCTCAGAATTTTGTGGCAATGCCCATGTTTCTCTCATAGAATGAATTTATTTTTTATTGCTACTTCATTTACCAATGATTCCTTCCTTTTTTAAGAGTACTTTGTCATAATTCCAGATTACCTTATACCTGAACATGGTTTTGGCTGCAGCACTGTGAGAAATTTTTGACATTCCATGTAAGAGCTAAGCAATTGTGCAACCATTCATTGCATGACATTTGATGTAATTGTATTGCAAAGGGAGCTTGTATTCACCGGTCATGTTTTCTGTTTCCTGGATTTTGTAAGGCTTGGGAGTGTTTACATCCACTGTGAATTAATTCTAAAGGTATCACACCTAATGCACAAGCTGATTTGGCTAATTAGGCTTTTCATGAATGACAGATAACATCTCACACCTACAGATACTGTAACATTCCCCAAAGTCTGAAGCGTGTGTTCACTTCTGAACTTCCTGGGTCTTCACTGTGCTTTTTTGTCCTACTTGCTTTGAGATTTCAGTGCTTAGATAATCCATATTAACCATTGTTGACCTTTTTTTTTTTAATTTTTAAATTTTCTTCTTCTCAAACCACAATGGTTTCTGCTTAAACATAAACATGCTGCCCTGTTAAAATAAATAAATAAAAAAAACCAAACAACAAAACAAAACCCAAAAACCCAAACAGATGAATGTCTGTATCACATTTTTGTCAATTTATCTAAGCACATGTTCATATTCTTTTTGTGAATTAATTTATATATCAAACTGCCTTGTCTGGGAAGCAGTAGTGAACATGAGCCAGCAGTGTGCCCAGGTGGCCAAGACAGCCAATGGCATCCTGGCCTGCAGCAGAAATAGTGTGGCCAGCAGGAGCAGGGAAGTCATTGTACCCCTGTACGCAGCTCTGGTTAGGCCACACCTTGAGTACTGTGTCCAGTTCTGGGCTCCTCAGTTGAAGAAGGACATTGAGATCCTTGAACATGTCCAGAGAAGGGCAATGAGGCTGGTGAGGGGTATGGAGCACAGCCCTGTCAGGAGAGATTAAGGGAGCTGGGGTTATTTAGCCTGGAGAAGAAGAGGCTCAGGGGTGACCTCATTGCTCTCTACAACTACCTGAAAGGAGGTTGTAGCCAGGAGGGGTTTGGTCTCTTCTCCCAGGCAACCAGCACCAGAACAAGAGGACACAGTCTCAAGCTGTGCCAGGCTAAGTTTAGGCTTGAGGTAAGGAGAAAGTTCCTCACAGAAAGAATGATCTGCCATTGGAATGGGCTGCCCAGGGAGGTGGTGGAGTCACCATCCCTGGAGGTGTTCAAAAAAGGATTGGACATGGCACTTGAAGCCATGGTTTAGTTAGTCATGAGGTGCTGGGTGATAGGTTGGACTTGATGATCTCTGAAGTCTTTTCCAACCTTGTTGATTCTATGATTCTAAGTCTGGCAAATCATTCTGTACAACCACAAAGTATGATGGTAGTTCAGCTCCTATGAAACTGTTTGGCAGGGGCAAAAGACTGTAATTCGTTTCACTTTTTGAATCTGTTTTGCCTTAGTGTTACATTCAGGTATTGCAGTCTAGTAAATCTGTGAATACTGTTCAACTCAGTATTTGGTGGTAAGATTTTAGGGTTATGAAGACAGATTTGCAGCCACTTCTGCTAAGGCTTAAACAGTAAGTATTACTTATATTATTCACATAAACAATCTTTGGATATAGTTGACTGCTTTTGAGGAAAGCTGGTCAAACTTCTCTTTTTGTAGGTCTTTCATGTGGTTTATGAAGCCAGATAACACATCAGTGGATTTAGTTGAAAAATGGCAGAACAATTTCACCAAGATAGAAGCAACTTCAGAATTTTTACCTTTATCATGATACAAAATAGATCATCTTTTATCAGACTTTTTTTCCCCATTTTTGGAAAACACTACACTGATGAAATGGCAACATCAATACTATGGAGGCCTAACATGTCCTTTTCTCATCCTTATCTTTCCTGCAATAAAATTGATATCATCTGTTACTTAGTCTCTACCTTCTTCTTTCCCCCCTCACTTTTCCTACTCAGCAATTCCAGAGGCTCTTGCAGATTTAGGAAGTTGCAGAATAAAAATAAAGAAAAAAAAAAAAGTAAAAATAACTATTTCTGATTTCTTAAATTTTATTTCAAATAAGGAAAAAAAAAGGGGGTAGAAAAGCACCAAAGTTCTTTTTTCTCCTGTCTGTGATATAATTTCAGTTTGAACTTTTGTTAGGAGATAGTTTAAGTTACTATTTGAAAAGCTGAGATGTTTATTGCTCTAGTAATATCAGAAAAAAAACCATTTAAATTAAAGACCTTTTCTCTAGAATAGTCTTGATGCCATCTGAACAGTGTGCTTCTTTGGAGGACAAGGTATTGTGTGGTAAGTACAGGCATCCCATCTCCCCTTTGAACACTCTTGGTGCTATGTCCAGGGTCTCTTGAATCTTCTCTATGGCAGATAGTACCTTTTCCATACAATTCTTGTAAAAATATTCTCCCTTAACAGTGAAGTCAAAATCACCTTGTAGTGGAGTTCTTTGACTACTAGTCAAAAGTAATGTATTGAAGTTGATTTTAACCCCTTCTCTATAAGCAAATTGAAACAACTTTCTTGCAATGGTTTTCCTGAATTATTTTTATAGGACACATAAGGAATACCTAGACTGATATCTCTGAGAAGCAAAGGAAAAAAAAAAATATGGAATCCCTTCCCCAAACCCAAAGGTTAGATAAGGAACTTAAAATACATGGAAGAGTGGAGATGTAGAGAGCATATGGTGTGTGGATGTTGGGTGTTTAAATGTCGGCCAGAAAGCAAACAGCAATTAGCTACTGTTTCATACAGTGCATATCCCAGTTCAGAAAGTTAGTATCTGAGGAGACCTCAGTATAAACCCTGTCATCAGTGTCCTTGCTGTGACATGTTCTGACTTAGGGACTAACCTTGTGATAACAGGGGCTGGTTTCTTTTAATGAAGATCTGTCTCTCTGTGTTCCATCAGAGAGGCCAGCTCACCTGTCAGCTACACCTGCTTCACTAAACACCAGCTTTGAGTATACACCAGCAGCTTGGAAAAAGTGCCACTGTTTCAGAAAATGCAGGTCAGAAATACCCCCAGAGATGCCAATACACATCTCACACATCAAGTACATCTCTTAGCAGACACTTGTTTTGAATGTAACCTTCCAACAGCTTTGCCGTTCTGGCTCTTGTGGAATCAGGGAGCTCAGGGCATCCGGAAAGATCTGGAAATCCTTTAACTTTACTTCACTGTGCACATTGCTGTTATCTTCACTAGTTTCCCCATGCTGAAGGATGATGATCTCTGGCACTGTTGTATGGTTCAATCCTGTCCTTATTGCTCCTGAAGTAAGTGCCAGACTATCCGCGTCACTTTGCTCTTTCTACAGTAAGTTTCACTCCCCTGACACTTCTGTATTTCTGGAGGGGGAAAAAAAAATCACACTTTCTTTCTTGGGACCCTGTGGTGTCCTGTCTGCAACTGATTAAAAGTAAAATGTTTTCTATGTGCTGTTTTTAATAAACACTGTGTGTTTAGGTTGAGAGTGATCTAATGAAAACTTTCTTGTTTTAGAATCAAATTGACAACTCACAGCAGGAAGAACAAACACACACTGCAGTCTTCTGATGTTAACAACTGAAAAACCTTATTCAGAACAAACCCAAGGTTGTTACTTGTGAGGTTAGCAGTCCAGCCTTTGGCCTAACTCTACTTATCTTTCTCAGCTGAGAGCCCTTCTTCACAAGTTCCTTACTCTAAGGACAGCCACCTTTCATCTGGCTTCTTCCCCCCAGTCAAAACCAACAATTTAAACAGCTCTCCAAAGTCAACAAGAAAGCTTAACCTTATTAGAAAGATCCAGTCTAAGGGACGCCCTGTTGTAAATCCTGAAGTGTTTTTACTGTGATGATTGTGTTTAAATCCTTTTGTGGGGCACGTCATGAGTTACCCACTGCTGGTATCAACTGACTTGGCCACAGACCAGACCCAGTCAGTAGGACTGAACAGCATGCACAGAGAACATGCTAACTCTTCTGCTGTGCTTATGGGGCAGGGCTGGCTTTCTTTCATTGTGCTACATGCAAACAAATTTGGTGCTTGCCAGTTGTGCTGTGTGGACACTCTTTTTGTCACTTTGGAAAGGAGAACCTTTCTGAGACACTCCTCTCTCTGTATAAATATATTTTCTGCTGCTGCCTATGGTCTCTCCAGTTCCAGTCAGAATTTCTCTGATTTCCCTGTGAAGTGCAAAGGGCCTGTGATTTTTCTTGAGGTGTGGTACTCCAATTATAAAACCATAAACTAAATGAGAGCCTTAATTATAATGGAAAACAGATTAGAATATTGTCATTTGCCTTGATAGGGAGCCAAGGGGAGATTAAAAAGCCAGTGGCCTGAATTTATGTTATTTGTATTTCTGTGAGTCAAAGCTCAATCATATAAAACAGCCAGTAGGCCTGTATTAATGGGAGAGGCCAAGAGAACTGAATCTCAAAGGGCTGTTGCCCTCAGGACATGGTACATTATGGTAATGTGATGAAGAATAATTACCAAATGTGAAATATATATTGTCAAACCTAGGAGTAAGCTATTTCTGACTGCAAATGAAGGTGTGAGGAGGACAGGGAATGCCAGTCAGCCAGGGCTGTGTTTCTAAAGGCACCCCCACTTAAACTGGCTGGTGAGGCAGTGGGTTGGGTTTCCATTCTCGTGGGCCAGGGTAAATCAGTGGAACAGGGTGAGCCTCTGCTATTTATGCTGAAGCCAGATCATAAAGCTTACTGCAAAGATTATAGGTTTATATTTATGGCAGAGATGATAATAGCATTCCTGATGATGACCACTGTTATGATAAAGGCCACTGAAAGGCAGGGATGACAAAAGTGTGAGACTGCATCAAATGATATTAAAAGATAAATCAAAAATGGAATGGGCTCGTTTATGTAGATATGTGCTATTGATATGGGTTATTTCTGACAAAATACATCAATGCTTCCTTTCTCTTCTTTCTAAGTGGGACTTTTCAATAGCTCTTTTCATGGTCATTGTCTTTGATGTTGTCTGCATTAATATGTTTGTGAAATGCAGAGTGGGATATAAAACATGGGCAGTCCTCTGGCAGCTTTTCTCTTCATACTTGTGTGGTGCCAGGCAGCAGTATAGTCTCTCTGCCCTCTTTTCCCCTGCCATTTGTCTTCAGGAAGACCATACTGTCTGTGCTGAAAGATCTAATCCTTCACTCAAAATAGCAACCTTGTCCATATTGTGGTGTAACTGGATAAAGCACAGGGCAACTGTGCAATCTTAAGACTTTGGTCAAAAGGCATATACATAGATGTAACCTTAAACACATAGCCAGCCTGGCTTAGCTCAGTGTCATTATTTCCATGCTTTGAGTTAAATGAATTAAATGTATACAAATTCTGGACAAAATCTGGATATAAAACAAGAGTTTATTCCAGCTAAATTGGCATGGAGGTCAAGGACCAAAGCCTATTTGTGATAATGAGGCAAAAATATTTTTTAATGATTCTTCTGTCTTGGGAGAGAAGAACGATTTGGTACCGGATCTAACCAACTATATACCAAAACTCTTATCAAAATTGTCACCTGTATTTTACTTGTTCATTTGCCAAAAACCATTCTTGTGAAATAACTTTCCCTTGAGATAATCTCTGGTTTATGTGCTCTGTTGTTGGTATCCTCAGAGCTCTCAATGCTGCTACTTGTGTGCCTCATGTGCTACAATATCTGTACACAGACAGTGCTACTGCATCTTAGGGGCAGTTGTTGGCCTGTTTTAAACATGAGAGGCAGTGTTCAGATTATCTTACTCAAGAGCAAACAGGAAATTTCTGGCAGAGAATACCACTGAACCTATGCTTCAGAATAGCATTCAACATGCTGCTTTCTCTGCTTCTTTGCCTATCTGATAAACAAACATCCTCAATAAATCACTAGGAAGAGCTTCTTTCTGTTGCTGAACTAAACTTGGTGTGCATCTTACCACTAAAGAAAAATACAAAAGTACTTATCAGTACTGTTTAAAACCTAGCTATCACTAATCTTAGGTTGCTCAAATGTATGTGTTACAGACTAGGCTTGTTAAATAATGGAGCAATCAAAGTAAATGGGCACTTTGGAAACATACTTCCTTTTTATAAGCAAGAGAGAGAAATATTTGTTGCAAAGAAATGTGGATAAACCTTGATTTTTTTTACTTTGTATTTTGCGTACTACATACAAAAACAACAAACAGATGAGATTTTTAAAGGCAGGGTCAATTAAGCACATCTTTCCCCTGACTTACTTTTCTGCATTTCCTTTACAAATCATAACTTCATGATTTGCAGCTAAAAGGTTAAACAATAAACAGTGAAACATTTTCCTCTGTTTTGCTTGAATTTTATAATGATTTAAAGATGATGGATGGGTAAATCATTGACTAGGTTCAGTCTTCACTTGCTTTCAAGATATAGGCCCATTTTTAGAGTTGTGTTATAGGTGCCGTATTTAATTTTGTTTTTCCTTGGTTGAATGGCAAACAGACCTTTTCTCTTCCAGAGTCTTCCAAATGTTACCATACATCTGAGAGAGGTAGACATTATGTAAAAACATTGAGAATCATGAAATCCTGTCCAAACCCCTGTGCAAAGGAGAGTGGTAAAGCAACAGCTGCAGTATATTCTTTGGTCTGAAATGGTCTCCTCCTCAATTTGCCCTTAGGCCAATGTTAATTGCTGAAAAGCCAACTGGTATGAGCAGGTTTTCAGAGTACTGTACTGCTAAAAAATGAATGTAATAAGAAAACAAGATAAATACTCAGTGCTAAGAAATGATGATTCTCTAGATTTCCTCAGTCAAGCAATATTTATCAGGTGCATTGATTTAACTAGCGGCTATTGGCAGTTACAAATGGATGATGACAGGAAACAAAAAACCACCTTCATTTGCCATAAGGGGGCTTTTCATTTTAATGTAATGCCTCTTGGAATTACCAGCATCCCCACTACATTTCAAAGATTAATGAACATCATCCTGTCAGGTTTAATATATCACACTTCTCTAGTATACTTGGACAGGATACTCTTCTCATAGGTTCCCAGAGTTTTCAACAACACTTACAAGGTTGGGTTTTTTTAAGATTTCAGGTCTGAGAGGAACTAAGTGTTTAGGAGTATGAAAGAGAGATTCCATCCTATTCTGGACACACAGTAGATACTATAAAATTAATTTATGTCTGTGGAAAACAATGGCCTCTTATCATGCTGCAGAGTCATGCAGAAAGTTGCATGCGTTCTGTTATACTGAAAGTACTACGCTACTGAGTATATGGAAGGAAGCAAAAATATTACTCTGAGGCATCAGGAATCATTTGAAAACCTCATTAAAGCTCTATTACAAAAGTGAGTTTGAACCAGGAAAATATGTTTTTCTTTTGTGTTCTTCAATTTGAAGAACATGGCAAAGTAGGTTAAAAAGCTGATATGCAAATATAAAAAAAATTCAAGTTGGAAAGTTAGTATTCCAAAGTTATAATGATTTAAGCTTAAAATGATTTTGTCTTAATGGTTTTACTTTGTTGTCTCAGAAACTCAGAAAGCACACTATTACAATTTTCTGATATAAGCTACACTCTTTCAGCTTTTACAATGAAATAGCACCAAATATGCCTTCTTACAAAAGAGAAAAAAATTTCTTATTGTTGAAAAAATACCTTGAACGATAGTTTAAATACTATTAACTGTCACTTAATTTTTGACATATGAAAGCATGTTCTAAAATGAAAAAAACTACATCAATAATATTTGTTGCACTTAGAATCATAGAATAGAATCATAGAATCAAGAAGGTTGGAAGAGACCTCAAGGATCATCGAGTCCAACCTGTCACTCTACACCTCATGCCTATCTAAACCATGGCACCAAGTGCCACGTCCAATCCCCTCTTGAACACCTCCAGGGATGGTGACTCCACCACCTCCCTGGGCAACCCACTTCATAACCAATCTTTTTTCCTTGTTTTTCCAGACTTGTAATGTCTCATTCATAAAAGTGGTATTAAACTGAGAAAAATTTGGGTTTACCAGTGGAATACCTCACAGTATACACAAAAATTGACCTTAGAAAAACAATTTCAAGTGAACAAATATCTTTTAAGAATTACTATAATAAATATAAAAATAATTTTGTTATATAGATATTTTAATTTAATTCATGTGTGATTTGGCTTTCACATAGAATGTTCCATTAGATTCCTGTAAGCCACAACCAAAATATTCTATGGAAAAAAGGAAATGGATATGCAGCTTCATATTAAAAGTAGTCTTTCCAGGTCAAAGGTGCACAGAACACCTCTTATGCCTTCTTGTTTTGATTTGCATAAATATATACCTATCAGTCTTTTAAAACTGGTAGACACAATTTGAACAAATTCCAAAAGGTAGAAAGTCAGAAACTAAATACACAGGTTTAAGAAAAATGAAACTAGCAAACACCAATAAATGTGGTGGAAATCTTGTCATTAGGTTTTAAAACCAAGGTCAGATATCTTATTAAAATCAGCTCTTGTTCAAACACAGTTTACCAGTGTTGGTTTAGAAAAGATTCTGTGATGTGCTATAGCCCTTCTCATGCAGACAGTTGAAACACAGGATCATCATGACTCCTGATCTTAAATGTCTGAATAATTCCTTTGCTTTGATTAGCAGAATATAAATGCCCAGATGGATGAACAGTTTACCTTTCTAGGTATTTGGTTGTTTCATTTTGTTTTGGGGTTTTTTTTGAGTGCTGCATGATAAACAGTAACATACTTTGGCTGCCAGCTTAATTTTGCCATCTGAATTCTTTCATTTTAAAAATATTAACTGGAAAACCTGTTCATCAGCAGACAATAAACGTTTGTTAAAATCTAAATGTGGCTTTTTCTTGGTTTTGTTAAAATCGATATTGTACCTCCAGTAAACAAAAAATGATCTGCGATCAGAACACTGAATGCAGCTGAAACAGAAGTCTGTCATGCTGCACTTCAAAACTCTTGAAACTAATACTTTGTTTTGCAGTTTTGAGATTGCTAAGGAAAATGCTGCAATTAACAGAAATGCTTAGCAGAGAATTCTTGTCCTGAGCAAACTGTTTTGTGAGCTGTATGAGAAACAAACTTTATGTTTGTTTAAGGCACACCACTCTGCTTTAAATAATTAGCAACGAAAACTGCAAGAGACAGATCCATGGGCGTGGAGGGTGGCTGGCACACAGCATGTGTGAAGGGTAGTCGGCACACACCACAACTCACCTTCTTTCAGTGGAAAAACTCTTGGTCCTTATTCCTCTTTACAAGCACTGATTCTTCAGAAGGGTCCTTAGAATTTTCATGGTTTTTTACACATTAAATTCCAATTCCAGATTGGCTGTTGGAAATTTAGTTAGGGAAAGATAGATGGGAAAGATGAATCTGGTAGTGAGTACTGACAAATTTATTTTCTTTGGGTTAGGCAAAAATCTTAAGCATCAAGATGTGCTTTTAGCTTCACAGTAGGTTTTGAAAAAGATCTAACACACAACAAACCAAAAAACCCACAAACCAAAAAGCCCACAGCTTTTCATTAGACGTACCATGATACTCAGGACCATTCTTTGGGTGTTTCAGAATCTTTATAAATTACTGAAATTAGCTCTTGAATGCTGTTTATCACTTCTGCTGCGTAAGGCTTGCTTTGCCCTTCAGGGTGGAAATACTGATTATTTCTTCCATTCCAGAGTTATCCAGGAGATTCTTCACAACCTCATGCTCTCTGAGAAGTACATCACCTTTGGCCTTCTTCCTTAGCAATACCTCATTCACCTCTAGTCTGTATATGTAGTGTTATTAAGGGTGATTTAAGTGATGAGCCTCCTTCCTGTGCTGTGGTGTTTCTCCATCTTTTGCTACTTAGCATGCTAGCTGCAGAAGTCGCTGTGTGTTGTGATGGGGTCATTTTGCCTCCAGGAGGTTTAAGTCCTGCTCTCAGCCTTTCCTTAGTTTTTCCTATATGACCACAGGCAAATCTTGATCCTGTTTGTCTGAGGTGTAAAAAAGGGCTTAAACTCATAAGCATAATCAAGCGGAGCAGGAAATTAAATCTTCCACTTGTTCCACTGTTCCTACATCTCTCTTGCCAGATTGTGTTTGTTCTTTTTACCCAGAAAGCTGAGGTCATCTGTTCAGGTTTTTTAGCTAAATGGTAAAAAATCTCCTGTGTAGATACGTGACTGTTTCCAACTTTTGTACCTTGAGCCAGTGTACTATAAATGCTTCTGGTGTCTTATGGAGCCCTGTACAACTTTAGTCATTATTGTCATCACTCTCAGTGGTGCACTGAGATGCTGAAGACCTAATTTTATCAAAGTGAAGTGATTTTATTATGTTCTCTAGTTTCTTATTAAAGAAACAAATCTTTAAAAATATGAAACTACAAGCGTGTTTTGTTTCCTGAACTGATTTTGAAGCTGTCATTCTCTTCTGCACAGTTCTTTGAGATTTCTATTTTGGGATACAGTAAAATCTTCTGAAGGTTTATGCATGACTTTTTAAAACAGGTAGGTTTTGTTTGTTTGTTTTGTTTGTTTGTTTTTGGAATGCCAGTGGAGCCAGTAAACTGGACTGGAAGAGGCCCCCATTTAAATCCTTTCTTGATATTGCCATACTGTCAGATGTACCTCTTTACTTTGTATGGTTTTGGAACTGCTGCACGCTGTTTATGGAATTAAACACTGTTTTCAACAAGGTCTTTAATTGGAAGACAAATAAGAAGCACAGTGGAAGGACAAGAGGAAGCAAGTCCAAGCAGAAACATGAGAAAGTCTATGCAGATGTAAGGAAAATCTTTTTCACCATGAGGACAGTCAAAGATTGGACCAAGTTGCTTAGAGAGGCTGGACAAACTCCTTGGTATTTTCAAAACCAACTGGGTAGGGTCCTGAGTCACCTGTTCTGACATCAGAACTGGCCCTCCTTTGAGGAAAAGGTTGAACTAGAGGCTTCCTTACATCCCTTCTGACATATTATTATGTCAGAATTATCTTTTTTTTATATCAACATCTTTTTATATCAACATCTTTTATTATATCAACAATTATCTAACTCATGCATACAGTTCCTAATGAAGTGTTCAGAATCCTGTAAGTTCTCACCCTGTTTAATCACACAGTTATAAATTTAATCTTCTAGCTGTTCACTTAGAATTTCTATAAAGTTTTGAATATACACTAAACAAAGTGCCTTTTCCTCCCCCTTTACAAAGAAAGCTATATTTAGAACCAAAAGAGAACTAAGCATAACAGGCAACACTTTGTTCGGGGTGTTGGCACGTATTAGGCGTACAACATTTTCAGATATAGCTCAGAATAGTCACCAATACTTTTATTCAAATTCAGACATTGTAAGCATATCAATTACTTGTACCTATCCTGTGCACGTTGCTGTGTGCCTAATATTAATAGTGATTGGAGTGAACACACATGTAGATGTGAGTTTCCTGCACAGCTCTAATTAATTTGGGGTATGTGACTGTGTCACTCCGGTAAGGTGATGCATTTCGTTGCTATATGCCTGTTCAGTGAGGAGCCTCGTTTTCTCCTGGAATTGACATTACAGCATCCTGCTTTCAAATGCATTATCCATCCTGAACAGAACACGGACAACACACAAAAAAAACCCTAGCAAAATGATTCTTCCCCCCGCAAGATAATGCTGCATAATTGAGTCTCTGTATAGGTTGTTTGGAGACAGTAACAAAGAAATGTAAAACAGGATCCATGAAACCGGTACAGCTTGTAAAATCTTGTTAAGCCATGTTAAAAAAAATACATTAATGCCCCCATTAGAAGCTGCAGTTTATTTATTGCATCCTATTCTTCAGCCCTCATAGGCATAGGCTTTTTTTTAATCTTCCATCCGTCCTTCCCCCTCCCCTTTGAAAGTGCACTCATTGAACTCTTGGCAATTAGTGTAATTGAAATTTATTGACAATGTGGCCGTCTGCTGAAGCTTCATTGTTCCGAGTGCTTAGTGCACAGCACTATTGAGCAATGCCATGGCAGTGTCAGACAGCTCATACCTTCCTCAATTATATCAATGGACCAGTGACTGCCAAAGGTTCCTTTGGGGGTACGAATGTTACTTAGTGATAAGAGCCTTTCGAAACAGAATCCCTGGGCCCCATCTCTAGTGGGAGATGGAAATGAAATATGTATTTCTCTGCTGTGGAAAATTAATGTAATTGGCTCCCTTAAAAAGCTTTGACAAGTTGACCTGTTTGAAATCTGAGGAGGGCTTATACTGCAGTATCATATTATCTCCAGCATAAAACCCCTCCTTTGGTGGCAGTGACAGTGGGATAAAATGGAATTTGGATAGTAATATTAAACTTCAGCTCCATAGAACATGTTCGTATGTTTTTCCATTTATAGCTGCAAGATGGGGGCTTGCAGAAATCCTACCTGTTTTTGTATTGCCACCTAATTTTATTATTTTTTTTTTAATTTTCATTTATACTAGTGCAGAAGAGAAATCATTGTATGTAAGTAAGATCTCTATATGTAGCTTTTCTCCTCAC
This sequence comes from Indicator maculatus, assembly GCA_013399975.1. Lineage (NCBI taxonomy): Eukaryota > Metazoa > Chordata > Aves > Piciformes > Indicatoridae > Indicator > Indicator maculatus. Next base: position 49,239 of record VXBD01005432.1, read on the forward strand.
ACTTATATTGATGGAAAAGAGAATGATATGCCAAATGAGAATATCTGATTCAGGCTGAAATCAATTAAACTCTCAGACAAATTAATTGGTATATTTCTTACATATATAAAGGTTTACACACCAAAAAATAAGTAAGAGCTTGGCACAGCAGTCAAAGAACAAAGCTGAATATCTTGTGTTGGAATATAGATGCATAAAACAGTTTTGTGTTTTATTAAACTACCATGATAGAACAGGAGGCACTTACAGTGAGCCATGTTCTGCCCAGGATTAAACATCACACATTTCTACAAAATTCACTGCAATAGTGTGTTTGAAAATTAGACAGAGTTGAACTAGTGGGGTTTTATTTCAGATAATGTAGTGACTTGGCAATTTATTTAATAGAATTTGAAAAAGAAAGGAGTTTGCATGAGAAACCTCCACATGTCAGCCCATAATTATATTAAATTATTTACTTTCCTTTCTATTTACCTTCTCAAAATCAGAGCAAAATCTTTTGCTGGTAGGAGATGAGGGAGCAATTATTAACATTGTAAATGTTTGCATTATAGTTGTCCATGACCTTCAGCACTTCCCTTATTTATGAGAGTTCAGGGAATACAGGAATCACGTTCACATGTGTGGATGTTTTGAAATGTAAAATTCCTTTTTGTCACCTAAAAAGGTTTTCCAGTACTGAGAAGAGGCATGCCTCAAAGATGAGGCACCTGCAGAGGCAGAATTATGGGTGAGAAAAGTATAAGACATAAGGGAAAGGGAAGTTTGCTTTATGTGAGGTAAAGAAATACTGCAACAAAGACATAAGTTAGTTGTTGCGCTTTAAAAAATTAAATTAAAAGAAAACAACGACCAAAATTCAGATAAAACAGAGTGAAAAAGTGTCCTCTGAATTGGATGGAGGCAGAGCTTGACAATTACTTTGTGATTTGAATTGGTTGATCTCAATCTACCCCTGCTTCCTTTGCTTACAATTGCCTCCTAAATTAGAAGAGCTCCTTTCCTGTTTTGAGTTTGAATGATGCCAAAATCTCGTGAGAATATCTTTCAAGACGTGGAGTACTGTTAGAGTTAAACTTCTAGCCAGGATTTGGCCTTAGGCCTAGGACAGAATCACAGAATTGTTTAGGCTGGAAAAGATGACTAGTACCATTGAGTCCAACCATTGTCTAGCTACCAAGACCTGTGCTAAATCATTTCTCTTATTACCACATCTTTGTGTCTTTTAAACACCACCAGGGATGGGAGATTCAACTACCTGCCAGTTCCAGTGTTTGATAACCCTTCCAATGAAGAAATTTTTTCTAATACCCAATCTAAAACCCCACTGGTGCAACTTCCAGGCCATTTCCTCCTGTCCAATCACTGACTAGGGCAAAGAGACCAACACTTGTGATCATCCTGCTTTTTTTTTTTTTTTTCAAGTGACTCTTCCTCAGCATATTGCTGCTCAAAACTTAGCAGAGTTTCACTCACTGATACATTTCTAGGGCCAAAAGCTTTAGAAAGAACTCTAGACCTAAAATTTAACCCACCAGATATAAAGTATTTCAACAATGCCTTTCAGTGTCCAGAGTCAGCTACCTCTTATTTTCTGAAAAAATCATGGGAAAGGAATATAAGAATTTGAAGAACGAAAGTGTCAATTTTTAAATGAAAATGCTTCAAATGAATTATTTTAAATTAAAAAAACCAACTTTTTTTAGTATTTATTGTTATATTTTAGTATTTAGTGTTAAAAAAAAAACCTTTTTTTTTTTTAGNTTTAGTATTTAGTGTTTTAAAAAATAACTATTTTTTTTAGTATTTAGTGTTATTAGCATTCGACTTTGTCACAGAATACATTTGTATTTAGCTAATGGAAGTCTGCCTTGCACAGACTCTCCCTGAATCTTGCAGTGTAGTTATTACTCTTTGATTGCTGGATGGTAAGCTAGTTAGTAAAGGACTAATCCTTTATATTGCAAACACAAGACATAATCAAGGCTCAATCATCAAATCTGCCCTCCTAGAGGTCTTTCATCTGTGATCATCATTCTTCTGTTTCACCACAAGAGAATATTACAGAAGACAAATATATATAATGCTGGATTATTTATAGAACTTTAAATAATTTTCTTTAATCACATTAAACTTCAGTGAATGTTGTGCATGTGATGGGTTTAAAGCTTTCTTCCTAACTTCACAGAACTTTCAGAGTCTGTACTAGAGAATGATCATTCTGAACTGCTGCTAACTAATGCAAGCATGCAATTATTTTAAATGTTCCTCCCAGGGATTCTCTTGGTAAAGTATTTTAAATTCATATATAAAAAATTAATGACAATGTGAGTTTAACTTTCCTCTGAATGTGGGCTGACTGCAATCATTACACAGAGAAAATTATTCAAATGTCTTTATTAAAAGTATAGTATTCAGATGAACTTTTTTAGTTAATAAATTGCTCTCCTACACTTCATAATATTGCCATATAATGAAATATACTTTACCTTTCAAATCAGTGGGTTACTTGATACTTGTTGAAATAGCCTGCATTTAGTCTTAGGAATATATCTTTCTGCTTGCCTTCCATGCAGTGTGCATAATGGCAGACAGAAAGATTAGGCAACTTTCTAGCACCTTTAGGGGTTAACTGTGGTCTAAGCCAATATATAGCAAGGCTTAAAATATTTTCAAGTACTATTACTTTTATTTTTATTATTCTCCCACTGCAAAACGCATAGTCTGTTATTTTAAGAATTTTCTGGATTAATTAAAATGTCCATGACATTGTCAGCTCAAGAAACATGGGTGAGGGGATGCACACACAAAAGGGGGAGAGACATGAAACTGTATATGAAACTCTTGTACATGACTACATGTACATCTGGAGGAAGAAAAGGATCCCCATAGCTCTAAAGCTGGTTACATCTGTTCTAAAACCTCATAAATTTCTGCTTAGCAGTGCAGCTGGGCAGAATCTTAAAAGAACATCAAATAGATACTCATCTTGAAAAAGCAATTATGTTGTCAGTTCCCTTGATCAGCACCAGCTTGACAAAGCGTGCTCCGAACTTGTAATTTTAGCCTAGAGCTCACAAAACTTGAAGAGGTGATCTATGGAAAGGAATGAATTATCTGAAGACACAGCTTTTCATGAATCATTCCTTAAGCACCAAATCTTGGCCTGCAGTTATTCAAAAGTTGGGCAGCACCAACCCTGGGGTGGCGAGAGAGAAGAATATTTAGGCAGTGAATGTATTGTCACTCCCAGCAGACAGCTCCGTACCAGAAATGTCAGGCATGACATCTATCTTAAAAGAATAGTACTTTGCAGGTTCTTTTGTGCCTGTCATTCAGCCATGGCCACGCTGTGTGAAATTCTGCAGACAAAACTCTTGCTGATTGCCTGAATTTTATGCCCTCCGTCTGGAGTGGGGAGAGGATACCTCTGATCTGTGCGTTCCTGAAGTCACATCCCAGGCCTGAAAAAGGACAGAGCCTCTGACTTGGATGAACAGAGAGATGAATTAAACAGTTGCGTAGTAAAGAGGTAAAACACCACTTTCTAGGAGTCTTCCCTTTTGTGCTTGGCCAGGTTTGGGCTGGGCACTGTTCAGTGACAGAGAAAGGAAAACTGCAGGGTACACTGTGCATGAAAAGAGTAACTTCTAATCACGAGATGTGTGTGTAAAGCAGCAAGAATTTGGGGGAAGTCAGTGTTTCAGGGTGCTCCAAATCCCCCCACCTTCCCTCATTTTCTGTCAGCAGAGGTCTGAATAGAGGAGACAAGGTATGAAACGCTCTTCCCCTGCTCTGATGACAGTAACCCCAAACTAATACAGTCAATGGTATCCACATACTTATGTACTATTCAGGCTAGCTTTTCAGCCTTGAGGTGTCTATGACAGTTATCATTGCGATGGTTTAATTGTTTTGTTTTGGCTTATCTTCCCCCTGGAATTAAAAATTAAAGTCCTAACAGATTTCAAGATGATTAAAAAAAAAAAGAACAACAAGTATTTTCTAGGCTGACATAATTGAAATACAATTTTCTAATTTTTACCTAAGTCTTATTTAAATATTATGAAGTTAAAAATATTTATGGAGTCAATGTAGTATATTTTTCATTTTGTGACATGTAATGTTCCATTGAACCAACACAGGATGGCAACTTGACAGAGATAGGTGTATTAGATCAGAACAGTACTGCATATTTCCCTTGAAGTTTTGCTAGTTCACTGCCTGGTCCTTTTTAATTCATGCTAGTACATAAATTTGACACATTGAAGTATTGAGTATTCAGCATTAGGTTTCTGATAGAGAAAATGCAGTCCCTTGGCTGTCCAAGAGTATAAGTGGTTTGAAACATGATCACAACGCCTGGGAGAAATCCTTCTAATAGGCACTAGAGAGCGTTGACATTTTTAAAGGATAAAAGCATATGGTAGTCATACAAGAAGGTGGTCCTTGGAGACAGAATTAACATGAGATATTGATAGTAGTTCTTTCAGATTAACATGTTGCATAGTCATTACTAGTTTCGTTTGCATTTACTTAATGCATTTCTTCCGAGGTACTTACTTTCTCAAGAGGGATTTGCCTCTGATAAACGCTGTGACCAAGTGATGTGTGATGTAAGATCAGTTCCAGCATAGTCTCTGAAAAACATGCTGGAAGGGCTGAAATACCACAGCCTGTTATGCAAGTGCAGAAAGAACCTGTTGAAAGATTAAAACATCTGTAGAGGTCTTTGTAAAGGCATACTGCAAAGCCTACTGTCAAGCGAAATAGTGAGATTCGTGAGTTCTTACCTTTTGGCCTCCCATCATTGGAACAGACTTTACATTTCTCTGTTCCACTGCAAGCTTTGTTAGAGCTCATCATTGGAGCAGTCTTCACAAGAAGCAAATGAGAGATGCAAAAAGCATTGCACATTTTACAGCGAAATAAATACTTTGTTTAGTTGATTTCTGGAGTCTAGGAAAACATTTGCCAATTAATTGAACTTACGCAAGACAGCTTACTCATAATCTGATTATCAGCAAGGTTTCATATATCTCTGCTTGGTATTCAAACGTTATTCTTCATATGGCAACTGAAGAAATATTGTGTTGGTCTGATGGCTTCATGACAAAAGAGAAATGGAAGAGATGTATTGTTATAAGGATAAAAATGTTACCGCAGTGTTGGGCGGTATTCCAAGTATATCAAAAGATTAAGCTATCTCAAAAACATGCCTGAAAAGAAGTATATGATATTTAGTGAGCTAAACATTTTTTGTTACCATGAAGTCTGGGCAATATTTTAAATCTGAAATGTCCTTTTGACTGAAATGGAGTAAATTATTTTATAAACTCCTGTAAGTGAGGGGCTGGGGGTTTTTTTGTTTGTTTCTTTTCTGCATCATGCTACAGATCCTTTGCAGGTCTATATCTTAGGTTTCTCCCTTCCACCCTGTTTTGGAAAAACAGTCCTAAAATCCTGCTAGCACTGAATCTTGAGCTCTTATTTCTTCTCACAGGGCAAAAGGAACAGGGATTGGATACTGGTGGACAAGAAACTGGACACGAGCCAACAATGTTCACTTGCAGCCCAGCCAATTGCACCCCAGGCTGCATGAAAAGAAGCATTCCCAGCAGGTGGAGAAAGGTGATTCTGCCACTCTGCTCTTCTCTGGTGAGACCTCACCTGGAGTACTGTGTGCAGCTTTGAGGCCCCCAACAGAAGAGAAACATGGACCTGCTGGACCAGGTGCAGAGGAGGGCCAATAAAGATGATCAGAGGGATGAAGCACCTCTCCTATGAAGACAGGCTGAAAGAATTTGGACTGGAGAGGAAAAGGGTCTGGGAAAATCTTATAGCTACATTTCTAAATGTACATTCCCCTACATGTCTGAAGAGGACATACAGGAGGGCTGGAAAGGACTGTTTAGAGGGGCTTGAAGCAATAGAATGAGTAGGATTAGGTTAGACATACGGAGGAAGCTCTTTACAATGAGAGTGGTAAAATACTGGAACAAGTGGCCCAGGGATGTGGTTGAGGCCCCATCCCTAGAGACATTCAAGATCAAACACAGTGTATCCCTGGCAGCCTTGATCTAGTTGGAGGTGTTCCTTCTCATTCTGGAGGCATTGGACAAAATTACTTTTGAGGGTCCCTTCCAAGCTGATGCAGTCTGTGTGAATCTGTGAATTGCATTATAGACAGGGAGTACTGTGCATTAGGCAGGGTAATATGCACTATGGAATTGGAATATTAAAAACTACAAACAAACAAAAATATCCCCTACTATTCATAAATCCTCATAAAACTAAGCCAGAACAAAATGAACCTCAAATCAGACAAATAATAAAATTGCTTCTGCCTGTGTTGAAAAAGACTTTGAAATAGTTTTCTTTCTACTTTTGCACCGACAACAAGAAACCTGTCCGGGCTTGCCAGACAAGCAGATCACCTTTCTCTAAAACTTCCTGACATAATCTGAAGAAGTTTAGAGAGTATGTTGCTAGCCATAATGTCAGTAATAAAAACCAGTGGTTTCTCTAGTGTGTATCTGTGTTTGTTATTACATGCTTTACAAGATGTACTGGCAGCATGAGCAGTATTACATATTTTCCAGTATACAAGGTAACTAATGGTGTGTGTTGGTGCTTCCCTGATTTAAGAAAAGGGAAACCTGGCTTCTGTTTGGAGTTCTGTCATCCAGGCACTTTTAGGAGAAACCAGAGGAAAGTTTTAACTGATTAATCTTCATTTGTAAAGTACAATCAGTTGCAAAGGCTTTTGCTAATCACGATGCTGATCACTTCAAGAGGAGCAGAAGTAGATTGTTGTATTTTCGCTGTGTTTTCTCCTCAGAGTCCCTGGAGAAACAGGAATCATTTTGAAAGAGGCAGGTAAATTTAGAAATCCAAAAGGCAATATTTATAGCTACTTCTTAATGTACAGCATTTTGATCGGAATTAATATTAGCAGTGCTGGAGTGGATTACAGTAAATTTATTAATTTTATATATATATATATAAAAGCAGTCTCACTTATGTGGGAAAAACAAATGCATATAAATGTGACTAACCTACTCTGAAATGTCTCCATGTCATTTTATAAGAAATATAAATATGAAGCAGAATGATGATAACCTGATTTTTTTTTAATACTAAAGGCAGCAAGGGGGGGAAAATGTCATAAAATCAGATTTTGTGTGACTGTCACCACTTGTCACCTACGTAATTTATGCTGTAAAAATATGAATACAGGGGGATGTTATGCATGATTTATAAAGATATAAATAGTAAACAATGTCTGGAATATCTGTACTTTTTATTGCTAGTTATTCTCTAACCCCGCCGTGTAATGCTGAAAATTGAACTTGTTTCACGATTTTTAACTTTTTGTCTCCAGCAAATCATTCACATTGGAGAGGGTCATGCTGAACTGTCAGGCAACTGTATGACCAGCCAGATTTCTGAAACCTAACAACCAGAAAAATGTAGAGAGTCCTGTAAATGCAGCCTCAAACTACTAGTAAGAGGTATTGTTGTCATATTTTAAGCCATAAAAATCTAGAAAATATAAGGGCTGTTTGACAGGTGGTATTTTTGTTTGTGTTGAAGAACTCTGGCTGTAGTTTAAAACAGTGTTAATTTCCTGTCTTGGGAGGAAATAAAAAGGAAGATGCATTTTGAGGAAGAAGGGGTAGGAGAAGAAGCATTTGAAGAGTTGAAGAACTCTGGCTGTAGTTTAAAACAGTGTTAATTTCCTGTCTTGGGAGGAAATAAAAAGGAAGATGCATTTTGAGGAAGAAGGGGTAGGAGAAGAAGCATTTGAAGAGTTGAAGAACTCTGGCTGTAGTTTAAAACAGTGTTAATTTCCTGTCTTGGGAGGAAATAAAAAGGAAGATGCATTTTGAGGAAGAAGGGGTAGGAGAAGAAAACTACCATAATTTTCAGAGGTGTAAAACTTCATTTATAAACTGTGAATCCACTGGCAAGTTGTGAGCATGTCTTGAACCATACAGCTGTTGATAACCATATTGATCATAAGATCTTCCATATCAGGGATAGGTAGGCATATCAGGAAGTGAAGTGCATTCACTATGGCTCCTATGAGAGTTCCATTAGTGATTTCTAACCAAACCTTTTACGGCTTTGTCAGGCATTAAGATTAGTTTTTATGTTTAGACACATGCATAGAGTCATTCCATAATGACCAGTCCATTATTATCTATCTATCTATCTATCTATCTATCTATCTATCTATCTATCTATCTATCTACCTATCTATCTACCTATCTATCTATTTATCTAGCTACTTATTTATTTTTATGAATTTTCTTGAGCTAGGGTATCAAATGCAGGATATCTTGGGGAATATTTTAATGTCACATTATTTCCATCTCTGTATAATTGTCTACCACTTTAAATGCCAGTGTCAAGCAGTCTCCAAGTCCCTGAGGCCAAAAAGCTCATTCTTTCCTCTACTATAAATTAGGCCATATTAGGACTTACCTTCTCTCAAACCTTCAGGTTGTTTTTCATCCCATTCTTGCTGATGATGACCAACTGAACAGAAATTCTTCTTTTACTTGTCTAATTTGTGAAGGATAAAAAAGAGGCTTAGATGATATCCTAGTACTCTGAAGAAGGCCTAAGAAAAGCTTTTGTTGTCTGTCTCATAGCTACTTCCAAAGGCTTAGATCATTGCATTGCTACACTCTGAATCGCTTCTTCCTTTCTCTGGACAGCCTTCTAATGCAGATGGGCTTATTGCTGGATGGCATCAGAGGTGATGCTACTAAGGGAATTGCTCACCTGTGTACAGGACAGCTGCTGTATGAGGAGAATCCCAAGAGCTCTCTTTTCAGAAATCTCTTATTTTCACAATCTCATGGTAAAAAACCATGTAAGAGTCATTGTGAAGACAGACTAGAGCTGTTCCTGGCTAATCAGTGTCAGGGTTGATCAGTTATTGCATATTAGTGGAGGTACTAAAATTTTGTCAAACTTCTATACAGCAAACCTTGTGGAACTTTTTAAAAATTGCTTTGCAAAATTCAAAAGAGCTGAAGATAATGATTTACATGGCTGGGTAGAACTGCCCATCTTTCTGAGGAAGATTCTCTGTTTGCTAACATAACATCTCTCTTGCCTTGCAGGAAGTCTGTCAAAGCTGTCATGTTGCATAACTTTGGTTTTGGCCTCTGCTGCAGGCACCATCAGATGAGAGAAGTGCCAACCTCCATGCTTTTAAAGACCCATCTGATTGCCTGACATCTCTAGCTCTGCAGTTTTCATGGAAGGGACAGGGAGTGAAGGTCACTGTAAAAAGCAGGTGTAGGTCATCCTTTCCCTCTTTCCCGTTAATGCTAAGCCAAACATGGGAAGGAGAAGACGATAATGCAGAATCCCAGGAAGAACAGGAAGAATGATTACATTGCCTTCAGGGAGGGGTGCAAAGCCATGTAGGAACTGTGAAGGCTGTATTAATTATGGATCTTTGATGGGCATAAGAATAACAGAGAAGCTGAACACCAGGCTGGATGTGGCTCTGGGCAACCTGATCTAGTGTGAGGTGCAGGCGGGTTGGAACTAGATAATCCTTGAAGTCCCTTCCACCCCTAACAATTCTATGGTTCTATGATTCATGCATTTAATAATTACTTAATTAGTAGTTGAGATTTGATAAGAAGTTTAAAGTTCTATACTGGCTGCTAATCAGCAGAAGCTTCTAAAGCAGGGGCCAGGTTTATCACTCAATGTCAGACAGAGTTGGTGCAGGAACACACATACCTTCCTTAATGGGAGGTTAGAAGACGACCTGCCAAATGTGTAAGAGAAATATAGTTTTTTTCCAATGGGATTTTGGCATTAAAGTAATGATTTTTTGTTCTGTTTGGCTCATGATGACAATTTTTGAGACTGGCAATAGTAGGTTCAGTGAGAAAAGCTAAAACCTCAAAGTTCAAGAAGTCTCCTCATATCTTAGGAGGAGCTAAAGCATGACACCACTTATGCAAAGGGCATTATTTCTCTAAATGTCTATTTGTACAGTAACATAGGAGAACTGAACACAACTGGAAGGCCTAGAACATGAACTAAACTATCTGGTGGTTTCTTCAGGTTTCCAACTATTCAGACTGGTGTAGATTATGCTTCACTGCCATGGTTCTTCCTTTTATGAATGTGTATGAAGAGAGGCTGCTTTGCTACACAGCCCTAGCTGGATTTTTCAAGTAATAACATTTGTTTCAGGCTTTGCTCTGTGAAACACTTCTGTCCTAAAGTAAAGGGGTTTAGTTAGTCATGAGGTGCTGGGTGATAGGTTGGACTTGATGATCTCTGAGGTCTTTTCCAACCTTGTTGATTCTATGAGTCTATGATTCTAAAATGAACTGCTCTACTGAATACGACTGAGAACTTCACAGCAGAAAGGGCTGACCAGCTAAGGTTATTTGGAAACCTAAGATCTATATTCATCCTCACCCATTTCCTGCTTTCCTTTCTGGCTGCTCTATAGCAGCATACTGAGTCTGGAGTTCCTGAAGTACCAGCCAGATGTAAGCACAGGATGTGCTGATAAGATCAGCACTGTTGCACTATATTATTTATGCTATTAGCTAAAATTACTTGCTGGTGTTTCAGCAAAGTTTTAGATCAGTGTATTGTGAATGAAGGCTACTTCTGCGGTGACTGAATACAGTTATTCAATCTACCATTTCCTCACAGTTACACAGCAACACAGAGCATTTGCATGACTGAGATCTCTTGCTGCATGAGTCTGCTAATATGCTTGTCTTGAGGGGTCACAAATTTTTCAGCATTGTGCTGAGTGTATGGAAACCTTTTTTCATACTGTCTGTGCCTGATCTGTGACTTTTCCATGGAAGTTCCCACAGACCTAGGCTTCAGGCTTCTAGGGATTTCATTACTGTTGCCAGAAGGCAAGTCAAGAGAAATAAGGAGATAATGGACTTATATTGTCTCTGGAGAGAATTAATATCATATTTTATGGTCTAGAGAGGTATACTTTCAAAAGTATTCCTGGTGTCAAGAGTGAGTTGTCCATGTGGCACTTTGTTAGTCATTCTTCTCCTGATGTCTCCAGCTCTCATTGGAAGGAGGTGATAAAATTTTCTCTTTCAGAGCAACCATGGAATCACTTCCTGAATACTCAAGCCATTGAGGCACAAGACAAATCTTAGAGCCACCATCTAAAAATGCATGAATGTGTCATAGATGGATACTTGAAGCACTGGAAGTACTGCAAACGGGACAATGAGGCCCTGAATTGGAATGTTTTTGGTTCCATAGAGACAGGTGTTTCTCCACTGAGAGCAAAATTTTGTGGTGTAAAGCAAGGAAGACAAAATTAGTCATCCCATAGGACTTTTGTCCCCAGATCCCATTCATTCACTGTCAATAGACAGACTGGTTCTGTGGTACATAATTTACCTGCACAGGCCAGTTGGCAGAGAGAAAATCTTGCCTCCAGCCAGGTAAATTGTCTCAATATAGGCAAGCTGAAGGCTGCTGTAGTTATAATATGAGGACAGGAAATTCTACACACGAATGGCAAAGGCCATACTTTTGTATATTGCCTCTTCCAGTGTTTGTGCTACAACCCACTAATAATATAATAAAAATCACCTTTGTCTTCTAGCATGGATATAATCTTGGGAAGCCATGAAGTGCCCAGCATTCAGATTTTCTATAATTGTCTGTGGCTAACAAGTACAGCAGTGCTACAGAACTCTATTTTTCATGTATGTTTAGACCATAATTTTTCTGAATGTATAAAGAGCATAAAAGGTTTTTTTTAAAATGTTTAATACCACAGGATCACAGGATGTCAGGGGTTGGAAGGGACCTCTTGGGATCATTGAGTCCAACCCTCCTGCAGGACCATATAATCTACTGCAGGAGTCACAGGAATGCATCCAGGCAGGTCTTGAAATTCTCCAGAGAGGAAGACTCCACAACCTCTCTGGGGAGACTGTTCCAGTGTTCTGTGACCCTTACAGTAAAGAAGTTAGAGAGAATTTTTTGAGATCTTCTGGAGCAAATATTTAAATATTCATTTTAGTTATTCTTTTCTTCTAGACATATGTGTGTTTTAAAGAGGTAGTTCTCCTTATTAGATAGTTAAAAGTCAGTTTGGATTTTTCCCTTGGGGAGTTTAAAAATACAAACACCTACTGAAAAACTCTGTTAAGAACCCTTGTCTTCATTGTTTGAACATTTTGTAATCTGTCTGAGCCAATCTCCAACTTAAAGGTGGTTTATTTTGTACATCTAACATCAAAAGAGGTTTCTTAGCTAATATTTAAAATATGTGCTTTTCTTCTGTGGTGTTTCCCCCCCATCCCACCCCCCCTACTGGTGCAGTATTTTGTGTACTAAAATTATTTCAAGTGAAGATCTTCCCTTAGAAACTCATTCTTCATACATATGCCTGGAGTCATAAAAGCATACTACTGCTTATTCCATTAGATTCCACAGCCAATTAATCAAGATTTGAATGAGTATCAAGATGTAGCTTTCATTCTGTCTGCTTATTCCCTTTCATTACGTGTAAATCTAAGGTGTAATTGTTAACAGGATGGATTATGCCATAAAGTTTTTTTTTTCCTATAACAACATTCCTTCACAAATCCCCTTATTAAAGCATACCCAGGGTGATATATTATGTTAAGAAGGTTTAAAACATAAGGTGACAATGACCTTCCCTTTAATTAACTATGATGGAAATAAAGGTGAGAACAACGATGATGAAGCTCTGCTGGAGACCATAAATCATCTGCTGCATCAGTTAGACAGGGCACAGTTACAAAAATAACCTTGCAATTCACAGGTTAAATGGCTCATCCATTGTGTGGCATTCACTATTGTTTCTGTTTACATACATACAGATAAACCTTTATTTTAATGGCAATGTAAAAACTGCCTCTGAACAGAGAACGAGTTCTTTTCTGAATGTACTTGAAAACACTGAAGTATTTTGTTTGTTAAACCATTACTTGATGTTCCAGCTTTTAAACATCAAAGTAGTATATGCAGCAATGGAAAGATGGGACGCTTTTTGGTTTTCCTCCAGAAGTCTGCTCTGTAAAGAGCAGAGGGCAGTCTAATGCTTTATTGTAAACTATTTTTTTGCTTCTCCTAATGATTCTGCGCTTTCACCATACTATGTAAGATGAGATTGCCAATTTTTCAACATCTGAAATTGGTTCCTATCTTATTTAACTAGGTTTAAGTGCATATCAAATGTTCTTAGGAACAAGAATGCTTCTTTGTGTAATACATCACTTTATCTGAGAGTTATAATCCTGTACCATTTAGTATACCAAACAGAGTTTGCAATATAATGGGAACACTTACATTTGAATTACAGTTCAAGAGAAGTCATGAATACACAGACTAGTGTCAATTGCTGCACAATAAAGTAAGCAAGACTTTTGTCACCTTGACTATCAACTATAGAGGGCATTAAAGACTTCTTTTTCAAACTGGTGTGTGTTGGATAATTCTGTAAGAGTAGAATAGATTCAGAAGATTTCCTATTATATATATATAAAAAAAATCAAAGCAAAACACCCTAAAACTAGTGAAAATAATACAGAATATTTTATGTTTCCTTTATGTCTTTTGATTTCTCCATGAAGGTGTGCTCTCAGACTTTGAGACTGGTAAATCTAAACTTGGAAACCAATCTGGGGAAAAAAGAATGACAGAAGATTTCAAAGCTGATGTTAACAGGCATTATGCAACAGAATTTTGGGGATATTTTTGCAGCTGATAAGAAAGAGGTAGGTCTTGTAGAACTGCAAACATCTGAAAGAAATGAGTAGAAACCCTAGAATTAATTGTCTGTTATTTTCTGTGCTGCAATGCCAGCAGGCATTTCTATAATACATCACTTTATCTGAGAGTTATAATCCTGTACCATTTAGTATACCAAACAGAGTTTGCAGTATAATGGGAACATTTATATCTGAATTACAGTTCAAGAGAAGCCATAAATGCACAGACTAGTGTCAATGGCTTACCCCATTGCTGCAATCAACTTACCCCAGCAGGCATTGCTAGGGTAAGTTTTGGGTGGTAACATTTTAAAATTTCATGGAATATTATCTTAAGATATTTCCCAGCTGCCTGAATTTAATATGCCAAGATAAAACACCAGAAAAATTTTGACTTTTTCAAGGGCTGAAGCACAAATGAAGGGATTGTGGATGGAGAGCTAGCTGTCTGGGAATTACTTTTGAGTAGATGGACTTTCTATGGCAGTGAAATGTTACGTAGTTAAATGACGTTGGTATATTTTATTGTCTTTTTATGTGCTTAGAGAGTGTAAGAAAGTGAATAATAACTCTTGTTGCTTCAGTATGTAATTTGTCATACTTCAGCAGAACATTTTTCTATTAAACTATGCAGTCTGCATTAGCCCTCGATCTATGTGTGCATGTGGATGGTGATGTGCATAGGTCTTGAGACACTGGAAACATTATTGAGCTTGAAATCAACTTTCTTTATGGGCCGGGAAATGTGCAAGTGATGCACTCAGCATTCTGCAATCATCTTTCCTTGGATATCCAGCTCACAGAACAGTGGAAATAGTACTGCAATATTGGTTTCTCTGGTGCCTTTCTGCATGTGTTTATTAAGTAACAAGAGTGATCAGGACATCATCAGTTCCAAATACCTCAGCGATATTAGGGGAGTGATGAGCCAAGATACCTCCAAATGTTCTCAGTATTATTCTGTATTGGGTGGTACTGTAAGGCAGATGGTAATGGTAGTAATTCCTTCTCTCAGCACACATTGGTATGTGATTTTTTTTCAAGAAATGTCACACTGATGTGGTGAATGATGCTCAGCATTCTCTGCAGCTCTTTCATACTGCTTAATATCCTGCCTCAATCAGTAGGCAGTCTCCAATGCTTCTAACCTGTCCTGACGTCAACAGGAGGAGAAAAATCCCTTCTAGCTCTACAGGCAGTTGATCCTAGAACAAAAGACTGGTTTTCATGCTTTTATGTTGCACAGCAAAACAAATATGCAGAGCATCTTCTAGACAGAAAATAATACACGAGCAGATATCTAGATTAGGCAGAAAGGCCAATTATTGCCCATTCCATAACAGACTAACCTCTTTCTAACGTTATTTGCACACTTTATGCAGTCTTTGGATGTCACTGATCCTCTTGAAATAGATGTTGTTTTTGTTTTTTAATGGGCTACTCCAGCACATCTATGTGAAGTACTGGAGTCTCAACCTGCTTTTCAGCCTTTGGATCTTATCTTACATCTTAATGACCATTTCCAGTGGAGAAGACCTTTTACCATATGAATGTAGAACAAGATTTCTAAATCATCACCGCCCCTGGAAGTGTTTAAAACAAGACTGGATGAGGCACTTAGTGCCATGGTTTAATTGATTAGATGGTGTTGGATGATAGGTTGGACTTGATGATCTTGGAGGTCTTTTCCAACCTGGTTAATTCTGTGACTTTATGATTCTGTGATTCTGTAAAGAATAACACTCTGGTGCAACACACTCACACACTTTAGCAAAACTATTGTTTTTTGAGTAAATGGAGGAAAATGCTCATGTTGGGGCACTAGTGGTATGGAGATTGGGTAAAACACTGTAATGGGATAGCATAAGTGTCAAGTATTAAAGGCAGAACTGGTAAGAACCAGAGGAGGATCCTAGAAATTGAAATAGACTCCACAGTATCAGGTCAGAATGGAAAATTCAGGTCTTCAGTTTAGTTTTCTCTGAAATAGTTGGACAATAGCCAATCTCCCATAAACAAAAAGAAGAGGAAGATTTTGAGGGAAAGTGAGGAATTACTTTGCTGCTGCTGTTGTCTTTTCTTTTCTGGGTCTGTAAACCTTTTTTTTCCTGTTATGATTTAGTTTCACCAGTCCTTTTAAGAAAGAATAAATTTGTTACCATTAGTGTTAATTCATAATAAGAGTGCTTCAGTGTGGATTCCTTCCTACTATTTTTATCAGCTTTTTGTCTGACCTTTCCATTAGAAGAGATAGCTTTCTACAAGATGCTTTAATTACCTAATTTTCATAATATTGCATTTATGCCCTGACCTAATTAAGTGGTAAAGTTCCACAACACTTGCTTGGTATTTCATATGAATCCCACAATTCCTTATTAATTTTTTCTTGTCTGTACATTGTCTCCAACTGGCTCTCAAGTTTTTCTCAGTATTTTATTTTCCCTTTCTAATAAGGACTCCAACTCTCACACCCACATTGGAACAAAAAGTAATCTATAATTAATGTGGTGAAGCTGAAAACTGCTTTTGACTTTCATGTTTTTCACATAAAGGGAGATTATTGTTAATTTTGTTGGAAATTTGAAAGACATGCATAGAACTGAGCAACTTCTAAACAATGTTAAAGAGGAGACATCAACAAGGGACAAAGATCAGAAATGAAGGTTTGAGCGTGAGGCAGTTTTTTAAAGTATCAAGTTGGCTTGCTCATGACAAGGAGAGGGTGAGGAAAGAGAGAAAGAAATTGTTGCAGGTTTATTAATCTAATGACTGTTAGAAACCTAGGAAAAGTTCCCATGAAGATGCATAGCTATACAGTTAAGAAATGTGGTTAGATTTGTTAAACATAAAATAAACATTGCTTATTGCCTCTTTGTCAAGGAGAAGCATTTATTTTTGATTACTGGGTTTTTGCTTATTTAGCTTTTAATTTTTTTTTCCCCAGTGGATTTGAATTGAATCTTCTTGTCTTAGAATCCCAACTTACTAACACTTTGATTTTTGGTGAGCCAAACTGAATACTACTTAGAGGTACATCCTGGGATGTATCAAGAAAGGTGTCTCCAGCAGGTCTAGGGAAGTTCTTNTGGGTTCAAACTTGAACATAGAAGATTTCAGCTCAACACGAGGAGAAACTTCTTTCCAGTGAGGGTGACAGAGCACTGGAACAGGCTGCCCAGGGGGGTTGTGGAGTCTCCTTCTCTGGAGACTTTCCAAACCCACCTGGCTGCATTCCTGTGCAGACTACCCTAAGTGATCCTGCTCTGGCAGGAGCTGATGATCTCTTGAGGTCCCTTCCAACCTCTGATATACTGTGATGCTGTGATAAATTTGACTTCCAGAAGGTTTTAAGCAAAAAAAATCTGGATTATGAATCTGGTTTGAATCGTGCCATAATTTCCTCCCACAGAATTTGCCAAAGGACGTGAGCTGCATATGCATTTTTACAAGGGTATAAAAACTGTAAAGTGCTATGCAATGGGCAGTTAAAAAAATGTTGTCAAATATATCTCAGTGTGTTGAGTTCACCCTGAGAAGGGCATCTCAGTCAGTAAGCTGAGGACCCAGCACTTGCATTTTGTACTTGATCTGTGCATCTGGGGAGGACTGTACACTGCATACCAATTGAGACTACATTCTTGGTACATGATATGCATACACTCTATCTACATCCCCCTGATAACATAAGATGATTTAGATGCAACTACTGTTTTAGTTGGACTAGATTCAATTACATGTTTTTCAGGTAAAAGATTACTAAGAAATGCAGAATTGCAGAATTCTGTAATGTAGACTCATGTTTAGGATTTGGAATGAAATGTAAAGTTGGGTTTTAATATTGTGTGGGGAAAGAGACAGCTATGTGGGTTTGTTGCTGAGTTTTTTGACTTCTGTTGAGTTCTAGGCCAGAGGGCACGAGGAGTTAGTTTAAATTCTAGATATGGGACCTGGACAGGCTGAGAGCTGGGTGCAGGCAAACCTCACGAAGTTTAATAGGGACAAGTG